>JACYFF010031956.1:44944568-44966664 GCA_017589665.1 Selenicereus undatus
TATATATATATATATATATATATGTATGTATATATATATATATGTATGTATGTATTTATATATATACATATATATGTATATATATATATATATATATATATATATATATATATATATATGTATATATGTATATGTACACACACACACACACACACACACACACATACATACATACATACATACGTACTAGTAAAGACTCATGCGTTGCCCTAAGATCAATTACTTGAATAAATATATATGGTTAATGAATAGCATTGAATAATTGTCTGTTGTAAAAAGATTTAAACATAAAAAGCAACAATCCAAAATGATAAATTAGATATGTTTTCAAATATCATCATATAGTTTTATTATATTATTATTATTATTATTAGTATTGTTGTTGTTGTTGTTATTATTATTATTATTATCATTATTATTATTATTATTATTATTATTATTATTTATTGTTATTATTAAAGTTTAACTACCTAATTATTGTATTAACCATATGAAGGGTACGGAGGACCCTATTCGTTTACTTTTATTATAGATCTGCTCACAAATAGCATCCTATAATTATTTAATCTACATAATGTGAAAATGAATCAAGCATAATAATTGAAAATTTTGATCCGTAGACTACACAATATGTTATTTAAAAGTCTTTAATGAAGATGACAATATCTCAACTCCTATCCCTATGTTGGGGAGGGTAATATCTTAAACCACGATCTATATAAAGATAACTATAACCCCCTTCTGGAGGGCAAATGACTCCAACCAATTTTCTGATTAAGCTTGATTAAAAAGAAAAATATTCTCTAGCTAAGACCTACACGTTACCCCAAAAGTAAGTTTTTGAATAAGCAAATGGAACTTCAAAAACATCATTGAATAATTGTTAGACTGACATCAATACGTTGATATCAACAAATCATAAAGATTTCAAGCCACCTCAAAAGATATGGGATAAGCAGTGAGAACATGATGAAAGCATAAGATTTCAAGAAAATAATTACATAATACATAATAGGAAAAGAAACCCTCAAGAATACACAATGTTTAATTGAATAAAGCACATGTTCAATTGTAAACGGTAGTGACAATAAGAATGAATTCAGGTAGATGACATGGGAGTTAAGCTGGGGTCACGCTACATCGACTCTTCTTCTGGTTGTATCAAGAACAAAAAAATAGTCATAATTAGATTTGAAACATATAAATGCATAGGTAAAATCAAATGTATATGCTTATATTTTTGTTACTTAGAGAAATAAGTATCCTCATGATGCCTGAAGAAAGAAACTTCTTCCTTCCAATCAATTGATGTAATAACATCGATGAAGGGTTTGATTTCACCTAATCGAGGAGGCTCCACGACAAACACCCATGGCTTCTCTAGGTGATCATCCAATATGACATATAATGTAAGCTCAGCATGTGGCTGCATATATTCCAATTTAGGCTCATTAATCTACCTAAACACCTAGGTATGAAACACCAGGTAGAAAATACTACAAAAATAAGGATATCATTACTGCATATCCACTTAAGACGTTAGAATTGGTACGAAGAAGATTTGCCGCAACATCTTGAAGAATGGTAAAAGTTTGAGTGCCCGAGTTATCTCTTGTATCAACTTTGAAGAAATATCTAAAAGATCAAAGAAAAGATTAAGGCGAATAATCTATTATATAATTTGCACATCTTAACATTTAAAGGCTTAAATGGTACTGAAAGAATGCCACAAAATGTATACCTTTGAGAAGTGGAATCTTCTGGATGTGGACATATACAATACAGTATATTGAGGTCAAATACATGATCACAGGAACACAAATGGCAATTGGGGCAAGATGAATAAACAATAGCGAAAATACTTTTGACGTATGCAAAGATGCGATAATACGTAACCTGCTATTGCATATATATTATAACACAATAGACAAGTTGGGTCAGTAGTTGTCAAAACGAATTATATAAAAAATAGTACAAGAAATCTGATACTATATTATGAAGTAAATGACACATTATACAAGGGAGAGTATTCGTTAAGCATGATTCTCCTAGCAACGAATCTCTAAAGTAGGGATTCATAATCTTCTCCAACGTATAAACTGCAAGTGTCGCTGAGCATGTCCATCATCAGCCCACCTACCACATGCATAAAATACAACTGAACATAGTTCTATATTTTATTAAAAAAAATAAGAAAATAATTGGTGTTCACATATTAACGTGAACAATAACAATATACCATTCCTCAAACTCTGAAGTATGTTCGATTGGTGGATTAATCAATAATCTGCTTCTGGGTATCGTTGAGAGCGTGATTCCTAGGGAATATATTACGATATATATTAATACGGTAATCAAAGGTAATGCAAAATGGAAGAGAAAATAGAATGCCAAATTTAATTGTTAGAAATGATAAATAACATACACACCTTTATACTCTCTCACAAATAAACTAGATGCAAGCATCACATTTTCCAAAAATAAATTGCGGGAAAGATAGTCGCCTTAAATTTTAGCAAAATCTCCCCATAAGATGAGTTTCAATGCATTCAGCCTACAAAAGAATGAGTAATCTGCTAATAGTATCTACTATGAAATTGAATATTTAAACACTAAGAACGACATAACAAAAAGGCCAATGTATAATTAATTGGAAGCACATACTGCACAAATAAGCACATCTCGTTTGAGTTCCCACATGTGTCATCTCAGCTTCGGAAACAGCAACTACTAAACCAATGATGTCTGCATAACGAATTTAGTAAGAGGCATGCACAAGGGATTGAATACTTCACAAAATCATACTAGACTATATTTAGCTCTGGCTTGCGCATTGGGTTGTAAATGTGTAGAGACATCTAGAAAAGGAACAAATGGTCGGAGGTGGTGGCATGGGATTGCATTTACTCATTAAGCGAATCCAGCAATTAAGTTTATGAGTGAAGAACAACTTGAAGTTGTTGTCAACTATTTCTTTATCCTTAGGTCCTATTCTTTTTGTTGGAAATCCTAATTTACCAACTTCAACTAACTTTAACTTAGTTCACCAACTTCAATAAAAAATACCCATTTCAACCCACTTCAATTTACTTGAACCAACTTCAACCCACTTCAACCAACTTCAACCCACTTCAACTCGCTTCCCACTATTTTAACCAACTTCTACTCATCATATAAATTTTTTTTAACCCACTTCAATCTACTTCAACCCACTTGAATCCACTTTAATAAAAAAATATCTACTTCAACCAACTTCTACCAATCTTAACCAACTATACCCATTTCCCAACCTATATTTCCTAACGAAAAGAACAGGTCCTTAGGTGTGGTACTACTCACTAAGAATCCAGAGATGCAATGTACTCGATCGATTTTCAAAATAACCATCCCCCTATTGATTTCTTGTCCATGATGACACTTAAAATCTCGTTATGCTGCCGATGCATAAGAAACTATATTACTAATAATTGTAAATAAATGGGGAAGGCAAAATAGTTGAGAAAATTAAAATATCTCGGCATCAATAAAGACAACCTTCCAAACTCTATGATTGCTATATAGTCGAACACTCAACGTTCTCATCAAGCGTACAAAAATGTATATAAACGTACTATAATAGGAGATGCCACTAATTGGCACAAAATCAAATAAGATATTTGTTCCCATGCCCGTAATGGTACATAATCAAGTGGAAAATGTAAGTCCAATAACCGATAAAATATGTCTATTAACTATTAACTTCAGCTCGAACTATTAATAGCAGTGGATGCACTAAATAGTTATATTTATGATGTGTCTTGTAGGTTGAAATTGTTCAGAATAAATAAATAAAATTTTTTTGGGGCAAGGGAAATGATAATTTATTGATCATTCATAATTTGTCCCACAGCATTTATAATTTGTATTGAACTCTACAAATATAATTGTAAATATCAAAATTATATCTCAACCTAAAAAATAATGACTTGTATTACTTGAAAAATTTCTGCTATTTTTGTCTTTCGATTTTGAGATTTCGTCAACATTAATTTATTCATTGAAGTGCTGTTAGAGTTTAAAAACTGAAATTAGGCCAGACATTCATGTTTAGAAGTTGAAAACAATTTTTCAAAAGTGATTATGAGCAAAAAGAACCTTAGAATTGGAGTAAAACATTAATTCTATTCAACACTTCTTGGAGTCCACACTCCGCAATTCTGGAGCAACTTAAACAAATTTTGTCTCTCAATTATATCCTTGAAGAATCAAAGAGATCCCAAGTGTATATCCATTTGCTTTAAATTCCCCCATTTTGATTTTCGAATGTTGTCATTATTTACTAATGTGGGTATAGGAGATCAATGTTTTAGTTTGTACATAGAAGAGAGGCATTGTGATGTATCCGCCGAGGCCTCAAGCTATGACTCAATTGAAGAGTGAAGCTTACCAACCAAGGGTAGACACAATCAAGGGGAAACAAGGGAAAGTGAGCACATAATATGATGGTTGTGAGGAATCAAACATGTGAGGGAGGAATGGAGCCTAGAATCAAGTGATTCTAAGTGAGAAAGCAAAGGATCTTTAGCATGAATTGATGTATCACACAAGGGATGAATGGAACCAAACCAAACAAGTCAAGAACACAACTCAAAGTAAGCAATATTGCACGGCCATAGGGTGGCACAGTCGTGCTTCTAGGTACGGGGTGACCGTGCCACTTTGCTGCCCACTTTGCCTAGCATCTTTCAAGGTGCACGGTTTGAGGTGTTTTTGTGTTTGGGTTGAAAGCTAAGCCAAAGGGAGTAGCTTTAGCTTAGATTATGCATGGACATGGATGTAGGAAGGGCTATGGATGTGTGGAATGGAAAGAAGATTCAAAGTTAAGAATTACTAACTCAAAATCAAAGCTAGTAAACTCACTTTAACTCTTTTGGAAATCCTTGAGTATAGCATCAAATGGATAGAACTAAACTTGGTGTTTGGATACAGAAACACCACCAAACTCAAGTTTAGGGCCCTTAAACAATGATTAAGATACAGATAACACCACTTAATCATGTTTAAGACTTCACTTGGTCACCACTTAGTTCGGCCTAAACTAAGATAAGCAAGTTAAGTATTTGAAATGTGCCTAAGCACCGAAAGCACAAAGCTCTGAAAGGTTTTCTTTGATTCAAATATGGTTGGTTATGTTACAAGGGGCATGTACAAGCTCTTAAATAGAGCTAGCAAGCAAGCACACTCTTCTACCTTTCTTACTAGTTAGGAAAGGTATTAAGGCTAATACAAACTGATTTGTGCTAAACTAGTTTACAAGCTTGCTTAAACTAATCTAATACATTCTAAACATGAAATAAACCAATAACAAAGCTTATTATACATTAATAGACTCTTAACTAAACTTAATATATGCTGAAATGTTAGCTAAATTCTCATTGGTCAGCCAAAAAGTAATTGTTCCTTTACGGCTAGCCAATCAGAAGCAAGAGACCAAAGTTTGCTGCTTGTTTCTTCATTGGTTGGTTTCTTCAAGGCAGAAACCTATCATGGGAGGGCTTAGAGATGTGTGCCAAGTATATAAAAGTGTGCCAAGCTGCTTGCAAGTGGTAGATTTCGGCTAAGGCATCAAAAGAGCTGAATAGTGCTGAGCTGGTTTTTGGAGCAGTTTCTAGCTGTGGTTGTAGGACACGTTTCTCATGCAAATTGTGGTCATATTCTGGCTTGCCACATATGGTTGGAAATCGCTGGAAGTCTTCTAACGGTTCCAAGTGGAATCACTCAATTTGGAGTTCATTTTCCTAGTGAAAAGATCAAAATGGCCGAACTGGTCTGAACCAATCTCAATCTGCACGGTTTGGAAGATTGGTCTAGTTCTTCATCTTCCACTTGACTTAACTTGATTTTATCACTTGGAACACGTAGCTAACATCGTGAGGACCCAAAATATGTAAAAATACAAGACTTAAGCCTTAGTGTAGCTCAAGTTATAAGATAAACAAAACCGAGTACAATCTGGCCCTGCTGGGCAGTTTTGACACCTTGGGTTTAATTGCTGATTTGAATGACCAAATGAAGTCCAAATTGGATGAAACTTGATTTGTTGGAAAGATAACATATTGAAATTCAAATCCACCAAAAAATATCAGACTTAAACCTTGAGGATGCCTGTTGAATTCAGCACACAAAAACGGATTAGTGCTGGAACGAACCCTTTGCCCTGCAGTTTCAAAGCTTAAACAAAACTTGGATGAATTATTCATCCTTTAACTAGCTTAATAAACTTACCTAATTGATTTGCTTTATTTTAAAACAAAGGGGATGGAGATATATCCATCACATTGGGGCATTTTGTAAATGCCCTGGACTTTAAATTCACACTAGAGAATGAGATCTATTCATTATTTGCATATACGGTAGTATTGCAATTTTATATCATACTTAATAAAGGAGGAGATTATATCCAGTTTTATAAGGATTTTTTTTTTGGTGTTGGATAGTGGTGGAAATTGATTAATGGTGCCTACACCCCCTCCAAAAAAAACCATAAGGTGGTAACTTATCACTGACCAACATATAGTACAAAGTAATACAGAATATAACTCATTAAATAATTTTTAAATTAAAAATACGTAATAAATGAGTTGAACCTAAAACTGAAAAATGTATTGCTATCATAAATTATTATTTAAAAATTAAAAGGAAGTTTTTATCTTTATTATTGTGTAAATAATGAAATTCAAAATTATTTAAAGCTTATCAATACTTATTTAGCATCATATAGCAAAACAAATCACTTATATTCTTGCGAGTTATGCCCTAGTATACTTATAAAAAATAAACTGGATACATTAATGAAAGGATAAACATTTATTATCTTTATTCACAAAAATGTATGCCTAAATGAGTATCGATTTTGTGGTATTATGTGAATATCACTCTATTCATGAAAATTTTAATTTTTCTTCTTAAGATATAGAATGTGATGGCATCTTTTTTAAAATGGCTCCGTACAGTATAATGATAATAAAGAGAGGTATCCTCACTAATGAGCTGAGGAAAAAAAAAAAGAGAGAGATGGAAAAATTATCTACTTTATAATCCATACAACATAGTTCATCCATAATGTATGCACTAATTAAAACGATAAATATAAAATATACATCCACATTAATCATGCTGAGGTATGTCATCGAAGATTTCTTTGTATACAACATTTTTGGTGACATTATAAGGGATATCACTCTTATTGCAAATTAGAAATTTTAACCCAAATGAGGATGTAAAACGGGAAACTGCAACATAATGTTGTCCATGCGAGAAAACTAGTTTCGGAAGGTAAACCCCAACATGCTTGAGTGTTTGACCTTGACTTTTGTTGATTGTCATTGCGAACGCCAATTTAATTGGGAATTGACATATTTTTAATGCAAAGGGTGTGTCATCTGCAGTTAGTGTCAAGTCAATACATGGAATAATCACCTTTTGCCCAATATTGCGATCAGTAATAATCCTCGCTTCCAAAACCTTACTCCCAAGACATTCAACAATCAAGCGTGTGCCGTTACATAACCCCAAATGTGGATCAACATTCCTCAGTAGCACCACAGGCGCACTTATTTTCAATTGAATTTCATAGTTGGGCAAGCGTGAGAAAGTTAACCCATGTAATATTTCCGATGGGTGAATGTCATCGATGTTGGGATGTTCGCTACTCTCCTGAAATGTATCTGAACTCAAGGATGTGTGACAATCTCCAGGAAGCATTCCTAAAATTTGAGAATTGGGAGTTCAATTGACCAACATCATTGTTTGTAGCAGCAAGTATGCAATGTTCCTGCATGTAAGAACCATCATTGTATCTAGTAGATAACTCAGGATAAATTTCTGATATTAAGTTGTCCAAACTATGATTGTCATTTAGTATGAGGAACTCAGAAAGGATTTGTATCCAATTAGCTTCGCTTCCTTCTTGTAATGATATATCTTCTAATGTTCCATTATCAATGATCAAGATCCACTCTGCAAAATGTTGCAACCGCTCATATTCATCATGGCATAAGTTTGGATCTCTGAGTCGCATGTTGATCCTTAAATGCATGATTATGCAATAAGGCCAGAAGTAGGTTCTAGAAATTGATGCTGTAACTGTTTCTGCTCTACCGCCTTTTGTGACAAGGGGCTGTACTTTCTTGAAATCGCCACCAAATACAAATAATTTTCTACCAAATGGTTGACGTCGATTACCACATATATCCGTAAATATGCGATCCACTGTCTAAAAAATGCGACGATGTGTTATTGGTGCCTCATCCCATATTACCAATGCTGTTTGGCGGATCAACTAAGCCAACTTTGAATGCTTAGAAAAGAAGCAACACGATGTGCCCGTAGCATTAACAAGGATCTTGAACATTGAGTGAACAGTTGTTATTACAGACGATGCGACTGATAAAATAAATTTTCATTTTGAATGAAGTGCAACAATAATAGCTTTCCAAACATAGGTCTTGCATGTTCCGCCACTGCCATATACAAGGAAGCATCCTCCTTTATTGGAATCGTCTGTACTAATGACATTTTCAAACACCTCCAACTTGTAGGAGTTTAATGTAGGTAGCAACAAATCTAAAGTAGTAGCTTCTTTATCATAATCTAGTTGCTCCCTAATTAACCAATTTTTAAATTGTTGTGTAAAATTAGAAGAGGGCAATGGCATCGGAGGGAAGTCTTTTAGGGAACAACAATTGCTTTTTAGAATAACTTGCAATTCATATAAGCTAAGATTTTTCCTTTGTTCAATACTTAAGCGCAAGCCATCATCCAGATATTCACATTGCAATCTTCGTTCTAACTCATCTACCAAGTTTTCCCAGTGACCTTCCCACAGTATGTCAGGTTGTGCAATCTCATTGTACAAGTGCATGGAGTAAAACATAGTCTGTAGTTGCGCCTTGGTAGCCCATGTCGCTGCTTCTGTAAGAGCATCAACCCATTCACTATTATCACTGACCAATCCCCTTGCATTGCAAGTTTCACAGAATGTAGGATAAAATGTGACATGAACTATTCTCAAGTCATCAAAACACATGGCCCCATGAACAATAGTAAGCAACATTCTCAAGTAATCTCGCTCTCTTGAGTTAGGATTCACAAATGGAAGTTGTCTGATACATACTCGCTATTAACGTCTGGTCCACTTTTTGGCACTCTTATTCCAAAAATAATACATCGGGAATTCAACATGTGTATTGCTTTGCTTCAGGGTCTTCCGCATTGACTTGTAACCATACTGTGAGCATACTAATCCGTTGTCTCGCAATATCGAGAACATCATCCAAGTCATCATCTTCTTTGAAAATAATGACACGTTGCCCTGGTAAATGATATTGTAGCATTTCCATAAATGGACATCGATGTGTTATTTCAAACTCAAATATTCGCTACATTACGTCTATAGCTGATACGTATTTATCATCTAGGTGTTGCGTTATCGCATCCACTTTTGAATGTCGATGTTGGCCTCCTTCTCCATTAGGTTGACCATTGTCCTATAGGACAAATGTGGCTCGATGCATATACTTGTGAAGGTAGTTGATAACCTTCTTTTGTGCACAATGCTCAACATTGATGTGTGCATCATACTTCACACACAAATGACGGTTATATGGAACAACCCATCGATTATCAATCAGGTTGCCATCAATAACAATCATTCTACTATCATCTCTACACCGATATCTAACAAACCCATTTTGTTCAGTAGTTGTGTCGTTAGTAAAGGCCTTAGGGTAGTGCTTAGTGCACATTGACTCATCCATATAGGTAAGATAAGGATTAATCACGTCATATAGCCCATGTATCATGTGCTTTGTAATAGTTTTATGTGCAAGTGGATCTTTATCTTAATCAGGAAGCTCGGCACAAATAAAGGCATCAATATACTCAAAGTATGTAGGTTTGTCATTAGTAGCAAGGGTTAGGAGAATATGAGCATGGGGTAACCCTCATTTTTGGAATTCAATAACATCTATATCAACAAAATAGAAAGCACATGAAGGTACCAAAAGTGTAAGAGCATAGGGAAAAAATTATTTTCCAATTAATATAGTCATGGTAACAATATTGCACAAATACAAACAGACCTGCAACAACGGTGCAAAAGAAGTTTTTCTCTTTGAAATCTTGTATTAACTCTTGAAGCCTCAATCGAAAGACACGAGCTACAGTATCTGGCCTCTCATTCACATATTGTCCCACTTGTTGTTTGAGTGCTTCTCATATTTCAGGCCAACTTGGGTTACATGTAAATGTGACGAAGAAATCTGGGTGCCTAATATGAGTACATATTGCCATTGCATCAAGGAAGTGTCTCCTCATGTAGCGCGGACCTCCAGTAAAAGAGGAAAGTAGGATGCACCTTCGACTAATGGCATTGGCATTGGATTCGCTAGCGGTGATAACGTCTTCTAAACCAATATACAGTTCTATGTGCACACGTTCTGGTGATCTCGTATGTAACAGATACGTTCATGCTCAATGACGGTGTAACAATCAACTACAAATTAAAGAAACAATCTCCCTCCACGAAGTAAAATATTTACTTTATTAACCATAAACTGTATTATGAATGCATAATATTGGAGCAATGTAATACGTTCACAGTGGCTACTTGGCCCTTTAGCTAAAGGAATGCCGCATATCCATCCATCTGTTCCAAAGGGAAATAAAGCGGATATTGGAGGTCTATATAAAAAGGATGGGTCCCATATATTCACCTTATATTATCGACAACTGTTCTTAATATTGTATCAGTACCAACGACCTCTACACCTTCATCTCCAACAATAAGAGCAGTAACTTCATCAGCAGTTGGTCGTATATATTGCCCCCTTGGCCTTGCTGCGTTTGTGCAAATGCGAATATCATAAACATTATCAGTGTTGATATTGTCCCTTGCCTGGCAAAATACTTGTATATACGGATTACATGTATTCAACATTTGCTGCAAGTTCTCTATGGTGGATGAATTAACCCCATTTAAATTGCTTCCCCTCCTAAAAGCATTGATTCTATTGTAAGACTCATGCTACGTGTCATAAATATAAAGCTGTGCAAATCTTGGTGCATGGCCTTCAGGTGGCATTAACTACCCAATTTGATGATAGTTTGCTCCACTTATACGAAATGTGTATGGTCCACAACCCTCCATAATAGAGTAATCAATAGTTGCCCCCATCGAAGTAAAAGATAACATGGACTTACAAATACGTATATTCTCCGTAAAAGTTCTATCATTGAATAATGAATTAAGAAGAGGCGGGGTGTAGGTAAAGGGGCCAATCTAACTTGACCAAATTGACAACATAACCTAAAGTGAGGTTTATGCTTTTTGCAGCCGTGCACCTTTTCGACATACCACATCGTCGCATTACTGTGAATGCAAGTAGTCACGGTTCCAGTGAATGTTCACCGCTATGTGAATCTTTTCACATATGTGGTCCTTCCTGATCGTGAAAAATTGAAGTTTAATAGTTTGTCGCCTTCTTGATATCGTTTACATTGAACAATATACCTAGGATGGATGGTTGACATCTCTACATCTCTTTGTGAATAACATCCATCTACCATTAGGGCGAGGTTGCTTGTACTTTAGCCACCCACCTTATTGTGGTGTCCGGGGCCATAATGTTGTCCTAGGAGTCTGCATATATGAATAATATCTAGGTTATTATTGAATTGAATTAGTATGTCTGTATTTTGTTGTGCGTATTGAAAACATTTAGATATGAAGGATCTTTTTTTTGTCATTAGTATGTCTATATTTTCTATTGTGTTATTAAAATTATTGTGTATAGGTAGTTTGAATTGTTGTAAGTATCATTGAAATTACCTTTAATGCTTGTTATTATCATGAAACTGACATATCTAGAGGCACTTTATGCAGTTTGTTTTAAATTTGGAGGAAAAATATAAAGTGAAGATAATGGACCTTTAACTATTTTGGAAATTAATTATAATTAGTCCAAGTATATGTATTTAACTCTATGGTTTTGTTCGTAGACTTATTAAGGAATGATTCTTCTCGTTAAGACTATCCCTTCTAAGATAAATGAGACTAATGTGGTGAAAACGTTCATTAGGGAGTATATCTTTACTACGTCTGGCATGCCACGTGCTATCATTGGCGACCAAGGCAATCACTTTGACAACTACTTCTTTGGTGCATTGCTAAAGAAATAGTCAATCATTCATTGGCTTGCCACTCCCTATAAGCAAAACTAAGTGGTCAAGTTGACGTATCAAGTAAACAGATTAAGCAAATAATCGAGAAAGCTGCATATGCGAATATGAAAGATTGGTCATATACGCCTACCCATGCCTTGTGGACATATAAAACTACATCAAATACCCCTCTTGGTATGTCACACTACTTTCGCGTATATTGAACACCTTGCCATTTCTCAATGAGCTCAAACCTAAGGATTAATGGACTATTCAAATCTTGAACTATGAGCGTGGTGCCGTCGCAGAGGTGAAAAGACATCAATTTAGTGGGTTGGAGGGGATAAATCTGGAAACTTATGAGAGCTCCAACGATTTGAGGAGGGAGACTATTAAATTATTCCATAAGACACACAACCATATGAAACATTCTTAGGGAAAAAATCTTACTTTATACACTAAGATACACCTTTTTCCAAGCAGTCTCAGATCTTACTAGATAGGTCCTTTTCTTATTTCAGAAGTTTACCCTCATGGAGCTATTGAGATTAGAGACCCCAAGAGAAGCATTACATTCAAAATGCGCAGGCACAGGTTGAAGCACTTTCTTGAGATGCCAAGTGGGGAGGATGTGGACTGCTTGATATTCCATGAATAGCTTGTTTTGCTTTTACTCCTAATAAGGATATTGTGGCATTTATGTGTGGAAGCACGATGCCCAATTTTGTTAAAAAAAATTGAAAGTTTTGGAAATTAACAAAAGATTTTGGTTTTGTTTTGAGGATTTATACTTTGTGTTATACGATTATGATCTCTAATGACATGGTTGATGAATTATATGTAAATAAAATGTGCATGATGCAATACTTAGTCTAGGTTGTAGTTATGATATTTCATGATCTCTAATGACTTGGTTTTATGTCTACGTTGAAAATTAGAACTGTCACTTCTTCGGACGAGCTTGCTAGATTAGCCCAAAATCCCCTTTTGTACATAGTAACTTCAAATACCTCTTGCATGACTGCAAAAATGAAAACTGGCACCAATGTTTAATGCTAATATATTTATTTCATATCTTCAATTGGATTGAATATGTGCCTTCTTTACTTGAGTTGACCTTAGCACCTTTTTGTTGGCTTTTAAATAAGTACTTTTTGTGCAAATTAATAAAATCCCTAAAAGGGGGCTCTAATATTCACTTGTTTGCGATTCCTCCAAGAGCTTGAGCCAAAGCCTAGATGGGTACTTCATTGCTCAAGCCCTACACTCCCTCAAATGGGTTTAGGGAAAACCAAAGAAGAGGTTTATTAGACAACCTACTCATGAGAAGGAACACACGGACCTAACTGGAATGTGTTTGTATATGTGTGTATTTATGGGTGAGGGTGTGTCTGCATGCGTGTGTGTATTAAATTTGAAAACTAAAAACCAAAAGGAATAAGTATAGCAAAGAAGTAATTTAAATAAGCAATAAGTGACGATGTTAATGTTAGGAACTTGATTTTTGGGGGTTGGTACACTTTCGTATGTTAATGTTATAGTCTGAGGTGAAAAGTAAGAGCTAGGGTGTATTTGGTAGACTAAGTAGTTAGGTTTTCTAACTGTGTTTTCTACCTGGCTACAACTTAGTACTTTGGTTGTTAGTACATATGAGAATTCAGTCATCCACTTGGGGGACTAATGAAATTTAAAGGATTTATTGCATATGCTAAGTGCAACCATTGCTTCTACTAAAATATAATTTTGTTTGATTTTACTTGAAGATGAGCAAAATCTAAGGATGTAGACATTTCTCTGATTCAAAATAGGCACAATTCTCATACCAATTACACATATTTGTAGCTCGAAATAATCTTTAAGTTAGGATTTTATGTGTTCTTTTTGCTTCTTTTAGCAAATAAGAAGACAAAGGTCGTAGTTTAGGGCATTAATGTGAGGAATGCTAAAAATGAAGCCCCCAACTAAGGCTTAAGCTTCAAGAATGAAGGAGTGAGGCCTAGCCAGCCACAAACACAACTATGCCATGTTGCTAGACATGGTCCATGTTGCTAGACATGGTCCATGTTGGCTAGAGTTGCAAGCCCTTCTTTTACTACCTACTATGCATTCACACTCTAGCACTGAACATGGTCACATAATATTCAAATATAAGGCCCACTAGTGCTTTGACCCGTGCGTTGCACGGGCTACCACTAAATTGCATACATATATAACATATCCATCATTATCGATTACATTTAGAGTTTTAAATTTGGAAATAAATTATCGTATTTGGTTGGAAAGGATCATATTTCCTTTTTTCTTAAATATAGAAAATCTCGTTGAAAGAAAAATATATGGGATTAAAAGATAAGTCATGTATTGAATTTTTATAAATTAGATCCTAGGTACGATTCTTTCCCTTCTAAATCTCTTTTGTAAGATGAAGATTTTATATCTAATTTTAAAGGGATTATAAATTTGATCTTAGGTATGATTCTTAAAGAACAAAAGTGGGGCTAAAAGTGAGTAAGAGATACTATATGGTGATGAATGTAGACTTTTGTTCTTTTTTTTAAATGTCTATGCTAACTTCTTTGGCTCTTTATATGGAACTCTCCCTTAGCGTACCCAAATAGAAAAATTCCAAAAAAATAAAATAAAATAGATTTTGTTCATTCTAATGGACAAAAAGGACCTGTCTTCTTCAAAAGGTTTTAGAAAATAGTCTATGTATTATAGTTTAATGTATTTCTTTCAGTGAATACTATAATACATACCTATAATATTTTTTTGTTGAATTATTTAAAAGTCTTTTGATTGAAAAAGAGATAAACAAATCCCAAATAAAAATTATATCTATTTTTATCAATATCAACTTATTAATAACAACTTAAATAAATCAATCTATCAATTCAAACCCAAGGCATAATTTTGAATATACACAAGATAAAAAAAAAGATTCAACCACTAAATTAGATATTAAAATAGAGGAGAATAAAGGTTAATAAATAATTTGTAAGTTATATAAATAAATAAAATAGATATGAATTTTCAACGTTTTCACTATGTTATTGGGTCTCCATCTTCCTTATAAAAAAATAGAAATAACCTACAACACCTCTATATTGAGCAATCAAAACTAAATAGCAACAAATAATTTTAGTTTGTGTCATATAAGGCCTCAATCAAAGAACAATGTGAAAATTACAAAATCAAAATTCAAAAATTACTTAAATTAACTAATAAAATTGAATGTTGTCTCACTATATTGTTTGTTAGCTAAGAGTAATAACATATCCAAAATAAATTTAAAAAAAAGAAGAATGAATAAATAAATAGGGGCATCTTGGGGGAGACAGATGCTAATTTTTTTAATTTAAAAAAACACATATGAGAGAGAACGTAGTAGAGGAGGAGGAAAAAATGAAGTGGTGACTGGCCATAGTTTGCTAACCGGTGAATTAAATTTTGTAATGAATTTTCTTTCTATTAGCATTTAATTCTTAACTATATACATAGACTTTTGATTTACCATGCATTATTAGTGGTTTTTATTAATATTATAATTATACTATTTTAGACTTTTGATTTGTCTTGCATTACTTGTTTATAGTTACAAAATTTTTACTAATATTATTATTGTCATTAATCAAAGATCTACCGGTGGAAGATGAAGTGATCAATTTTTCATTCCAATTACTTAGATATTTCTACTAATTGACTACACTAATTAAGAAAATAGATGTATACGTATAACTAATTTATGTGCATCAAATGGTAATTCTAGTCATTTAACATTTCTCATGCATAACCTTCAAACCCTATCCCTAGAACCCAAACATATATACATATGTATGATGTTGGCCTATGTCTCCCATGACTGCTCGCTTCTTCAAGCACTTTGTCATCGATCAACCAATAGAATCCATTGTTTTAACCTACATGGATTGTGCAGGTCTCATTTCTAATCATGTTTTGTTGTGTAGGTTCAATTCATCAGAGTTCAACACGACCAAACCATGTAAGGCAGCATGCATGTGTATTATGTATTCTACACAAGCCTTTCTAAAACCCTTTTATTGTATCTTTTGCTTTCTTTTAGGGTTTCTTGGTTGTTTTTCTCTCTCTAAAATTCACACTTAATTTCATGTACTAGATGTTTTATCTTTGTTCTTTTCTTTCATTTCCTTGTTAATCTTTAGTCATTTCTTTTTTTTTTCTTTAGCCAATTTTCTCCCTTTTGACTATGCTCTCCTTTTGTTCTTTAATTTCCACCAGTAAATCACTTTGTTGTTGATGATTAAGATGGTCAAATGGTCAATGGTCAAGCTTTTAGGCTAGGCTAATGCACACTTAAGTAATCTCTTTCATCTTTTTGATCCTTCTTTTCTTCAACTCTTTCTGTCCTTGCCCCTTTTCCAAAATTTACTTATTTTGTAGTGATAATGTCATATCTACATGGATTTTATGAGTGGTTAGGAGTCATTTTAGGGGATTAATATGCTTAATTATATGATTAATGCCCCTATTCATACTATTACGCTTGGTTTTGCTTGCTTTGAGAGTTTTTGCAGATTTTAACTTTGTGAGCCATGTTATGTGAGTAGAATGAAGATTTTTGAGGCCTTGTGGATCAAAGGAGGTAGAAAAAGAGCCCCAAAGACACCCAGCATGAAAGTACCATGGCTAGTACCACGGTCTAGGAGGTTCCAGGAAGAAGCAACAGGGAAAACAAGAGAGAATAACTGAGACAGTGTCCACCACGGCCTAACCGTGGTGGTGTCAATGGATCATGGTCGTCCACACAGACTTGTCGTGGTATCCCTTGTTCCCCCGAGCCGCTACCTTTCTTTGTGGCTTTTCGGTTTCCACACGTTTGAGCAGTTTTGCAGTCTTGATTTCGACGACAGAAGCTTCCTTTACCGCTTTCATGCTCCATCCCCATCATCCCATTCTATTCTACCATAATCCACTATCTAGATTAGGATTTAGATCATATTAGAGGAAGAGAAAGCAAATTGAAGTAAAGATTTGCAAGGATTCCATATCGGGTTTGCAATCGACGGATTCAAACGTGTTATTTGGTGGAACATTTCTTTTCTCTTCTCTTATCTTCTCTTCTCTTTTCTCATTTCAGATTTATGTTTTGTAATTTTGATTATCTTTTGTTGTTTGATTTTGGATTTAGGCAAATAGCAGTTAATTTCTTGATCTGGTGTTAATTTCTTTGAGTATTTTGGAATTATTAGATTGTTTTCTTGGATCCTAGATGTTTATCGTCTTGTGAGGAACTTGATCACTTTCTTGCATGTTTTGGGTATTGGATGAAGAGTTGAAAGGCAAAATTCAATACTAGAGTCCTAGGATTTGACTTGATTGTGTGGAGTCTTGAGCACCAATTGAGAAACCACAAATTTGATAATCACATGCTTAACGAACCTAAACAAATTGAGAGCCCTTGAGAAATAGTAATTGGTTAGATTTAGATATTTCACTTCACCTTGAAAGAGGGATGTGATACTTTGGTTGTCGGTTTTTCAAAATAATCAATTGAGGAAAAAGTGTTTGATTAATGCGTAGATCAAGAAGTTGCTTGATTTGCTTAGTTTCATGATTATTCATTAGTTAGATTAGATAGTTGAATAGTTTAGTTTCAAATCTCAAATTTAGATTTGCTTACCCTATCTTAAGGGGATAAAGCCCAGTAGATCAACCTAGTCCTCGTGAGAGGCAACCTTAATTTGTTACAACGCCACCATACTCTTACGGCCCTATCATGGTGCAATTTTCGCATTCAAAAGATGTTATTCTTGTGCAATGCTTATAATGGGGAGTTAAGAAGGCTTGCTAAGACTTAAGGGTAATTTAAGGTTGTTGCTTTATGTCTTGTTTGACTAGGTACCATTTCTTCAACTCTCTAATATATTTATACTTCTCTCTAGTGTAGCTTAGTGGCGATTTTATGTAGGTTAATGGCGGCTGGGGGCGATATTATGATTGGGACCAAGTTTTTAGAAAGATGTCTAGCATGCTGTTGAGCCAATTGATGACAATGATCACCATTGTTTCATTTTGTAATACTTAGGTAATTGATTATTGCTTGTATGTTTAGTTTTTCATTTCTTGTTATTGTAATTGTTGTTTAGCTGTTGAGCTTGCTTGTTAGTTTGAGCGGTGGTTAATTTGTGATTAATTAAGATTAAAGCTCTTCTAAGTTATAATTGGTGGCTTCAGTACTAATCATTCCTACGGATCATATTCATATATACTTTCAATGATGAAACAAGAAGGCGATAGTGCTTTAAAAAACCAATGCCAAATCCATCTGGTCTCAGTGTTTCGTTACACTGAATACCAAATAGAGCTATTTTGATTCTACATTTGACAATTTAATCCAGTTTTCATTATAATAATTGGACACTAGATTCAGTAGCCTCTCATTGGGAGATTTTTTAGAAAAGTGAAGGCGATTTTGAATATTTCTTTATAGTCTTTAATAAACTTTTATATGGGATGTTTTGCCTATCAATCATATTCTATAATCATCCGTAGGTTTCATAAGTATTTTCTTTTTCCTTCAGCACTTTACTATGGTCCATTAGAAGAACCTAGAATTTCTATCTTTGTTAACTATGCAAGTCTTTCTTGCAAGCTTACACCCAATACCTTTGATTAAAAGTGGCTTCTCTTCCTTCTCCTTAAACCCTAATTTTATATCTACTCCTTCCTTCTCTTCTTGTCTAATTTGTTGCTACTTCTACTTACTAAATTATAACTAGTCGTAAACCCCTTTTACTTTGATTCACTTGGTTGATTTTAATTTCTAATGGTATTATTGGTTTATTCTGATAAATTTTCTCTCTTTTGAGAGCTAGGTTTCTCTCCTTATGAGATTTAGGGTTTCTCTCCCTTTTGTGAGAGTGAGCGTTTCCATTACTAGGGTTTTATTTCTCGCCTTATGAACGAATTTTTTTCTTACCTATCTATGCAAATTTTGTCAGGATTATTAAGTTAGTTAGAGAGTATTTTTCTGATTTATCAGTTCGTGTCATTAGGTTTGAGTAAGATGATTCAACAATGGAGGTTCATATGAGTCGATCAAGGTGATGTTTCTTCCAAGCTAGATATATTATACCACATATATACCTATTCTATGATCTTATACAATAGCTTGGTGTTGTTTGAGAATGACAAACAAAAGTCAAAGAGCGCGATTTGTGGACAAAATGATGCTACATGTATCGAGACGGTCGAAAATGTATTTACAATTAACTTTGTTGAAATCTTCTTTAATATTTTGGATTTATTCTTGCTCAAAAATTATTGCGGTAGAAGCCATATGCCTTTTTTTTAATGAATTTTTTTATTATTAAAAAAAGCATTTCCTCTCTTCATTTTAAAACAGGATTCAACTAACATCTAGTTATTATTTTTTCTTAAATATACTCAAGTCTTTTTGAACTCTTAGTAAGTTTTTTTCTCAAAGGTTTTTGACGTGCTTCTTCAACTAGTCTTTTAGATTGTTTTTCACAGTTTTCAATTTGTGTATGAGATTAAAATATATCAGTCACTTTAATGTTATATCCCCCGATATCAACTAAGGAGTCTACATAGGATACTCACACTAATAATTCTAGAATCAGAATGGGAAAGATTTAATCTTGGGTTAGGAGGTATGGTATAACTGGGCTATGGTTAGAGCAAGTTAAGCTTCCATTAACTTTATAAGCTTCCTTGAAATTGCTCTATTGATTCTTTCGCCAATAACATGAGAATAAATTCTCATTTTTCATGTAAATATTATATATTAACATGAACACTTTTCACATTAATATTGGATAGAAAGTTGTTTAGTCTACCAATTTACAAATATAAAGGCCCATCCCCCCAGTTTCTTTTCTTGTGGAACTCGTACTTACATAAAATCACCTACCATGCATCAAGGTATTGGACATCATTCATATTAACAAGGTGTTACAAAATGCTATTCTTAGGCATGCATGCTTGCCTGAAATGTAGATCTTGGCAATAACAGGGTTATGAATGTGCGTATGAATTTCTTTGCTCCTTCATTCGCATAGATGCATGAATATTACCACTATTCCGAAGAATGTGTATTCCCATAAGTGGTTATAGAGTAAAACATAGTCATAATACTCAAAAGTCATCAAAGAAAGGATTTTACGAATACCAGACTCATTGATCATTGTCTCTAATGGAGAGGTGGATGATGATAATTGGCTAACCTTTTTGATTTTGAATCCAGTCATCCTATTTGAGTTTAAATGTAAAATAGTTTGTATTTTTCTCATTTTTGGGGGTATCAAATTCATGATCCCAATTAAGCTTGTTCTTCAAATTAATTAGTTATGCAATATCATGGATGATTTGCATCTAATCTTTATAAGTTGACGAATGGATGCATGCAAGGAGGTTGTAATGGGTGCAAAACGATCCAGATAGTCGGTAAAGAGATAGTGCAAACCTCATTGCAACTACTAAATACTTTATTATTATATTTGTTAAGTTAACCAAACTCTTCAACTATACTATGTAATGGATAATATTATTATCATTTTTAATTCTAACGACAGTTATTTCTACCTCTTCAATTAAAATGAAAACTTTTAGAATCCTATTATGTCATCTCACATTATTCTGTGTTAGGAATTTTAACTTTTAGGTCTTAGGGCAACAAAAGATAAGCATAATTGTCTACGACCATTCTAGGCTTATGTCATAGAATTTTACATATTTGTTTGCAAAATGTATAAATTCAGAACATACAACATTCTTATTGAAAACCTACATCCCATACATACCAAATACGACACACGTTTCGCATGTAAAATTTTCGTATTCATCATACAAAGAAAAATGATAACTGTGAATTAGAAGATACATGTTTATTACTTATGACATATGACACTAATGTTAACTTGTGAGGAACAATTCAACGAGCTATTTCATCACGGAAACATGCATCCAAATTTTGATGGGCGATTTTGATGGAAAATTGATCCGTCAGAAATTTTGATGAAAATTTGACAGAAAAGCAAGGTTTCTAACGGTGTGTTAGCTATGCGAATCTCGTTATGATTTTTGACATACTGTTTTGAAGGAAAGTGGATTTGTTAGAAATTTTGATGGATATTTTGGTAGAACAGTAAGGTTTTTTTATGGTTTATCAATTATATGGATGTCGATGTAATTTTGCATGGACTTTTGAGATGAGAAGTCCATTAATTTTTTTAAAAATTGATGGATAAATTGACGATCACCCGTCAATATATTAAAATTTTAATTTTTTCCTTTAGATTCTAACCGAGTATCCGTCACTATATTAGTACCCTTTTAATAAAAAATGAAAATTGTATTAACCTCTTCCCGCCCCCACCCACCCCATTCGTCTACCTGAATAACCCATATTCTTCCACCTAGCTCCTCTATCTCTCCCATAGGCCCAAAATTTGCTTCAGATTTGAGTTCTCAAAATTTGATGCCCTCAAACCTTTTATGAAGGGAGCAAAATACCCCTAAACATAAAAATTAAATAGAGTACCTCTTAACTCAATTACGCTATTTTAATTTTTTATTACTTTGTTTATGGTGTGCGATGTCACAAGAATAACGTGGCCTTTAATAATAAAAAATATAGAAATTAAAAAAAGGAGGGAGTAATTTAACATACAGTGATGCTTATTGGTTATTTATCTATAAAAAATGAAACTTCCAAAGAATAAATTAAGATTAACTTGCTTTTAGTTATTAAACTCAAACTCAAAACCTGTGTATAATTGAGGCTTTGACCTTGGACTGTATACTGAATGAAATCCTTGTTGACCACATTCTAATTAAATCGAATTAATTTAAAACACTTTGAAGTATGAACTATATATATATATATATATAT
>JACYFF010031956.1:45001664-45013098 GCA_017589665.1 Selenicereus undatus
ATATATATATATATATATATTTACATATTTATATTCGTATATATTGATATGTACATACATACATACATATATTTATATATACACACACCCACACACACACACACGTATGCACGCACGCACACACGCACACACACATATGAAGGAGGGAACACATCACCATATTCTGTTGATAGTGTCAAAGTTTGAAATAAATGTGGTGAATCTTTTTTAAAGCCTATTAGCTCATTGGTAGAGCAAGGTGCGATTGCACAAAGATGTGAGGTCAAATCCCACATAGGCTAATTGAATATGAAAATGCATTTAACTATTGTATATGGCCTTGGCTTCGATATTGTTGTTTTTCTTTGCATATGTAAGCCAAGGAGTGTACTGAAATTCTTACAATTTTTGAGCCTAATTCAAATCACCATGACTACCCCTTTACAATTTGTTTGAATTTCTTGGGTAAAATTAAGTGTGAAATTATTGTAGGTTGTTTCCTTTCTGAGTGAAATTGACTAATTGATGATGAATTTGGTTAAATTTTGTGATTTTTAGAATATAGGTATTCATTGTAGCCATCGAAAACAACCCCATGCTCAGTCTCCAATTCAGCTTTGGCTTCTAGCTCCAGTGCAAAATATGGTTTCCAGTTTGGTTGAACCCTCCACTGGGATGCAATTCGTGTATATAGTTGTGGCCTCCAGCCTAACGTTCGTGCAATTTGGGTTTCAAATACAAAGGCTCCTATTTGTCTTGAATTAAATTTTTAATTATAACACTTGTTTGTCTTGGATCAGTTACTTGGGTTTTGGGTTATTTAAAAATTGATGTATGCATGTAGAGGCGTGTAGAGGTTTGCATTATTCGTTGGGTGAAATAAGCTCAATCTAGTAAAGCCTATTAGCTCAATGGGAGAACATTTGTGCAATTTCGCAAAAGATGTGAGTTCGAATCCTACGTAGGTTTTACGGACTGTGTTGTACTTTAGGTGAATCCGATTCATTGCTTTAACCTACTATGTATGATGTCTTAAATTTATACCACAAGCACACGGTGTAGCTAAAGCTAGCAACTGGCGAGTACGAGTCGTATCCATAGGGAGTCTGCTTTCAACTACCAGAACTAATTAAACTACTCAATCTAGGCAAAATAACTCAGGTTAAAGAAAACTGAAAGGCAGTAGTTTCAATCTGCTGAAAGTTGTTTGATTAAATGAAATCAATAAATAACTAAGATCCTAGATTGGGATTCACCACACTATTATGCTCTTTGGAATTTGAACTAGATTATGCAAACTTGCTCACACAAATAACTGAGATGGAATGGTTACATATTTAAACGCATCTATGCCTACTTTTGCAGGTCATTAGACTAGCTAATTAATCTTTGTTATCTATTTTCATAAAACTAAGATCGACAAGCTACAGGATTAAATAACCTTCAATTCCCAATTGAAACCTTAACTGTTTTCATGTTAGGAAAATCAATCGCTCACAAAGTCGCTCTAGATAAAGGATTCAACTTTCGTTGAAGTCCCAAAACCTAATTAAGAACATGAATACATCCTTCTCAGGCAATTCATCAAACACATGACGTGCAAAGTGAGATTTGAATCATAAACATGGGCATTCATTCACAAAGCCTAGAACACAATTCCAAATCGCATAATAGGGGCTAATCCCAACCTGAGATAGGGCATTTAGCATACAATCATATTGAAAGCACAAATCACTAAACCCAATTCAACAAACATGGATGAACAACCAAAACCCTAAAAAGTAATATCAGAAGAGAAAGGAGGAAGAAATGAACTTAAATTAATTGTTGAATGAATGTAGAACAATCTTCAATGTTGCTAGATCCAATCTAAAACCATGAAAATAAAACTCTCTAAATAAAACCCTCAAAATCTCCTCTAAAAGTGCTCTCTAGAAAGTGAAAATAATGAATAAGAGGTAACCCTCGAAAATTGCATCGAAATACATTTAAGTCGCGGTGGTCCTGGGGCGGCTGCACGGCCGTGCCCTTGGGCATGGGGTGACTATGGCACCCTACTGTCCAGCAATTAGTGAGTTTTCAGCACGGCACAGCCGTACCTGTTGGCGTGGGGTCCCCGTGTCGAATCTCTGGGTCCAGCTGGTCCATTTTTTGACTTACAGCTTGTCATCTTAGCCCTCCTTTCTACCAATGTTAGCGAATTTTCTCGATTTCCTGACAGGAACTCCTAAAAATGCGAAACACCGCTATATGAGTAAAGTTTAGACCAAAGGAGGATAATTTGATCCTTTTTCCTCAAGATCAAACATGAAAACAATGGAAAAAGGAGTCAACTATGGGCTAAAATAAGGTTGAAATAGAGGTTTATCAACTCCTCCATGCTTATCTCTTACTTGTCCCCAAGCAAGACTAACTCATGAGTGATCATAAAAGGGAGATGAACCTCTCGGCTCACCCTCCTCAAGTAAGAGATGAACAATCAACAAACCAAGTTAGATCATGCATTAAAGGCAGCCAAGTTGAGGTGTGGGACATTCTCAATAAAAGACATGCATTACCATCCATAAATCACCCTACCCAAATGCAACACATCAAGCACCCCAATATCGAAGCATATAATAGGACAACACCTTCCTTAATAAATGGTGAGTAAGTAGGACTAGTAGAACCTCACTTTAGGACAAAGTGTAGTACTCCCCTCAATGTGTTTAGAATATGTAGCAAGGGTACACTCAATACTCTATCCAATTAAGCAAACTACCATAAGCTTGGTAGAGTTATCGATTCTCCACCACTTGATGCGAAATGCAATATGCCATTCATAGAACTTGTAAAGAGAATATAATGAGGCCAAGCGTAAAGGGTGAGAAGTGGAGTAAATTTGGGAAGAGTGGAGCTAATAGTCAAAGGATTAGGGAGCAAAAAACACTTCCACAACTAATGCTGGAACAAGAACTTCACACCACAATTGGAAATTGAGCAACAAACCCCACAAAAAACCTCAGAGGAGGAATTAAACAATCTTATTGCCTTACCCTCAAGCCGATCACTTTATTCACAACTTTTCTACTTCTTTCTTTTCTTTTTTTTCTTTTTCTTTGCTTCCTTTTTTTTTCTTTTCTATTTCTTTTCTTTGAACTGAACAAGGACATGTGAATGGCCTGGGAAATACAAACTTAAATCATGAATCCTCCCAAATAAGCCACCAATAAAGTACCTACAGTGAACTAACCTCCGAAGCAAACCCAACTCAAATAGAAGTGTTGCTCCACTAGACCTTGACAAGGATATGGAAAATATGGATAGGCCAAATGTGTAGTGCATACGGTGCAACAACAAAGACAAGGGGAAAGGCATAAAGGGCTAGTAAAGGGGTTAATACACATCAATGGGTGGCTTTTTGGCTTATGTGGCTAAATGAAACAAAAATTGCCTCAATCATATTAACATATACACATGCTAAATGTGATTTCAAAGAGAGCAAGACCAAGTTCTAGAGATGCAAGCGTGGATGAGTCACACATGAAAGGAAGTATGAGACTATATGCAATGAATAGTCATTACGCTCAAAATCTCACAGGTAAATCTACCACAGTCAAGCAACTTACTCTAAGATGTGTCCCATCTATCAAAGTCAATCAAATCAAATCACATGAATCTTAGGGGCAATTGACATGCAACATAGGGTAAAAGAAACTACATATGGCAATGTCAAAACACATTTTTCATAAAACTCACACTATAACAAGCCACGCTTCAACACACAGATCAACATGATCTATCAATTATCACCCCTTGTGTTCTCTTCATAAGAGGGGGTTTTCACAACTTTCATTTAATGCTTTTATTCAGAAGACACTAAATCCAACTAAGAAAGCAATAAACGTATAATGGATAATGAGGAGAAGGGTATGAGGTAGTACCTAGAAAGCTTATCAATGCCTCACTCAATCATTTCTCCTTTTCAGAAGCGAAATCTAACCTATATGCTCTAAACCACATGCTCTATTAAAGGAAAAATACAAAGACAACCTAGAAAAACTACATGGCGTCCTATCTATATGATGCAAATGCAAGTGATGTCATTCAACCCGCGCCCCGAAATTCACAATTTTACCCAAAGAGCTACAAGCCCACCCCTATGCTTGAGATTTTCATTATCCTCAATGAAAAGGACAAATGAAAAGACCAAGCTGAATGGAAAACTAATAGCGCCCAAGGGAAGAGGGGAGGGCGGGGGAAGAATGACACTTTTTTTTAAGCATGGAAAAACTTGGGTTGCCTCCTGAGAAGCGCTTGTTTAAGGTCCTTAGCTTGACCCTTACCTCCAAATGGTAGACGATAACGGCACGGGAGGTGGACTGGGGAGGTGTGAAAATATAGAGTAGAATCCACTACCTCCCTAGTACAAGCAGAAGTTCCCCCAAAACTAGCTGGGGCAGATGCAGAAAAGTCAGAAGGGCCCACAGACCTCATATGGAGTCCCCCATCTCCATCGAATACCTCTATCCCCAAAACAGCATCAGGAGGGCCAATATGTACAAGGGTCGCATGAGGTGAGGGGATGACAGGCTTTGAAGGTGGCATGGGTGGTGGGAAACAGAAATCCACCCTTTCCCCATGCATATTAAAAGATATGGTGCCAGCCTGTACGTCGATCACCGTCCCAGTAGTAGCTAGAAACGGTCTCCCCAAAATGATAGGCACCCGAGATTTCTTATCCATATCCATGACAACAAAATTGCAGGGGATGATGAACTTGCCCAACTGAACAGGAATATCATCCAGAATACCCACAGGTTGCTTAATGGAATGGTTTGCGAGCTGAATAGTCAGACTGGTGGATTGCAGGTCCTGCCATTGAAACCTCCTATAAAGGGAGAGAGGCATCAGGCTCATGCTAGCTCCCAGGTCACAAAGAGCTTCTTCAATCTGTAGATCCCTTATAGCACAGGGGACGGAAAAATTGCTTGGGTCCTGCAACTTAGGTGGGGACTGGCTCTATAAAACTACGCTGACACCTCTCCAATAGGGATTACCGATCCTCCCTCAGGATCACCTTTCTTGGAAAGAAGTCCTCTTAAAAATTTCAGATTAGCTGGTGCTGCTTTGAGAGCCTCCGAGAAAGGGGTGGTGACATAGACCCGCCTCAGAATATTTAAGAATTGCGCGAATCTGGGCTCAAGTTGAGAGAGTTTGGCTCAAGATAACCTCTGAGGGTAGGGTACATGTGGCTTATAGGGGCGAGCTGGAGGTGGAGGACTAACCTTCCAAATAGAGGTCAAATTCTCCTCTTCCTTCTATTCATCAATTCCTGCAGAATCAAGAACTGAAACTGTCTCTTGGAGAACCATTATAGGGCTATCCGGTAACCCCTCGCCCACTGCATAAAGGGCGTTGATATGGCCCCGGGGGTTAGTCCCAGGCTATCCTAGTAGTTGCCCCTGAGGCCGGGACAAATGACTAACCTGCTGGGCTATTTAGGTGATCTGAGTGTCCATTGCCTTTTGATGGGAGGCCATAGCATCAAACTTGGAGGTCAACTGATTGATCGATGCACTAAGAGCTTCATTAGTCTTAGTTTGAGTCGCTATGAATTGCTCTATGAGATTCTCTAAGTTTGATTTAGGTTGTAGAGGGGGAGGTAGAGGATTGTAGGGGGCTCTGTATTGGAACCCAAGCGGCTATATGGTATTCTGAGGTTGAGCGTTGGGGTTCTTGTAAGAGGAGTTTGAGTAGATTTTTCATCCCAAACTGTGAACATTGGGGTATGGATTGTTTTGTGGTGGTGAGTTAAAGCTATGTAGGGCATTAGCATGCTCAATGAAGGAGGAAACATTGTAGCACTCAGCAGATATGTGCCCCTGCACACCACAGATCTCACAAATGGCATATACCCTAACTGATGGCCCTGAAGAGCTGTATGGAGCCGACCAGTTACCCACTTTGTCAAGCTGCTGGGCCAATGCATCTACTCTGCTGGCTAAGAGTGTAACTGTATTGACATCGTACTTGCCACCGTTCCTCCTTGGGGTGGCCCTCTCGCTCGACCAGTGATAATTGTTGGAGGCCATATCTTCCAATAATACCTTCGCTACCTTAATGGACTTTCCCATGAGAGCTCCTCCTGCAGCGATATCTACTGAGATCTTGACTGACTGTTCTAGTCCATTATAGAATGTCTGAACTAGCAACCAGTCAGGAACACCATGGTGGGGGGCGGGGACTGCCGTTGGAGGTCCTTGAACCTTTCCCATGCCTTGTACAAGGACTCCCCATCTCTTTTACAGAAGGAAGAGATGTCGGTCCTCAGCTTTGCAAGTTTTCCAGGTGGGAAGTATTTGCTGAGGAATGCCTTTAAAAGAGCCTCCTATGTAGTGAAAGAGTTGGGCTCTTCATTCTGCAACCAATCACTGGCTCTATCTTTCAATGAGAAGGGGAAGAGTTGCATTTGAATCCCATCGGTGGACACCCCGTTGAGTTTAATGGTGTCGCATTTCGTAAGGAACTTGTGAAGATACGCATTGGGGTTGTCCGAGGGATGTCCATCGAACTGGTCCCACTCCACGAACGTAATGAGCGCGAGGCTGAGCTCGAAGTTGTTAGCTTCGACTTTCGGGTTTATAATGGATGATGTGATACCCGATGCTTGTGGCAGGGCGTAGTCTTGCAACACCCTTTGATCTTGCCCTGCCATCTCTACTACTGATCTCTTCCTTCTTCTCGCTTCTCTGCCTTGCTTTCGAGTGGTTGTTTCAATCTTAGGATTGAATGGGACAAGGTTTTGATTCCTTTGGCTCCTCCTGTGCATACAAAAGCAAACACTATACCCAGCGTAAATGGTACCAAGCAAAAATAAAGAAGAAACTAAACTACAAAAAGGAAAAACAAAGGCCTAGTCTAGAGTCTGCTAATCGGTTCTAATATTGAAAGATCAAGTTCTCCGATAATGCCGCCAAAAACTTGATGTCTTAAATTTATACCGCAAGCTCATGGCGTAGCTGTAGCTAGAAACTGGCAAGTATGGGTTGTATCCATAGGGAACCTGCTTTCAACAACCAGAACTAATTAAACTACTCAATTTAGGCAAAACAACTCAGGTTGAAGAAAACTAAAAGGCAACAGTTTCAATCTGCTGAAAGCTGTTTGATTAAACGAAATCAATAAATAACAAAAATCCAAATTGGGATTCACCACACTATTATGCTCTTTGGAATTTGAACTAGGTCGTGCTGACCTGCCCTCGCAAATAACTGAGATGGAATGGTTACAGATTTAAACGCATCTACGCCTACTTTCACAGGTCATTAGACTGACTAATTAATCTTCATTATCTATTTTCATGAAACTAAGATCGACAAGCCACAAGATTAAATAACCTTCAATTCCAAATTGAAACCCTAATTGTTTTCACATTAGGAAAATCAATTGCTCACAAAGTTGCTCTAGATAAAGGATTCAACTTTTGTTAAAGTCCCAAATCCTAATTAAGAACATGAATATATCCCTCTCATGCAATTCATCAAACACATGGTGTGCAAAGTGAGATTTCCATCATAAACATGGCCATTCATTCATAAAGCCTGGAACATAATTCCAAATTGCATAATAGGGGCTAACCCCAACATGAGATGGGGGATTTAGCCTACAATCATATTGAAAGCACAAATCACTAAACCCAATTCAACAAACATGGATGAACAACCAAAACCCTAAAAAGTAATATTAAAACAGAAAGGAGGAAGTTACGTACTTGAATTAATTGCTGAATGAATGTAGAACAATCTTCAATGTTGGTAGATCCAATTCAGAAGCATGAAAATAAAACTATCTAAATAAAACCCTCAAAGTCTCCTCTGAAGGTGCTTTTTAGAAAGTGAAAACAATGAATAAAAGGTAACCCCCAAAATCTATATCGAAATACGATTAAGTCGCGGCGGTCCCAGGGTAATGGCATGACCGTGCCCTTGGGCACAGGATGGCCATGCTGCCCTGGCTGGGGTGGCACGGTCATGCCACCCAGCACAGGGTGGTCGCGCCACCCTGCTGCCCTGTGGTTCGTGATTTTTCGACACGGCACGACTGTGCGTGCCGGTTGGCGTCGGGTCTCTGTGCTGAATCTTTGGGTCCATTCGATCCCTTTCTTGACTTGCAGCTTGTCATCTTAGCCCTCCTTTCTACCAATGTTAGCGGATTTTCTCGATTTCTTGATAGGAACTCCTAAAAACACGAAACACCGCTATATGGGTAAAGTTTAGAGCAAAAGAGCCTAATTTGACCCTTTCTCCTCAAGATCAAACATGAAAACAATAGAAAAAGGAATCAAGTAAGGGCTAAAATGAGGTTGAAATAGAGGTTTATCAATGTCCTTATTTGAAAACCATCAAATTCATTGCCTTCTATAGAGACCAACATTATACACCCAAAAAAAAAAAAAGATGATGAAGTGCTCTTTTCTTTATTTCCAGTTTTATATGGATTAACTTCTAGGGACCATGTCATACAACTAGAATTTTTCCTTGCAATGCTTGGTTAAGGTCATGAACATGTTGGAAAGAACATGTCTCAAACTACAAAGTCGCGTTGTGAAAATCACATTTGAAGCTACAACCTTGCATTCTTCAAATCACATCTCAAACTACAACCATTCAATGTGCAAAGCAAGAGAAGTTAAATAAGTACCCATCCATCTCAAACGAGTCAAAGTCATGTTAATAGAATTATAACAAGTGATGGAAGTGAGTAAGGGAAAGCAAGGAAGGATGAAGAACACAAGCTAGAACTCAAGAGTAGCTCACGGCTTAAAGGGAACCCGAAGCTAGCTTAGGGAATTTCAAGTGTTTTCAAATGAAAAAGGATAGAACTAAACTAGATGATTAGATAAGATACACCACTAATCACTAGCTTAGGGCCCTTAATCTTGGATTAGGATAAGATACACCAACTAACCAAGGATTAAGACTCTCTTTGATCACCACTTAGCTCAGCCAAGAACTAAGATAAGCAAGGAAAGTGTTTAAGGAACTCAAGACACAAAGTCTTTTCTTCTCATTCAAAATCAAAGTATGTTTCACAAAATGAACAACTAAGGCTTTTATATGGCCTTCTAAGACACACGAAATGAGCTTTCCTTCTAAGATAGGAAATTCATTAAACTCCTAGTAGGCAAGCACACGCCTCTAGCAAACCCTCCTAGGTAGGAAAACTAACATGCTAAGCAACCAGGTGTCTAGGTGCCGTTTTCTGCCTGGTTTTGTCCTCCTGTTTCGACACCTCAAATGCTGAGTATTCTGGGATTTCCTTGCATGGATGGAAATCTTAAGATGTCTAGAATACTCTCTATTTGGAATCAAAGCATTTGGACATCATTTAACTCTTGAAAAAGGCAGAATGCCCAAACCGTGCATAATCGGGTTCAAAACAGCACATGACTGAAAATCAACTTCGTTCCCTAACCAAATGGACTCCAAACCTGATAATTCCACTTGGACTTGAAAGCTAAGACCTTAAACTTGTAATAACATGAAAACATGAAAGCTTAAACTTGGATTAAGCTTGAGAAATCAAGTAGCAAAAATTGGGTAAAAATCCAGATGGATGATCAAGTGCATCAACTTGAATATCCTTCATCAAACAGCTTATGGCCGTGCACTTGGACTTGATTTCGTGATTATTTTGGATCAATTGAACATTAGTGGACCTTGTGGATGGACCTCCATCATTCTCCCCTTGTTGGGAAGATTTGATCCTCAAATCTGAAAAATAATCATCTGCTTCATAAGGACTTCAATCAGCAACGTTAAATGTAGCTTGTTAGATTTATGAGTCTACTTCCACAAGAGGGGGGGTGAATTGTGGTGTCTAATTTTCGCGTTATAAGTAATAAACACCCTGACTGAGGTTGTTCTCAGATGACGAACACCCTGTTGACTTGTTTGCAGGGGATGTTTTCAGATATTGCAAATACGAAAATCACCAAGATAAATGCGGAATTAAAGCACACACAATTTTTACGTGGAAAACACCTCTAGCCCAACTGAGGTGTGAAAAACCACGACCTACCTCGTGTAGGCTTTTAACCACTTCACTATAACCGGGCTTAACTCGTTACAAATGTAACACACCTTGTTACAACTTGCAACCACGTAATCTCCTTCTCAAGGCAGATTACACCACGTCCAAATCTCACCAGATTGGACACATCCAAAGTCCACACGACTAGGACACACTCACTCACTTTTGATTGATCTGAGATCAAGGTCAAAAACACCTTACTGGGGTGCTTCTCACTAAGCAGATGTAAGGTACAAATGAAGATCCTATTATGCCAATATATTGAAAGCTTGCTTTAAACACAACTTGAACTGGTTTTTCTTTTCTCAAGTGAAGCTCAAAACTTCTTTTCACTAGAAAAACCTCTTTTGAAATTTTGCCTTTTGGGAATGTTGTGTTTCAAGATTTCTTTTTGCTTTCTTCTCTCTATGGCTCAGTATCTGTCTCAATTGTTTATTTCAGTGAAAACGGAGCTGTTTTTAACCATAAATTCCAACGGTCAAAAACCAAGGAGAGGAAAGGAAATCACCTAAGTTTGGAAGGTGATTTTTCAAGAGAAAAACTCCCAACGGCTAGTGATAAAACATTTCCCAAAATCCAAGGGATTTGTTATCTTAAGAGATAACCTTTATCTCCTTATAGCCGTGGGTAAGCTTTAAGTAAGGCAACCAGAAATCTTTAGCATTTTAAAAACTTTATCACATCCGAAGATATGGGCAGAGAAAATCTTCCAATTTTGGCAAATCTCCCAAAATCTATTTTCCCAAATCTCCCAAAATATGTTCAAGAAATATATTTTCCAGAAGAATAACATTTTGAAAATATTCTGGAGATTTTGGCCAACCGAAATAATTTTTCCAAAATAATCGAGCATAGCCGTTTCTCTTCAGAAACACCCTAGGCACCCTGTTTGCAGGGTTGTTCGCAACTGGTGTTCTGAAGCGCTTAGCGCAACTGCCGATTCAAGAGATGTTTAAAAAGCTTTTTCAATATTGGCATATTAACAAGAGTCTAAATAAATAAAGCCTATATACCCAAGACTTCTTGTTTGAATCTTGTCCAAGATCCGTAGAGCTGCTGTGAACATCAAGGCTACCTTGTTTGCTGGGGTTGTTCTTTGCATTGCTAGAGAAGCTGCTGGGAACATCAAGGCTACCTTGTTTGTTGGAGTTGTTCTTTGCATTGCTAGAGTAGCTGCTGTGAACATGCCTTACAACCAACTATGAGATGGCGTTCTTGACTTAATGAAGAATCACCAATTTAAAACCTATTTTAAGGACTTGTTCTCACATGTAGCAAACCAGTTAACACAGTAAAGATTACAAACACCAATTAGGCCTGTTTGCAGATCATGTTTGGAGCAACACTTCTTCCACATGTAGCAAACCAGTTAACACAGTAA
>JACYFF010031956.1:45038830-45058905 GCA_017589665.1 Selenicereus undatus
CCCCCCCCCCCCCCCCCCAACACCCCCTGATTGGTGGGATAGTTATTGTTTCTTGAGATGTTTCAACACCATGATAGAAACTACCCTTCTTATTCTTCACTACGAGCATTACCCATTCCTGCACCTCCATTTTTGTCATCAATTCTTGGCCAAAGTTCCAACCATGGCTATGGAGACTTTTCAATTTTTTCTCTCTCTTCTTAGTTATGCCCTTGTTTAATGGAGGTGTCTTCTCCTCCTACGATAAACATTATATAATCAATCAAGTTTGCTTATCTTAATATATGAACAATATTGAATGGGCTGAACCTCTCAATTACTAAAATGGGGACAAAACGAGTTGCTAGAACTAAGGAAGGGGAAAAGTAACCGGATGTTTGAATGCTAAGTTGATTTTGTTCACCAATGAAGTAATGGTCACAATATCTCACAGTAGTTGCATCATAATCATCATTGATTTGGCAGTTACAAGATGATTAACTCGGTATTAATCAGTAACTTCAATTCTATGATTCTATTATAGACTTTGTGCTATTATAAAAGGGAGCGATCAAATCAAGGTAGACACACAACTCAAAAGCAAACATTCCCTAGATCTAATATGCTCTCTACCCTTTCCCTCACACTAATCGAGCCATCTTTATGATTCAAGTTTGGGGTGTGGACTCCTTGATGACTCTAATAGCCACCTAATTCGTCCGTAACAATCGACAAGCAAGATCTAAGCAACGCTTCTGCATCAAGGTAAGTCCCAATAATCCTACAGAGGTATCAGAGTCTTGCCTGTTTGATGCTAGCTCCATTAGATTCCTTTTGTCCTAGATCTTGGTTTTATTATTATAGTGTTTTTGGATGATATGAGCATATGCTAAAAAAAAAAAAAGAGATGCCTAATGAATTGACAATCTGTGTGATTGGTTGCTTCTAGTTAAAATTATGCAAAACTAAGATTAATGCTAATCTGCTAAAATTTTTATGCCTCATATTATTATGCTATACTGTGCAATGATCTAACATGGTTTAATATGCATCAAGATCATTATCAAGTTATTAATAAAAAAATAAAACACAATGCCCCAACCGAGACCACCCCTTGTCCTTAACGACTCAAATCTAGAGCTTAAACTCCCAAATGTACCCTTCCGTACTCAGATCTGGCCACACCCCAGTATCCATGGACCCAAAACACACCAAAAAAGGGTAAAGAGACATACCTAAAACACATCAATGCTGCCGGACGAGTAACACGTATTGGTAATGCGTCGTCGATGAAGACGACCTTCGTCGTTTTCTTCCTCCTAAGCCCCACATTAGTGATAGGGCTTCTTCAGGAAACTAAGTCTCGAAAAGAAGGAAAAACAGAATTCAAGTCAGAGAGAGAATTTGAGGGAGAGAATTGATTGTATATTCATATCCTTGTTCCTCCATTACAAATCAAAAGAGATTATTATACTAGCTTCCTCTCTCTTACACTCAACAGAAAATAACAGACTCGGATCCCCCTTTGCAAATCTGTTACTAGTTCCCTGAATTCCCGCTAGACCACGAGCTCTTCACGTGACTTCTCTACCAAACTGTATTGAGCTGTATCATTGCCCCACCCTTAAGAAGCTTGTCCTCAAGCTTCTAACTGGAACTGAGGGAATCGGTTTGCAATATCATCATAGAGCTCCCAGGTAGCTTCTTCTTTAGGGGCATGAGACCATTGAATGAGGACATACACAGCAGCAGAATTACCCCGCTTGCCTAACTTTCTGTCTAGTACAGCCACTGGTTCAGCAGTCAGAAGTCTGTGGTCATCCACATCAGGGATAGTGGTCAGGATTGGGTGAGATCCTACCTTTTTCTTCAATTGAGATACATGGAAGACAGGGTGGATCTTAGAATGGGGGGGTAGCTGCAACTTGTAAGCTACAGAGCCAACCTTAGAGAGAACTTGAAAGGGCCCAAAAAATTTTGCAGCAAGTTTATGATTGGTCCTTTGAGCCACAGATTGCTGTCTGTATGGTTGTAGCTTGACAAACACCCAGTCCCCAATTTTCAGTGCTCTGTCAGATCTGTGCTTATCTGCCTGGGCCTTCATTCTTTGCTGAGATTTGGCCAGATGGAACTTCAGCAGATTGATACATTCTTCTCTGGCTCTCAGACTTCGATCCACAGCCTCAACCTTGCTATCCCCAGAAATGTAAGAAATATGCAAAGAAGGGGGCTGCCCGTAGACAACCTCATAGGGTGTAAGCCCAATGGAGGAGTGCCAGTTGGTGTTATACCACCACTCGGCCAAGGGCAACCAGAGTGCCCATTCCACTAGTCTTTCTCCAGTCATGCATCTCAAGTATCCCTCTAAACACCTGTTCACTACCTCTGTTTGACCATCACTTTGAGGATGGTAAGCTGTAGACATGTGAAGGTCCACCCTTTGTAGAGTAAATAACTCCTTCCAGAAGATGCTTAAGAATACCTTGTCTCTGTCACTCACAATGGTTTTGGGAAGACCATGTAGCCTGAAGATATGCTCAAAATACAGTTGTGCCACGATGGCTGCAGTGAAAGGGTGAGCTAAAGCCAAGAAATGGGCATATTTGCTCAATCTATCCACCACTACTAGGATAGTGTCTTTTCCTCTCGATTTGGGCAACCCTTCTATGAAATCAAGAGAAACATCCACCCAGATAGCTTCAGGTATGGGCAGTGGTTGCAATAGGCCTGCTGGAGGATTGAGATCAACCTTATTCCTCTGACAAATATCACAAGATCTCACATAGTTTCTGATATCTTTGCTCATTCCTTTCCAATAAAAAAGTGTACTGAGCTTCCTCTTCGTTACTTTGATTCCAGAATGACCTCCAAGGGGTGTATCATGAAAGAGTTGTATTATTTGCTTTTGAAGAGATGGATGATTGCCCACAACCAGCTTGCCTTTCCTGTATAGCAGTCCTTGGGCCCACTGATATTTTGGATGGGTCTGTCCGTTGGAGAGGTTCATTATGAGCTGCTGCAGCTTAGGGTCTGTACTCCAAGAAGCCTTAATTTGATTCAAAAGATCAGTCTGCAGTGTGCTAATAGTCATAGAGAGTAATTGAGCCCCAGAGATTCTGGATAACCCATCTGCAGCCTGATTGTCCGTACCTTGTTTGTAGGATATTTCATAATCAAAACCCATCAACCTTGGTAACCACTTACTTTGGAAAGGAGTAGTGATTTTCTGCTCCATAATATACTTTAGACTGAAATGGTCAGTCTTTATAAGAAAGTGTCTTCCCAAAAGATAAGGTCTCCATTTTTCAACAGCCATCACTACTGCCATTAGCTCCCTTTCATAAGTGGATAGGGATTGGTGTTTAGAGGAGAGAGTCTTGCTGAGATAAGCAATGGGATGTCCTTCTTGCATTAAAACAGCACCTATCCCAGACCCAGATGCATCAGCTTCCAGCACAAACGGCTTAGTGAAATCTGGCAAGGCTAATACAGGGGCAGTGATCATGGCTAATTTCAGATTTTCAAAAGCCACCTGAGCTTCCTTACTCCAGAGGAATGCTTCTTTCTTGAGTAACTCTGTAAGAGGTTTACTCAACTGACCATAATTTCTTATAAACCTCCTGTAGTACCCTGTGAGGCCTAGGAAACCCCTTAGCTGCTTAATATTGCCAGGAACTGGCCAATCTTTCATTGCTGCTATTTTCTTTGGGTCAGTAGATACCCCCTTTTTGGAGATCACATGCCCCAAATACTCTATTTCTCTAGTACCAAAAGAACACTTAGACATTTTAGCAAAGAGTGAATGCTGTCTCAAGGTTTCAAAAGTAGTCCTCAAGTGTAGCAGGTGCACTTCCAAGGAAGGGCTGTAAACTAGAATATCATCAAAGAATACTAATATGAATTTCCTCAAGTAAGGTCTGAAAATGTGGTTCATAAGAGATTGAAAAGTGGAAGGGGCATTAGTCAACCCAAATGGTATGACTAAGAACTCATGGTGTCCATCATGAGTCCTAAAAGCTGTCTTCTCTACATCTTGAGGGTTCATTCTGACCTGCCAATATCCTGCCCTTAGATCTTTTTTTGAAAAATAGCTAGCTCCAAAGAGCTCATCCAGTAGTTCTTCGATCACTGGTATTGGAAATTTATCCAACACTGTATTTTTGTTCAGCTGCCTGTAATCCACACATAACCTCCATGTACCATCCTTCTTTTTCACCAAGACAATAGGGGATGAGTATGGACTTTGAGAAGGTCTGACTATCCCTACCTCTAACATCTCCTGAATTGTTTGCTCAATCACATCTTTCTGAAGTGCAGGGTACCTATATGGTCTTACATTTACAGGAGAAGTTCCTGGCTTCAGCATGATCTTGTGATCATGACTCCTGTGTGGGGGTAGAGCTCGTGGTTCCTCAAAAAGATCAGCAAACTCCTCTAAGAGGGAGGTCAACTGAGGTGTCAATGCCCCATTGTGATCATGGGCTATTAAGGTTTCTGCTGTCTTTAACTGCAAGGCAAACAATTGAGCAGAATGTACTACAGCCTTCTGCAATTTCTTCCCACTCATCCATTCCACCACAGGCTTTTGAGTCCCCCTTATGACCATTCTTTTTCCTTTGTAAGAAAATTCCATTGTGAGTGCTTCAAAATCCCACAAAATAGGGCCTAATGTGGATAACCACTGGACCCCTAACACCATTTCACAGCTTCCCAGAGGCACCAATAACACATCTGCTTTGAATGCTTGTCCTAACAAGGACCAAGAAAAATCGTTGCATATGGTGTTGCAGTCTAGTTGTTGTCCATTTGCTACTGCTACAGGTAATGGAGGGATTTTTGAGAGCTCACAGTGCAGTTTCTTGGCTACTGAAATATCCAAGAAATTGTGAGTACTACCAGAGTCTATTAAAATGTGCAAGGTTGTCTTTCCTGCCCTGCCATTGATTCTCATGGTCTGATATGCATTGGCTCCATTCAATGCCTGCAAGGAGATCATAGGCATATCATCTTCCTTGATCACTTCTCCCACCCCTTCATCTTGCAGTCCTTCTTCTTCTTCCAGTTCTTCACCTTCCCCTTCTTCCATAATTTCCAATTGGTACACCTGAGCTGTACATTTATGCCCTGGAAAGAACTTCCCATCACAAAAAAAACATAAGTTCTTAGTCCTTTTTTCCTCAATCTCCTTCGCACTCAGTATTCTTCTTGGGTTTCTTGGCTTCGAAGTGACAGACTGTGCACTGCCCACAGGTTGCAGGGAATTAACTGTATTTGCTCTAGGTGGAGTGTATGAAGCTGAAGGATAATCTTTGGATGCAACCCTCTGGGAGTTCTGAAAAGAACCCCTATAATTGTTGCTAGCACTTCTGACCATAGAAGGAGGTTTCTCTAAAATGGGTTTGGTTCTTCTAGTGATGGAGTTCAAGGTGGCTTCCTGTAACTTCGCTAGACAATATGCATCATGGATATTTTGCGGCTTGAACATCCTAACTGCATTTTGAATTTCCTCACACAGCCCGCTCAGAAAACAACTGATGGCATGATTGGCAGGCAGCTCTACTCTATTAAGTAGGGCATCAAAGGATTCTTGGTATTGTTCAACGGTTCCCAGTTGCCTAAGTTTCATCAACTCAGCCAAGGGGTCATCAAAGGGCTGTGTACCAAACCTTGTTGAAATAGCTACTTTGTATTCATTCCACCCTGGCCAGACTCCACTTTTATTCTTAATAAACGATTGGTGCCACAAGAGGGCCTTTCCATTCAATTGTATAGATGCTAGTTTCACCTTGACATTCTCATTGGTACCCTCAACTTCAAAGAATTGTTCGCACTTATAAATCCATCCATGAACGTCTTCACCATCAAACCGTGGAAAATCAATCTTGGAAAGTCTTGAAAAAGAGAAGTTACTGTTGTTAGAGTTATTACCACTGTACTCTGTAGCGATTTGCAGAACTTGTCGGCTCAGCCCCGTGATGAGCTCACTCAAGTTCGAATTGATGCGATCTTGCTTCTCTTGCTGTTCCTCTAATTGAAGTTTGATGGTCTGCTGGAACTCCATCCAGGCTGTCTGCATTGTTTGACACACTTCCTCGAGGCGCCGCTGTTCATTTCCACGTGTATTGTCGGAAATTGCCATTGATGAGTTACTTTGTAGTGGGTAGCAGGTATAGAGTCAAGGAAATTTTTTCCTCAGGTCACGCAGGTCGAGACCTGCTCTGATACCAAAATGATAGGGCTTCTTCAGGAAACTAAGTCTCGAAAAGAAGGAAAAACAGAATTCAAGTCAGAGAGAGAATTTGAGGGAGAGAATTGATTGTATATTCATATCCTTGTTCCTCCATTACAAATCAAAAGAGATTATTATACTAGCTTCCTCTCTCTTACACTCAACAGAAAATAACAAACTCGGATCCCCCTTTGCAAATCTGTTACTAGTTCCCTGAATTCCCGCTAGACCACGAGCTCTTCACGTGACTTCTCTACCAAACTGTATTGAGCTGTATCAATTAGCCACCGATCTACGAATCCCCGACTCAAAACCGTGCAAACTAAATCAACATTGTTGCGCGTGTGCTTTACGCGCCACCATCCTAGTGGCGCATTGCGCGAGTGGATGGCTTTAGTCGACTCATCGATGGTCGGTCTACTCAAGGGCGTGGTGTTTTGGTCGGCTTGGTTGCTTATTAAAGCTATGGGCTTTACTTAGGCGGTGGTGAGATTGCGGGGTCATCATCTGGGTTGTTTAAACGACAATTTGGAGGAGCTGCGAAACCTGGTGCCAAAGGTTACACCGAAACAGGGTCGAGAGGGATGGCGGTGTGAACTGAGTAGGGCAAGGAAAGACCTCGGTGAGAGACCGAGAGGTCTTAAAGAAGGAGAGAGAAATTAGGAGTTAGAGAGAGTGTGTCTTAAGGGCTTGGGGGAGAGAGAGGGGCTTCGTGTATATGAAGCAAGTGACTGGTCCCGATGGTTGTGGGGACTCGAAATACTAAGAGAGGGCTCTCAGCTTTACTAAGGATTTTATTCAATTTTTTTGAATTGTTTCAATTTTTAAAAGATATTGTTTAATCCTTATTTACTTTAAACCTTTTAAGGTTGTTATTCGTGGCATATTAATAATGTTTATGTTGAATTATGATTATGTGCAAGTTCATATGTTATGTAGCATGTGATTAGTTCATGAGTTGAATTAAAATTTTGAATTACTTTCAATTTGGAATGCATGAACTTGTTATAAAAAATAAAATAAAATAAAATAAAACAAATATGTTTAATGTCACATATTACACGCTAATTAGCTACATAAATTCGTTTTATATATGCAACAACTTGAAATTATAATAAGATCATGCCAAGTGACTTGCAAATAATCAATTGGATTGAAGTTATATGAATTTGTTTCATATATAAAATTAGTATTTATTATGTAAATTAGTTTTACATGAATTTAATAAATACCCATGCGGTATTCAAATGAATGTTAATTTGTTTATGGGCCACATGAATGTGTTTCTTTATGGGAATGTTGTAATTAAATTATTTAAATCTCTAGTTCATGATTGTATGAGATAATTATGAGCTTAGCGAAATTTTCGATCATATGACATGAATGATGAAATTTTAATAATTTAATTGCTTAAGAAAATGTGCCTTATGTCCATCTTTTAATAGTTGTAGATATGGTGATGAACAATACAATGATTGGTGAATTATCTACTAGTCAGAAGTTAGATGGCACTAAGTATGACATGTGGAAACAGAAGATTCAGTATCTTCTAAATGAAAGAGACTTGTAGAACAGTTGACGGTAGCCAAGTGTTCGCCATCAAACAAAGACAAAGATGGCAAGCCCATTGGTACTACTACTATGTAGTATCAAGAAAGTCTCTTGGCCTACCAAGGCTGGTCCAAGAAGGATCGTAGGGCATGCTTTACTATGTTGTACTGCATGCATGATGATCCGATTGGAGAGTTTGAGGCATGTCCCACGGCTAAGGACATGTGTGACCAACTGAAAAATCCATTTTGGATAGACATCCGAGAAAAGAATTCGTACCTTGCTCTTGAAATGGATGCAGTACAAAATGGACTCAAGTTGTACCATGGCTGAGCATTTGCGAACCATGAGTGCCATGATTTGTGCTCTCAAAGCCGCAGGAAAGGAAATATCTGAGGGGGAACAAGTCCTAAATATGATTTAGGCTATCCCTGATGAACCTGAACATTGGGGTAATGTGAAGATTGTCTTGATCCATTCGGATCACTTAAAGACCTTGTAGAAATCCAAAGTCACCTCGAAATGGAGGAAGAACACCTAGAAATTCAAAAAGAAATGGTACAATCTTTGTATATATTTGTTAAAAGATGAATAAATAAATAATTCCTCTTATTCGATCTCATATTTATACTTGAAAGATGACCAATTGGCTTGAATCTCGATCAACTTGACTGATTTGAATTCATTCGAATGAACTTGAATGAATTTGATCTTGAAAGAGGACCTAAGAGGATTAATGTCAATTAAGAAGAGCTTTATTTAACCTTCATAGTCTACAACATGCGAATGAATTTGAATTTGATTTTGAAAGAGGACCTAGAAGGCTTAATCAAGAAGAGTATTTGATCTTTGAAAGTAGAAGACACGTGTTTGAGGTGCTTGTTGTCTTTATTTAGAGATATGATCCTTGAGAGTTTAAGTCCTTAAAGTGCCTCCGGGAATGAATGAGTATTCGTGACTTGGTTGTTCTATTTATAGGGAAAGAATCCCTCCTACTACTAGGATTTGTGACTTGGTTGTTTTCTTGGGTCATTAACTGAGTTGGTGACTTGGTAGACAATTTGAATTTTGACTTATTTGTCATCTGGGATATGGTTTGGTAATTAATTGGCTCCAATTTATAAAAATAAATTTTAACCAATTAAAATGAGCTCACCTAAAATGATTATTTTAAATGTATTTTAATTTGGCACTTATTATTAAACTTTTAGTGTCTATGGTATATCTTACCAAAAAAAAAAAAAAAACTGAACGATTTTATAAATTTATTAATTAAATTCGAGAGCCCCAGGAAAAACAGTACGTAATTTTCTTACCCTTTCAGCAATGCTTCTTGGGTGAGTAGCACATCCTCGCTTGGCACGAATTTTACAGGGCACAGAATCTTGCGGCATATGAAGTAGCCTGTCCATTGTTGCAAGCTCTAGCGCCTATGTAAGTAATTGTTGTATTTCATTTAAAAATTAAAAACAAAAAAAAAAGAACTTCAGTAAATGTCGGAACATGGGGCCTACAATTCAACTCGCACCTTCTCAAAAATTTTGAGTATTAAACATAATTTTCTCAATCTAAACCATAAGAAAATCTAACTCAAAAAACTTGCAAATTAGCGGATCAAATCTGATATGAATCCGAATTCATCCACTTGATTGAATACTATATCCTTATTTTTTATTTTTCTCTAATTTATACATCTTAATAATAATGATTATCCATTTAATCAAATTGTTCAAAAGAACATTATATAACTATTGCATCTCTTTGCAAATTAAACAATAGTACCCTTTCTTTCGCACGTCATTGTCTGAAAATAAATCATATATGACTTATAAATGAAAATTTTTTTAAAAGTAGGTATGAAACTGCGTAAAATAACTATCTAATCTTCACAAAAATCAATTTAGAAGAAGACAAACATTAAAGATGCGCATGTTATACCTTTATATATCCAGTGAAACAAATATGTTTAATCATATTTTAAATAAATTACTTTGTAATAATCTAAATTTTTGATATTATAACTAAAAGATAATATGTTGCACTTTGCAAAAGCATTCCTTTATTGTGAGGAGGTCATGGGTTCAGATTTCTTGAGCTACCAACCTCTTCATTTTGAAATTTTTCATTCTTTAGCTTTGTCTTCATTTTAAAATTTTTCATTCTTTAGCTTTGTATTCCTTTTGTTTTTTCAGTAGCTTCCATTTTTTTATTTAATGAACATCAGCATAATTTGTTAATCTTTATCTTTGTATTCCTTTTCTTTTGGAATAATTACTTAGTTTTGATTTAATGGCCATTAAGATAAATTTCCTTAGTTTGATCCACTGTAGAATATCAATAGTATTTAGTGTATAATAGAATAATGCTTAGTGTATAATAGAACAAAATTTAGAGTAAAATACAATAGCATTTAGTGTATGATAGGATAGTGTTTAGTGTGTGATGGAATAATATTTAATGTACAGTAGAACACTATTTAATGGACTATATATGAATTGTGTTGGATATTTTCTCATCTAAGTTTATCAAAAATATATGTCCATATTCATATTTTACGATATCTAACACTTTTAGTATAGAATTTAATAGTGTTTACTATATAATAGAATAATTTTTAGTGCATTATAGAACAATATTTAATGTAAAATAGAACACTATTCAATAAACTAGGTCTTGACTTCTGGTGTACATTATGACGCTATTTAGTGTAAGTTTTCAAATTTCCTAGTTGTCAATAGACTAGGGTTTGACTTTTGGTGCACATTATGACACTGATTAGTGTAAGGCTTCAAATTTTCCAGCTGACAATTGAATAAATAGGATCATTAGCCACAACTTATGCTTATCTTTTTTATTATCATTGTAGCACTTTTTCGTGAACAATAGGTGAATTTTGGTGAACAATATATCACAAGCAGTGTTGAACAGGATAAATTTTCAATGAACAATAATTAATTTTTAGTGAACAATAGAATACTTTTTAGTGAATAATAAGTTCGTCTTCGTTGTACAATAGATCACTATTTAGTAAATAGTTTTCGGTGGACAAAATTTGGTTAAAAAACATTACTAATACAATATATAAAAAAGAATTAAGCAAATGTTGAATAAAAACGGAAAAAGGAAAGGAAAAAAATAATAAAAAATTCAAAAAATTGTTGCAGCACTGCTTTGAGGCATAGACATTAATGGTTAAAGGCCTTGCACTCCACAGATGGTCGCAATATTTATATCATAATAATTTCGCCAAACTATCTATTTATTGCTTGTTGTGCTGCATTTTGTTTAGTGGGCAACACTTCTTGGATTGGGCAGCACAAATTTGGTTGACGTACTCGAGCTTCCGATGTTCGAAAAGTGTGTTGGGTGATGGTGTGCACAATATTTTGATACTGAAGTTGTATAATATAACAACTACACCACCATATATCATATTCTTTGTTTTACATTTTTTTAAAAGAAAATTATGTAATTCAATGAAGACATTGTCATTTTAGCGCATAATTTCTTTTTCACATTTTAGCTCTATTCGGCAACCGCAACGGTGTTTTGGATAACATTTAGTGTTTTGTTCAAATCCATATATTAATAAGTCAATTTTTAGTCTCTCTTCGGCAAAAGTAGCTGTTTAAGTAGTGGATAACAGTTTAGGTAGCGGATAATTGTTCAGATAATGGATATCAATCTAATTTAGCTGTTAGCAGATAACTATATAGATGAACAGTTGAAGCAAATGTACTTAGCTAATTTAGCTGTTGGGTTAGTTAATTAATATAAATTGACATAAAAGAATGATATACAAATTATAGTTTTTGGCCCAAAATATGAAACTCTACTTTTGAATGTCAAAAGTCAATATTATTAGGATTTTAGAAACACTGCTTGAAATACTAAATGTTAATTGAAAAGCTCGTCCAAGTACTACGTTATCGAACACTAAAATTGACTGATTAGTTTATTGACTAGGTCAAAGCACTGAACGTTGCTCAAAATGTTATTGTCGAATATGGTCTTAGTCTTCAGTAACCTAGTGCAGTGGCGGAGCCACTAACGGGCAAGGGGGTCACCAGCTTTTTGAGGAAAAAAAATTAAATGTGAAATATTTTAGTGTAAACAAAAAATAGATATATATTATTAATATTAATTAGTTCTTAGACACTTTATAAAGGAGTGCATAGCAGATTGGATGGTTGCCTGTTGCTCTATGTGGGAGGTTGTGGGTTTGACTCCTTGTATTGCTTTTTGTGCAATTTTTTTTGAATCATTTTAAAAATATGTCAAACAACGATATCATACTTTACTTTCAAAACATGAGATCTCGTTGAGGACAATTTTTTTTAATGTATTAGTTATGCACTTCATTTTTAGAACTATTAAAGTTTATGTTATGTGTATTATTAATCTCGCTCCCCTGCTTTGAATCCTGACTCCGCCTCTGACCTAGTGTTTGTGCTAGCATTTCAAATAGTATTTAGTGTTTCAATTAGCATTTCTAAAAATTTAATAATATTAGTTTTTGGCATTCAAAAGTAGTGTTTCATATTTTTGGGTCAAAAAACATCACTTGGAAATTTTATCTTTGGAAACTATCTGTACCCTTTTATGTCAATTTGCATTTATCTTTGGAAACTATCCGCATCTTTTTATGTCAATTTAAATTAATCATCTATCCCCAACAGCTAAATTTACTAAACATGTTTGCTTCAACTGCTTATCTAAACAACTATTCATCAATAGCTAAATTAGAACCATCATCCGCTACCTAAACAGCAATCCCCTATCTGAATCGGTGCCCACTAAACAACAAATTTTGTCGAACTTGCCGCATTTTAACCTACAAACCTCAAATAGTATGGCTACCTTGCGCAGATTCACATATTGCTATGTATTCATAGATATGTATTATCTTTTACCATGCCAGAATGCATGAAAGAATTACCTGAGCATCAACGGAAGCCAAGCCATTTAGGATATCGTCATTGATGATTTTTCCTTGTCTGCTTGACGAAGCTGAGAACACAATGTTTTGGCTGTTGCTATCGTCCCATTGGCTTAATGAAAACCCACAAACCGGATATGATTGGGAGGGGGCTGATCTCTTATTGCGGTCATGATTCTCACGGGAGCTCATTCGTTCAAAAGAACACTCATTAACTTCTGCAATTTGAGCCAGAGAATGCTGGTCTTGTTTCGAAGAGAAGCTCAATTGAGAGCCCAACCTTGATAGCTTGTGCCCACTCACAGAAGTGCTTCCTTGAGAATTGTAATTATCCACCCCTTTTGATATAGAGAAACCTGGCAAATACATTTTCCGAAAGGTGTAAATTAAAACTTGGAAAATTTTTGGACAAGACTATCTCATACTGTCGTATGAAACATATGATAACACATCGCTTTTATTGATCACTTAGAATGGAACTCGAAGCATAATAATATATTTTAGGGTCAATTTTTAAACTTATAGAAGTTTTTTTTTTTTTAAATCAAAATCACCGTTAAATCAATTGTTAGTCATCGTTTAAAACAAAATGAGGCAGAAGCTAGCGAAGGCTGGCACATCTCTGGTTGGAGCAAAGAGTTCTTTGAAACTGATTCAACAAAGGCAGAAAAAAGCCTGTAAGGGGAGGTTATCTGAATTGTTGTGTTTTGATCTCCCAATGACTTATTGTATGGAGTGCTTTAGATTGTTAGTCAGCTAGATTGTATTCCAGGGAATGGCGTAGCTCAATGCCTAGCATGCTCCAGTTCTATGGAAGTTAATAGTCAGATAAATGGGAAGGTAATGTTCCCTCCGTTGATGTGCCTAATTAATCGAGGACATAAATGAAGGTTGAGTTGTTGAGTAATAATTGTCTTGTTGCAAGATATATTAATTTTAAGTATTTTGCTTTAGGATAAAATTGATAATATTATTTGTTAAGTTTCAAAAAAAGGTATGATTCAATAGTAGAAGTTGGGAATCATTACTTATAAATTGTGTACAATTATCTTTTTATTCATAATTTTCACTACCATAATTTTATGCATATAATATGTCTTAATTAGTGTATGGGGTTGAATCGATTAGGATGTCATTTATGCTTGTTAATATAGTGAACGAATACTAAATCTCAATAATTCATAATTAATTGTAAATATTGAAAGTTTGGTAATTTAAAATCATATAATACATGAACTTTGGCTACTGCGTGTCTTATAATAAGACATAAATCATCACCTGTATATATAAATGTAAACAAAATAACCGAAACCGTGGGAGAATGCTGCAAATATTAATTAGCATATTACATTTTCTTTGCTTTGTTGAAATAGATTCTGTAAAATTTTACTAGATATATCAGTAAGCTTCCATCCATAAAGCATTATTACCGTCAATTTTAACTATTTGGACAATGGAAAACAGGTACGAGTGTACAACTCAATTTTTGCCATAATTTTCTACATATGGCTAGTAATAATAGTTGTATAGGTTTATGCATTAAAAAAAAAAGAATTTTTACATTAACAAAACTGATAATTGTGTGTACGTATATAGAATTGTTAAAGTGGTTTAACAATTGGCTTTTCCAAATAAGGTATTATATGTTCCAGTCTTATAATTAAGGAAAATCTATAATCTAAAAAAACTCTATTATTTATTGGTCAATAATAATTCAACTCTAACTAAATGCAATATTAAAGGAAAGAACGAGACTGATTTAGTGACTCCTGAGTATGCACCCAGGAAAACTGAAAGGATAGAGGATAGAAGTTTTATAAAGCTTGCACTGTCGTGCTTTGATTCAAGCATTGCGGATGAGAACTGGCAGCTCGAGCATGTGGAGGTGTTTTTCGGGGGGTATTGGAGTAATTTCCGTAAAAATGGAAATTTAATGGGATAATGATTTTTATAAAAATAGTTATGAAATTATATTTTTAAGTTATGCCTAAATGATAATTAATTATCTTGATCATTAATTATTACAAAGTACTTTTTGATAAATAATTAATTTGATTAATTATTAATGAAAAGGAACAAGTTAGTTTGGATGATTAACTAACTTATACCTTTTAATGAAAGGGTGCATCTATGAAAATTGAAGAGACATGCCCTTTTTAAAGTAGAGTTTGATGAAAGGGTGTTATCCTTTCATGAAGAGGCACGATGAAATCTATAAATATGGATGATCTTGGCATGTATTAAAAAGGCCTTTGTTGGGCGTGATCGAGAGAGTTATACTATCATCATGATCCCTTGAATTTCTGTAATGTCTTAAACACTTAGGGTCCTATCTTTGTGAGTGTAACACACAGATAGAGGAGACTTCTTTGTATCCCAAAGACCTATTCTGGCAGCCTTGTTGCACGTGGGGGTGAATAGTCTATTGGAAACATGTACTTACACCTGCCTAGAATCCTCGGTTAATTTGACATTAAGTTTGTTTGTGATAAACTAATATCTGTATCCATCAAACCGAATTTTTACACCAACAATCTAAAGACTCTAGTACGTTTGATACAAAGAAGCCGATTATTTATGTGTCAATTGAGGGTTTGATGGAGATAGAGACATGATTGTAAAAAGGATGCAATGACTATGGTGTGTTTTTTTTATAATAGTTTTCTCTTGATGTAATCAACATTATGTTGATTTGTTGTACAATAAAGTACGGTAATGGTCTTGAGGCTGTTGTACGTGTAATTTTGATTATGAGATCTAAAGATATTTATAATTGTATATATTCATAAAGGTTATTGTATGGGAAAATTCTGATATGATATCCAAATATTGTACTATGGCCATGTGTTTATGTAGTGAATAAATTGTGAAGTCCATAAAGATAAGTGGTTTATTTGGACTTGATGGCTATGATATGAAAATTTATCCTGAAATAACCATGAATGCGTTTAACTTTATTTTTTACATTGCCTTAATGGATGAATTTATCCAATGGCGGCAATACAAGAAGTTGGAGTCAAATTGATTACAAGATAAGTGTCTTTAACTTTGTTGCTTTCAATTTTCTTCTATTTTTGTCTTCAATTTGGCTTAGTTTAATACTCTCGAAATAGCATTTAATATCTTGTGAGTATATAATTGAAAAGAATCTAACCTCATTGTTTATTCTTTTCTGAACTGTCAACCATTGACTATTATCATCTTACCATTGGATTGTAAATCTATGCTGGATTGTCGGTAATGGTATGTGATTTATCAAGTGATCAAATATTGATCATGATTATCATGACAGTGTATATCGTGATGGCAAAAATGCTATATTTGTTATGGAATATGAAAATCAAGCCCATGTGATCGGGGATTGACATGATAAATTCCGACATCATTAAATATTCTTATGGTGGAAGTAACTTAGGAAGTAAAATTATGCATAATTTTCATGGTGTTGCATGAGATGGTCACTAAAGATGATAAAAATAAAATTATATTTTCTATGCGACTGATATTGCTAATCCTTTGGCTTAAGCATGTTCACAATCAGTATAATTTTGCTACCATGGCAATAATTACTGTAATATGGTTCATATGGTGAAAATTTAAGAGTAGTTGTGTAAAGATTTGCTTTGTGTATGAGAGGGCAGCAGCATTTGCAAGAGGAGAGGGAGAGAGAGAGAGAACACGGCTGTCGCTGTATGCGTGACACAGGAGCTCTGCCTCCCCTTCCTTCATTGAGTCACGTGCCTTCTCATTACTTCAGATAGTGGCCAATAAAGAGTTCAATTTCTTCACACAAGTTGGCATTACTTTATAATAATGTCGGCCTTTTCTTGCTATTTTTAACTAATTGTAGTTAGATTCATTGTATCAACATAATGGCTGCTGCAAATGGCCTGCCTGTCCTAATCCACCAAACTAACGGAATTATGTACCACATTTCGAAGCATCTCTGTTTATGAGCAACCAATTTTATTTTAAGTGAGAATTTAACCAAAATCTGAACTCATAGTTAAGAAATTTACAAAAAAATTTATCGTACTCTAAATAATATTTTTACTTTGACAAAAATAATATTTTTAGAATATGCCTCTTGTAAAGTTTTTGCAAACTTAATGCTAAATAACATACCAACTTAAATTACAAAGACTTTTTATACCAAATATTATCAAGAAATAACATACCAACTTAATGCTAAATATCAAGAAATATGCCTCTTGAGGTATGTCTCCGCTCCTTGTTTATTTGCTCTCCGGACCCTTTTCTCCTCCTCGGTAAATGGTTTGCAATCGTTTTCTTCTACAAACCTTTTTCATAAAACTGTTTTGTTGGTCTTATGGAATCAACCTCTTTATGGGTAGAAATACCGGTAGAGGTAGGGTTGTCTACAGCTGAATCTTTCCAAACCCCGCGAAAGCGGGACCCACACTGATAGTTATTGTTGTTGTTGTTATTGTTGTTGTTGTTAAATAGGAACTTGAATGTCACCATTCTAAAAATTGTTTTGCAATATATTTTGACATAACTAATTTAATATTTTGTAATTGATTGCAATTATTTGTGAATTTGGCAATAAACCTAATATTTGACATTAAAGAATGCCTTTATCGTAAATATTTGACATCAAAGGATGTCTATTTTGTATCCTATTTATCGCAAAAAAATTTCTATCATACACAAACAAATAATCTAAAATTCTAAATTAGTCGTTGATAGTCCAACCACCTAAAAAGTGTTTTGCAACATATTCGTCATAGATAATCCAATATTAATATACAATAATCAATTTTTACAATTCGAGAATTTTATATTTTTATATTAATTTATTTTGTCTTACAAAATACTATTTTTGACATTGAATGATGCCAAATCCTATTCGTTTAGGAGCAATAATATTTAGCATTAGCTAGAAGAACAAACTGAGGCAAGGGAACCCCGAAAATTTAGTTCCTTTTACCCATCTGGATGCATAAACGAGCTAGGTGCAAAAAAATGCATTAGTTTTCATTAAAATTTAAAACTTGGGTGTAATGCAATTAAGTTTGAACAAGCTGTAAAGCAGTCAAAAAAGTATTGTGTGCTGGCCTATGCAACATTAGATTTTTTTTTTCTTTTTCAATTTATTGATAAAAAAAGAGTATTTTTTTCTACCTCCACTCTCGCTTGAAAAATGGAAAAAAAAACATACATATATCAACCTTTAAATTAAAGCATTATTCCAAGAACCAAAAAAGCATATTAACCAAGGAAAAAAATGGAGAGAACAAACTCCGTGCTGCTGGTTATTTGCAGCCAACAACTAGGCTAAACTGGCAAATCCACTCGGCCACGCGTCACGTAATTGGAGTTAAATCATTTTGTTTTGTCGGAAGTATTCTTCTTTTATGTTTTTTTTTTTTGTTTCTGTATTGATCTAATCAAACCAACCATCTACACTTCTCGTAGTAGAGCGCTCTGTGAACTGTTGTATAACTTTTATTGCCCTCGGTTTTATTGGACAGACAGACGATCAAAACACAGAAGGGTGATTCTGAAAAGATTGTCGTCGACTCGTCTGGCATTAACTAAAATAAACCAAGTTACTCTGGTATGAAACTATAAGTAGGGAAAATATTTACATACTAATTCTCTTTTTATAATGATAAATGTCTTATTATAAAAAAATTTTAAATATCTTGTATTAATTTAAATTAATATATTATGTGGTTTAAAATTAATAAATTTTTAATAATTATGATTAATTATGAACTATGAAGTTTGGTATTTATCAGCTACAGTAAAGAATATAAATGAAATTCTAATTAGATCAATATTATCAACGAATAAGTGGTATACATTTAATTTTACAATTGAGAAAAATTATAGATAAAAAGTGATTTTATACTGTCTATGAATGACAACACATCACCCATTCAATATTCATTTATAGCATTTTTTTTTTTTACAATTTGATATATATTCGTCTCATTTTTAAGTCAAAACAATACACTTAAATGCTCTCTTACAACACGATATTTATTATTTTCTTTTTTTTTTAATAATATGGTTAGTTCCTTTTTTCTTTTTCTTTTTGGTTTTTCATATCCATGGTTGACTAATGACTATTGACTAGTGTTATGTAAATTGACATTAATCATATATGGAAAATTAAATAAAAATTTTAAAAAATAGAAAACATCAAGGAGCACGTTTTCAACAGGAGTTATTATTTCATTTTTAAGAGATGTGAACGAATTGATTTTGCTTTAGTCACTATGACACAATAGTTAATTGCAATATTTGTTGTCTCAAATCAAATCTAAATCTTTCTCACCAATTACGCAACAAGCAACATCAGTCCATCCTATATTAATCGCAATCTCTATTTTTTTAAAGGAGAACTAGTATTAAGAACCTATGCAATGTATAAGAAATCTTATAAGTTTTTTTAATTGTAATAATTATTTGTAGTTTGATAATAAAAATATTACAGTAAAAATGTGGAAGTTAAAACGAAGATACACAACTAAAAAAATATTAATATTCCATAGACTCTAGTATATTTGAAATTGAAAAAAATCTAATAAGTTTTCACAAATTACAATAATAATATATGTTAGTAATTTTTTTAGTGATACCTCTTTTTCTTTTTTAACTATTCATCTAGATTTATAGAAGCAAAGTTTTCTATAGGTTATTAAATAACTAACTCAGCATAAAAGCGGGTATAGTATTTACATTTAAAATTAAAAAAAAAGATACCAATGTAGACATAGGTATTAAAATTCTAATAAAAGTGCATTAATCACCACCAAATGTTTAAATGGTGTTGTGCCGAATTCATTGGTCAATGTTATCAAAATTAGTAAATTTTCGCATCTTAACATTTGGAGTGGATCAACTTTAATTTTCTTCACTAGTTTGTTTGCATAAAATTGTAATGTTGAAATATAATATATTGTTTTTGGTAATATTGGAAGTAGTATTAATAATATGATATAAATTTTTTTTATCAAAAGTAATATAACATAATATTTTTATCATTATTGAGTATTGTCTTTTTTTTTATTTGAAAAGAAAATATTTGGAATTGTAATTAATTTTATAAAATCCTTCTTTTTTGGAAAGAAAATCCTTCATTTGTAATGGACTAACTCCTTTTTTAAAACGAAACAAAAATTATTAATCTAAAAATTTTATGCGAATTACACTTGTTAGAACTTAGGGGATTTGCTTTAATATTTTATATGTATATATATATATATATATATATATATATATATATATATATATATATATATATATATGTATATATAGATAGATAGATAGATAGATAGATAGATAGATAGATATATAGATATATATATATATGTATATATATATATATATATATATATATATATA
>JACYFF010031956.1:45068905-45104861 GCA_017589665.1 Selenicereus undatus
ATATGTATATATATATATATGTATATGTATATATATGAGAAAAACATAATGACAAGTTGAATGTTATTAAAAAATTATAAGGAGAAGTAGTAAGAGGACATTAGAAAATGTAAAGAGATGTAAAAATTTTATTAAAGATGTAAGGAGCGGTAAGAAATTGGAAGGAGATGGAAGTCGTAGCCTAAATAGTCATTATTGCAAAAAAAGTAGGGCCTATATTATTAGCTCTCAATTAATCACATTATCTATCAGTTATTAGTTGTTAATTAATTAGTATATGTAGTTGCTTAAGTTACTTGTCTACATTAACTATTTATGGATGGAAAACACGTATTTGGTTAATTAGTTGATTTTGAAATAAATGGTTTGAACTTTTGCACATTAGCTTTTTGCATATGAATTTTCATCCAGAAAGTTATTTTACCATTACCCAAATTGATCATTTAAGCTAATTTGTCCCAAAAGGACTTAATTTTGACAAAAACAACCTCTACAAAAGCTCATTACGAAGCACCCGCATTAAGGTCATTTTTCTCTTTTATGAATGGGAGGATTTAGCTTATAGCTTATAGTTTCTTGCAACTCCTTACAATTTCTTGGAGTCCCTTACATCTTCAACTAAATTCTTACAGTTTCTCACATCTTCTTACATCTCCTAGCATCTTACATCTTTTTACATCCTTTTAGATTCCCTTATATATTTTCTATAACATTCAACTTATCATTAATGTTTTTCTCATATTTATAGTCATTTATATATATTTTTTAATATAATACCAATACAAAAAATCTTACCACTTTTTTGCTAAACATAATATTTGTATAAACATAAAAATAGAATTCAATTATGTGCATTAATATTTGAGTTTCGACATAAAGCATATATGTTATTATAGAGAAAATAAGTCAACTAATTTTAATTAGAATAAAAAATTGTGTTAATGTTTGAGTTTCGACATGAATCATATATGAACACAATCTAGCTATAGGTGACGACAGTATTTCAACTATTTTATTCATAAGTTATTATGGCAACTTGGATACTATCATTGCACAATTCAATATTGGGTTGAATTTCATTTTCAAAATGTTTAATTTAAATAGGATTTCTTTTTACGGTTCTATTCAATTTTGTTGAGAAAAAGTCTTGTTTTTTTTTTTTAATTTGCTTATAGCGAAATGAAACTAATGTTAATACCAAAAACCACCTCAAGTGTAGAACATAGTTGGTTCTACATATTTGTCGGCTTGAATTTATTTTATTTTTTTGACTTGTTTAAAGGTTTATTTTTGATAATTATGCTATTTTAGTATTATTTTTTACCAATCAAAATGATAATTGTAGAAAATTAACATTTTTCTATAACGTTAAAATATAATTTGTTTAGTGATCTTATAAAATTTATTTCATAAATATTAATTTACCTTCGTGAAATAATTTTTTTAACAATCTATACATTATAGACTATCTATACATTATAGACTAATAAGTATGCATACCTATCTAAAAATTATATTCTATAATTTTTTAATAATTTAACAACTCCTTACATCTATCTTTATATTTTCTTACAACTTGATCCGAAAAATATGATTTTCCTGAGAAGGCCCATGGATCCCCAATGGCAGGATAGACCCAACTAGGCATGGTGGGCCCTAGCGGGACTTTTGGGGCTCCCACTAGAGGCCCAAATAGACCAAGCAGTCGATACCCCTCTTTGGGGGTTTTGCAATATGAAATTACCATCCTAACCTTTGCTACAGGAGTTATAAATACTCATCTACCCACCTCGGAAAAGGGATGGGCATTATGACATAATTTCCTTCACATTCTATCTCTTCACAGCATTTATCTCTCTCTTGGACCGTCCTTTGACTTGATCGTCGGGGAGGCGTTCCCCGAACCGCAACACGGGGTGCTTTTTTTGCAGGTTTAGCTTAGGAGAAGAGGATCGTTAGCTGATCTGCACGTGCCATCACATAAGCTCGAACTCTCATCCTACGTCATCTCCAGCAACACACAAGAAGCTCCCAAAACACAACTCATTACAGCTCTTTAAATATTCTTACATCTTTTTACAGTTCTTTATAGCTTTTTACAATGTTTTACAGCTCCTTAATTTTTTTTACAACTTGCAATTAATTATATCTTATCATGAAAAAGAACATACCATAAGCCTTTGTTGATAAGAGCAATAATCCAATTTTGACATATTTGGAAATAAAGAGGTACAACTATTTTTTTTCTTCTTGTACTAGGCCTTTAAAAGCTGATGATCGAAAACTTATATACTGAAAACTTTTCCCCTGGTTTCTAAAAAAAAAAAGTCGGTTAATTTCTTTTAAGATTATTTTAAGTGCCAATGCCATATATACTTATACAGAGATTCCTGATTCTTCGGAATTGTTTGTTTAAATATGCGCACAATCAACTATTTAAATAAAATCCGAAAATATAATGAATTCAAAGACAAAATTTTAAATCAAATAGATGAAAGACCGTGATACAAAAACTTGTATATACTAATTAATAATAGAACATTTCAAATAAAAGTTGATTATGAAATAAGCAAATAATATAAGTAAATGAATTTTTTCTCACAGCAAAAGGGTGAACTGACATATATTCGATTATTCCTGTATCTCCTATAATCATCATGCCATAATAATTAATAGTTTTTGGTTTAATTCATAAATTGAATTTCATACTCAAACTGTAATAGTTAGGTGTCATTAGGATGATAATAATTTGGGTCCGGGTTGATTTGAATCCGAATAAATTGAATATTTGGATAAAAGTTTTATACCCGAATCCTATCTGGATTATAAATCGGACACTCTGGCTAGACCTAGATCCAAACCCAAATGTCAGATATCTGGATTCAGTTGTCCGAATGTTTGATATAATTTTAGGACATTCTGACTGAAATTTTGTATGACCGAACCTGAATCAGATTTTCAATGTCCAGACCTAGTTGTCTGACGTTGATTTTATAAAATTTTCTAGAGAATTTGGATCAAAATTATGTGTAAACATAGTTGTCGGATGTCCGAACTTGATTGTCTAATTGTCCAAATTTGTCAGAACTCGAAATAGTTCAAAAATCCGAACAACCAGAACCCGAATGTCCAAACTGGAATCCGACCTGAATTTAAATTTAGATATGACCAGTTATTCGAATTTTAAATTTGGACATAAAATTTTGTAACTGTATCCGATTTTTTTCAAATTAAACCAATCTAGATAATCAAATCGGACATATTTTTACCATTCCTACTTGCCACTATGCCAGTGCATGTCAAATGCACAACTAGCCAACATGCAACTTGCACACTTGCTCATTATTCAAACAAAAACACATTTCAACAGTCCCAAAAGAAGATTGGGGGAGAGGAGGCAGCGAACAAAAGCAAAACCCGAAAAGAAAATGAAAAGATAAATGAAGCAATTAAAACGCGGAAGAAATTAAAAAGTCAAATAAAGAGTAAAACGACGACGTACCGATTTCAGAGGTGAGGTGATTAAACAAGCCAGCTGGGGAGCTGCTATGGCGAATCAAGTCAGACGTCGACGGCGGCGCTGCGGAATTCATATTAATCCCATCATCGTTTTCCAAGCCGTAGGATCTGAGCAACGACAGAGTGTTCTTGGACTCGCTCATCTTGGACTGAGTCGACTCGGGGTGCGCGTTAGGGGAGACTCCCGAGTCGAAGAACTGGTGCTGCTGTTGTCCATGCCCCTGACTCGTTCCCATGGCCGAGTCCACCGCGTTCGAGAAAAACGAACTCGGTGCAGACCCGTACCGGAGCAGATTGGTGTTGTGAGAAGACTGTTCTTGGGAGGATGACGATGAGGAGTACATTGGAATGGGCTTCGAGCAGAGAGAGAGAGAGGGGGGGGGAAAGCTAGTGGTGTGTTTGAGAATAGGGACTGGGGAGGTTATACATATAATTTAAAGGAAATGGAGAGGGGATGATGGTGGTGCCAGAAGTCAAGTCAAGTGTTAATTTGGCGTAATTGTTTAAAGGAATTTGTGTGAATTAAAAATCAACCGGGGGGGGGGGGGGGGAGAGATACTCAGATACAGTGGCATATAATATGATGTTTCCGAAAGGAGGTATTGAATATTGGCAACAGGATGCAAGTTGATGAGGATGATGGAGCCCCAGATCAGCTTGCAAATCAGCAAATGTAGTGCCATAATCCTTGTCCTTGAACTCAAAATTAGATTGTACTTTTAAGGAGTGTAGTGCATTGCAGCATTCCTATGTGTTAGAATGTTACTCTTTAAAATTTTTGTTTCAATCTTTGGGTTCATACAATTTTTAAACTTTATAGTTTTAATTTTTAAACTTAGGCTGTCTTTTTTTTGTAAACTCTTTGATGAAGTTGAACACTAATTTATTATGCGATAAAACTGAAATTTAACTATTGTAGTACAATGCATTATACTGCCGAAAGTATAATGTATTATGTTTTCGGAAATACACTCTAGGCCTTGTTCTTTTCATTGGTGAATTCAAATTTACTAATCTCAACCAACTTCAACATATTTCAACCGATTTCAATCTACTTCACAAATTTCAATAAAAAAAATACATACTTCAACCCACTTCAACAAAAACATACTTACTTCAACCTACTTCAATCCATTTTAACCATTCTTAACCAATTTTATCTATTTATCAACCTACATTTCTCAACGAAAAGAACAACCCTTAATAAGTTACTTGATTAATCTTTTCAATGGATATGTTTAATTTAAAGTTGCTTCCCATATATTATTGTTACAATAAGTTAAAATGATCGTTATTCTTTCATGTATAAACTTTTAAAACAAATGTGTACGTTCCAATTTTGCATCGTACTCCGTTGATTTAATTTGTCGGTGCAATTTTGCCCTATATTGTTTGCAATAGTCAAGTTAGTATCTTTTTTGATTCAGTAACGTTTTCATTGATGTTATACATACCAAAATAGAAAGAGGGGATACATGCATATCATAAAAGACAAGTACACATTTTGTTAAAATAAAGTTCAATCTTAGGTACAATTTTACAAACACTTTATGTAGGAATTAAGTTCAATCTTAGGTACAATTTTAGAATCAGTTTATGTAGAAGCCTAAACTCCTATTTCGGCTTCTTCTGATGAACTTTTGATGGATTGGCAAATAACGTCATATATGTCAGCCCTAAGTTAACTATGTTAAACGTTCATTGTGTGCATTGAATATATGAAGATCAAATCTTCCTTCGACATTTGGTAGTCTTGGAAAAATTGTATATCCTTCTCATGAAACGAATGTAATTGTGGAATGTGAAAGCTGAAAAAAAATCTAAATCTAATGACGTGCTTTCAATTAAAACAACCTATTCAATCATTTTCTATCTTGTCACTATAAGATACACGGTAGTTTTTTTATGAAAAAAATATGTTAATTATAGTTAGCTCATTTAAATTCGATTATTTTGATGAAACAAGCTAAAGCTGACATTTTATAATTTACACCTTTTAGAAAATAGTATAGTTTTAAAATAATATAACATTATTCATACTCATGTTCTCATTACATAAAGTTAAAATATCAACTTTTGAATGTATATGAAAAGTAATACAACGACAATATGTTCAATCTATACTATATATAAAAGCAATGTATTTCTGACGTAGCTTTTTGCTGCACTGTCAAAAATTAGAACTTCTGGACCAGCAGATTAATCCTCACTTCAATCTCATCCGTCCATATTCAATAATTAATTTACAACCAAATAAAAATTACCAACATATTCCATAATTATTAATCGTTTATTACAGACACATAAAAAGGAAATACAAATAATATTATTTTATTACAAATACGGAAAAAGGAAATAAGAATATAATTGACAATCATCCTCCTTTCAACAAAATTCATTAACCTGCCATTAAACTGATTTCACTACCCTGCCATTAAACTGATTTCACGGTCAAAAAAATTCTGCTAAACTCATCCTCCTTCCAACAGAATTCATTACCTCCGGTTGTCTACATCTCACCCTTCGATTTGATTTGTAAGACTTCCAATCCTCTGGTCAGTCTCTGATTTCCTTTTTGTAATTGATTTTTTGGTATTAATGCCCAGAAACATGTTAATATTTAATTTTTCTTGCCCAGACACACAACATATTAAACATATTAATAGTTAATTTTTCTTGCCCAGAAACAACACATATTAATACACATCGAATCTATTATGTCAACGAATTTAGTTCATTCACATGGCCAACTCCCAACCCCGTCTGCCCGTGTCCAGATTAGTACCTAAATTCATGCCCCTCGAATCTATTATGTTAACAAATTAGGTTAATTCACATGGCTGCCCGAATAAAACCAAAATTCCTAACCCCCAACCCCCCTCTGCCCGAATCTCCACATCGCCTCAGAAAACGGAAACAAAAAACAATGGAAACCAGGAAACGGAAACAAAGGAACCATACCCATCAGAAGACATCGGGGAGGGGTGGCGTGTGACCACCACGCGCCGCCGACGAAGGTCGTTTCACGATCTTCTTCATCCCAAAACCCCGCATCATCGCCGATCTACGCAGCCATAGAAAGAAAACTGGAGAAACGCAACAGGGAGGGAGGCGCGTGACCGCCAAGCGCCGCCGACAAGGTCGTTTCACGATCTTCTTCCTCCAAAAACCCCACATCATCGCCGATCTACGCAACCATAGAAAGAAAACCGGAGAAACGTCGTCACTGCAAGCGCGTGCGGCCACGCGCCACCACCATAGCAGCGCGTTGTGCGCGTGGGTCCTTTCTCATGCTCGGTTTCGTCAGATCTACACAACGGCGGTGGTGGTTCTCATTCGAATTTGGTAGATCAAGGCTCGTGGGTTTTTGGGGGGGTGTTGGCGGTGTTTTGGCATCACTTGGGTGGTTTTGAAGTGAACAAACCGGCGGTTTGTCTGGGCATGGCGGACATGGCCAGGCCAAAGTAACAGAGCCATTTTGAGAGGCAGGCAGAGAGGAGAGAGCAGGCAAAGAGGAGAGAGAGGGACAATTAGGAGAGAGAGAGAGTGAAGACAATCAGGAGAGGAAAAAGATAATGAGGGCACGGCAAAGAAGACGAACCCGTTTAAGTTCAAAGGATTTTGTACGCTTATTGAGTAATATTGCTAAGAAAGTGTACAAATTTATAAGATTCAATTTGAAATTAGATTAGTTGTTTTTTTATTAAAAAATCTCCCAATTTTTAGAGTTTAGCCTATTTTTTGAGAAAAATTTACAACAGTTGTACGATGAAGTTTACATGGATATTGCATGATATAGTCTTCTTTCATATCCAATTAAGTCTTCTATATCCATTTTTCTCCCCCCCCCCACCCCCACTAATATATTGATCCTGAGATAATATTAATAACTAATTTTGTATGCGTTTTTGAATAACATTAATTCCTAGGTGATTATCGAATCTCTTTGGCCATTAACCTCTGGAATTTTCAGGTATTTTCAACATATATACATATAGATTACCATGTATCAAATTTTCTCTATTCAATTGTATGTTTTGCTCTTTTTGTATCTATTTATAAATGTTGTGATTTTATTACATTATGTCTTTCATGTTGAATATATAAATTTTGAATTTTGATTTGCCAAATGTAATTTATTTGCTATATCAAACGCTTTCCCCCTCAAAGTGAAAAAGGAAATCATATAAAAAAAACAACAAAAATAAACAAACGTTAAATAAACTAAAAATAGAAATAAAATCACATCGATTTATTTCATTTAGCACCTCACTAAACATAGAAAAAAACATACCAAGATCGAAATATATAAGAAATAAAAAAAATAAGAAAAGCAATATGAAATTAAGATCAAATTATATAAAAAAACGATAAATACAAAAAATTAAAAAAAAATAGAAATTAAAAATTTAAAAATTTAAAAAAATTTAAAAAATATAAATATAGATATAAATAAATAAGTAACTAAATAAAATAAAATAAATGAAATATGAAATTATCATACTTTGGAAGTGTTTTATTTTAATAAAAAATAGAAAATAAAAAATAAGATATACAAATAAAAACACAAAAATAAAAAATAAAAAATAAAAAAATACTAAATAAAAATTACAAAACAAAAAATATGAAAAAATAAATAAATAATAAAAACTAAAAAAGTTAAATTATAATAATAAAAAATCAAATACTAAATATAAAAAAATACTCAATACAAAATAAACAAATAAAAAGCTAAAAAACTAAAAAATAAGAAATAAAAAACATAAAATAAAAAATATTAAAAATAATTTTAAATATAAATATAAATAAATAAGTAAATAATAAAAATAAAAAAATAAAAAATAAAATTGTCGTATTTTGAAATTGTTTTATTTTAATTAAAAACAGGAAATAAGAAATAAGAAATAAAATTAAAAATATTAAATTATTAAAATATTAAAAAGAACACATAACTAAAGCTACACAAGAAAAATTATACAATGATCAATAGATATATTGACCTTTGAAATTTTCAGGTATTTTCAACATATATACTTATAGATTACAATGTATCAAATTTTCTCTATTCAATTGTATGTTCTACTCTTTTTGTATCTATTTATAAATGTTGTGCCGTAAGAGAAATTATACACTAATCAATAGATATATCAAATGCAAATAATATTGATCTTCCATTGAACAAAGGAATCTTTATTGAGGCTAAAAATAAAAAATAAAACATAAAAAATTTAAAATTAAAAAATTAAAAAAAGAAAACTAAAAATAGAAAATAAAAAATAAGACATAAGAAATAAGAAATAAAAAATACAAAAACACAAAAATTATATTACTAAAATATTAAAAATAAACATTGAAAATACAAACATTAAAGAAAATTAAAAAATATAAAACACAAATTAAAAACCATAAAACCCATAGATATATCAAATGCAAATAAAAAGTTAAAAAAGTAAAAAAATTACAAATGAAAAATAAAAAAAATACTAAATACTAAATATAAAAATAAAAAAGCTAAAAAACTATAAAATATGAAGTAAAAAAAATATAAATATAGATATAAATAAATAAGTAACTAAATAAAATAAAATAAATTAAATATGAAATTATCATACTTTGGAATTGTTTTATTTTAATAAAAAATAGAAAATAAAAAATAAGATATACAAATAAAAACTTAAATTATTAAATTATTAAAATATTAAAAAGAACACATAACTAAATCTACGCATGAAAAATTATACACTAATCAATACATATATCAAATGCAAATAATATTGATCTTCCATTAAACAAAAGAATCTTTATTGAGCCTAAAAATAAAAAATAAAACCACAAAAATTAAAAACAAAAAATAAAAAAATACTAAATAAAAATTAGAAAACAAAAAATAAGGCATAAGAAATAAAAAATAAAAACTAAAAAAATTCAATTATTAAAATAAAAAATAAAACTAAAAATAAAAAAATACTAAATACAAAATAAACAAATAAAAAGCTAAAAAATAAAAAAAATAAGAAATAAAACACATAAAATATAAAATATAAAAAATAATCTTAAATATAAAAATAAATAAATAAGTAAATAATTAAAATATGAAATTATCGTATTTTTGAAATTATTTTATTTTAATAAAAAATAGGAAATAAGAAATAAGAAATAAAAATTTAAAATTAAAAATATTAAATTATTAAAATATTAAAAAGAACACATAACTAAAGCTACGCAAGAAAAATTATAGACTAATCAATAGATATATTGACCTTTGAAATTTTCAGGTATTTTCAACATATACACATATAGATTACCATGTATCAAATTTTCTCTATTCAATTGTATGTTCTACTCTTTTTGTATCTATTTATAAATGTTGTGATTTTATTACATTATGTCTTTCATGTTGAATATTAAAATTTTGAATTTTGATTTGCTAGATGTAATTTATTTCCTATATCAAACGCTTTCCCCCTCAAAGTGAAAAAGGAAGTCAAATAAAAAAAAGCAACAAAAATAAGCAAAGGTTAAATCAACTAAAAATAGAAATAAAATTACATCGATTTATTTCATTTAGTACCTCACTAAACACAGAAAAAAAACATACCAAGATCGAAATATATAAGAAATAAAAAACCGATAAATACAAACAATTAAAAATAAAATTAAAAAAATTTAAATTTTAAATTTTAAATTTTAAAAAAATTTAAAAATTAAAAATTTAAAAATTAGCAATTAGAAATTAAAATTTTCAAAAGTTACAAAATTAAAAAAATCAAAAACTAAAAATAAAAAACTAAATACAAAATAAACAAATAAACAGCTAAAAAACTAAAACAATAAGAAATATAAAATATAAAATATAAAATAGAAATAATAATTTTAAATATAAATATAAATAAATAAGTAAATATATAAAATAAAAAATAAAATATGAAATTATCATACTTTGAAATTATTTTATTTTAATTTACTAAAAAATAGGAAATAAGAAATTAGAAATTAAAAATAAAAATATTAAATTATTAAAATATTAAAAAGAGCACATAACTAAGGCTGCGTAAGAGAAATTATACACTAATCAATAGATATATCAAATGCAGATAATATTGATCTTCCATTGAACAAAGGAATCTTAATTGAGGCTAAAAATAAAAAATAAAACATAAAAAATTTAAAATTAAAAAATTAAAAACAGAAAATAAAAAATAGAAAATAAAAAATAAGACATAAGAAATAAAAAAAAATTATATTATTAAAATATTAAAAATAAACAATGAAAAATACAAACATTAAAGAAAATTAAAAAATATAAAATAAAAATTATAAACCATAAAACCCATAGATATATCAAATGCAAATAAAAAGTTAAAAAAGTAAAAAAATTACAAATGAAAAATCAAAAAAAATACTAAATACTGAATATAAAAATAAAAAGCTAAAAAAGCATAAAATATGAAATAAAAAATAAAAAATAAAAAACAAATAAATATAGATATAAGTAATTAAGCAAATAAATAAAATAAAATAAATGAAATATGAAGTTATCATACTTTGGAATTGTTTTAGTTCAATAACAAATAGAAAATAAAAAATAAGATATACAAATAAAAAATTAAATTATTAAATTATTAAAATATTAAAAAGAACACATAAGTAAATCTACGCAAGAAAAATTATACACTAATCAATACATATATCAAATGCAAATAATATTGATCTTCCATTAAACAAAGGAATCTTTATTGAGCCTAAAAATTAAAAATAAAACCACAAAAATTGAAAACAAAAAATAAAAATATACTAAATAAAAATTAGAAAACAAAAAATAAGAAATAAGGTGTAAAAAATAAAAACTAAAAAAATTAAATTATTAAAACATTAAAAATAAACAATGAAAATACAAACATTAAAAAAAATGAAAAAATATAAAATACAAATCACAAACCATAAAAGCCATAGATATATCAAATGCAAAATAAAATTTTAAAAAATTATAAAAATTAAAAATTAAAAATTACAAAACACTAAATACTAAATAAAAAATAAAACAGTTAAAAAACTGAAAAATAGGAAATAAAAAATAAAAAATAAATATCAACGTAAATATAAATATAAATAATATAAATAAATAAATAAAATAAATAAAATTAAAATATGAGATTATCGTACTTTGAAATTGTTTTTTTTAATAAAAAATAAAAATACAAAATAAGAAATAAAATATAAAAAATTAAAATATTAAAATATTAAAAAGAATACATAACTAAAGCTACGCAAGAAAGATTATACACTAATCAATAAATACATCAAATGCACATAATATTGATCTTGCATTAACCAAAGACATCGTTATTGAGGCTAAAAATTATAGTGTTACTAGGCGAACGTGAACAATTAATATATATGAACAGTTAGAATTCAAACTGGGATACTAACAATTAGAATGCAGTCATGGACAGAGACCCACCAAGTAGTCAAAGAATTGAAAATGGTTTACAAAATAAGCTAGCTCGACTTAATGCAAGATGGAGGGTATTTACACGGCGTAATCAAGATGAGACAACTACACGATATATGCAAGAACGTGAATGATATCAAGCAGAAGCGAGAGCATTACAATTGGCCATATCTCGTGCTGCAGCAAACACTACTAATCTACAAAGTCAACATCAGCCACCGCCCACAACTCTGAACTCTAACCCACATAGAAAATTTACCGAGCGATGGTCATTCATCGGAAAGATGGTTTCATGTACCCACTGCAAAGCTACTATGTGGTTAGGTGAAAAGATTAGAAGTAGCAGCATTTATCAGCCGCGATTCACCTTGTGTTGTCAAAATGGCCAAGTCATATTGTCAAGCCTGCCTCCAGCTCCTCCTCCTCTAGACACATTACTGAATGATCCAAATTTCTCCCGACATATTAGAGCTTACAACTCAATTCTATCATTTACTTCAATGGGTGGGACAATTGACTACGCTGTAATGGACGGTCATGGTCCTTACTCCTTCCGTATCAGTGGCCAAAACTACCATCACATTCGTTCTTTACTGCCGACACAAGGAAGAAAGCCAAGATTTGCTCAATTGTACATCTATGATACACATGATGAAGTACGAAACCGATGCAGGGCTTTGAATAGCTAGCAAAGTGTTAACGGCGTTGATCTGACAATTTTGGAGGCATTACAACGAATGCTTGATTCAATAAATCCTTATGTGCAGGTCATTCGAAATGCACGAGATGTCTTACATGCCAACAATATTGTTGACTTAAGAATACGCATCATTCAAGCACGGCCAGGGCGCCAGTACACAAGACCCACAGCAGATGAAGTGACGACTCTCAAAGTGGGTGGTGAGCATACTGATGGGGAAACCCGAGACATCATTGTCTGCAAGATAGATGGAAACTTGCAGCGTATATATGAAACTCACCCATCTTATATGCCTCTCCAATGTCCCCTTTTATTTCCATATGGAACCGATGGTTGGTCAGAACACATTCCATGTGTTGAAGGGTCAAGCAGTAATAGAAGATACGTCACAATGCGAGAGTTATGTGCATTCTTGATACAATATCGAGTGAATGACTGGAACATTTTACTTCGTTCTGGTCGTTTATTTTTACAATTCATTGTTGATTGTTATGCTGCAATAGAAGCATGGAGATTGAATTACATACTAAGTCACCAAGGTACACTCCGAGCAGATTTGTATAGTGGTCTACAGGATGCAATTACTGCTAGAGAGAATAATCCTACTGCAGTTGGAAAGAGGTTAATATTACCCGCAACTTTCACCGGGGGCCCACGTTACATGAGGCAACACTTTCTTGACGCAATGGTCATTTGTTGTCAACTGGGCTATCCAGATTTTTTTGTGACATTCACTTGCGACCCGAACTGGCCTGAAATTATGGAGGCACTATCCCAACAACCTGGCCAAAGCGCCAGTGATCGACTTGACATTGTAGCTCAAGTATTTCGCTTAAAGCTGAAAGAGCTGACTCGAGATTTTAAGGAGAAAAAATTATTTGGCAAAGTCATTGTAGGTATGTTTCTCCTCCAACTTTGTGAATATTCATTGTGCACATATATAGCACTATTTATTCTATCACTCAAGTTTGTCATTTCTCCTATTCACAGATATACATGTTATTGAATTCCAAAAGTGAGGCTTACCACATGCTCATATTTTGCTTACTTTAGCAAATGAGGATAAGCCAACCTGTGCAGAAGATATTGATAATATTATATGTGCTGAGCTACCTGATAATGTTAGTGATCCTCTAGCATTTGAAACAGTTACAAAGCACATGATTCATGGTCCATGTGGTAATGGTGCTTCTTATGCCCCATGTATGGATGGTAGTAAGTGCACAAAACATTATCCAAAGACCTTCTCCAATGAGACCATTATTGAAGAGAATGGGTTTGTCAAATATAGGCATAGAGACGATGGGAGAAGTGTAACAATTCGTGGTACGAACATTGATAACAGGTGGGTTGTACCATACAATCGTGACCTTTGTGTCAAATATGATGCGCATATAAATGTTGAGCGTTGCACTCAAAAGAAGGTTATTAAATATCTTCACAAGTATGTGCATAAGGGACCTGATCAAGCAACTTTTGTTATTCAAGACAATACTCACAGTACCGATGATGGAGCAGGACCTTCATATAGACGGGTTGATGAAATACAACAGTATTTAGATTGTCGTTATGTCTCACCCGTAGATGCAATTTGGAGAATATTTGAGTTTGATATAACACATCGTTACCTGTAACGCCCCAATAATAAATAAATTATGGCTGAACATCAAGACCTCCATGGATGGGCGTTACCGCCGTCCGCAAGGACAAGGCATCTCTAAAATATGAAAGTTGAACCATAGAATCAAAGTACAACCTTAGAGGTCATTCACGAGCAGTTTGAAACCTTTAATAACAACACGGGATCGATTCTAAAATCCCAAGGTTACATCAAACATAGCACAACTTAAGCTTACAAATATAACATTAAAATACATATTGCAGTTCAGATGTATAGCTGGGGCTCCAAAAAAAACACCACAAAAAGGCATGAAAACGTCTTAGCGCTTCTATCCGCCAATCAAAGGGACGGTCCTGATTTAATTATCACCTTCCGCCTCCCTGCCCGCCTGTGAGCGGTTTACTGAGCATCTTTCTAAAACAAAACATAAAAGCATTTCGAACTGTGAGCCAAAGCTCAATACGTGCATCCCTATACTGATAAAGATTCAATGGGGAAAGAAAGTATGAGGGCCCGCTTTGTAATTCATTTTGATTTTAAAACAGGGAATGAGATGTATATAAAGCTAACTTGTCAATTATTATCTGGTAGTGCACCCCTTAGTAACTGTTACGATCTATGTATAGGTGTACACCTGCCAAGCCGACTGGAAGACCTGACCTGAAGCCGCGCGGGTAACTGAAGGGCAAAGCCCTGTAACTGATAACTGATGGGGTCACTAATTATGTGATAAATCACTGGTTCAATTGATTCATTGATGTACTTACCAAAACATTATAATTTTGATAAATACATGCTGATTTCTAAAGATACAGTCAATGAACGTACCTGGAGTCTTTAAAAGTTAGTACACAGATTAAATAGATGACTAAAATGGAGAGGATGAGAGCTTAGGCCTTGATGCTGTTCAAAATCATTACAGGCATAAAATTAGTACAATGAATGCTCTTAAATGGAAAAAGACTTATAAAGAATTTGTGTGAATCAGTTAAAAGAAAAGGCTTAAGAAATTGGTAAAGTTAAATAAAGTTTGAAAATGCTAAGTTAAAGCACGACGGCGAGTTTAGAGGGTAGGGCTTATGACAAGGTACGGAATGAATAATCCACAACTTATACTCCCGACCTCCAACCAAGACGTAAGACCCCAATATAAATAGATTAGTAAGTCCTCTAAAACTTTACTGGAGGGCACATAACCAGATTCCTATGACAGGTTTCATAAAATAGGGTCAGAACAGCAACATGTCAGGTTTTGGTAAAAAAAACAACCATTCTGTCCACCCTGCACAGGTTCCAGTAAAATAGCCATAACTTCCTCCACAGACCTCGGATTAAGGCGATTCAAGAGTCATTTTAAAGCTAACATCCAGACCTATATACCCACCAAAATGCAGAATTTTTGGCCTGGCCGATCATTACCAGTTTTGTTTCAAAGCTCGTCCTGTTTCACTGAAAATTCCAGCAGCACTTCTTTTAGTTGATACTTCCCTTTTTAACACCAAACCTCAACTCAAACTCTTTCTCAAGAGTGTATAACACACTTTGGTACATCCCAACCACATACAACATCACCACACTCAACTTCAATTCATATATATATATATCCAACAAAGCTTACTTTCAAGGCACATAAACACATACCTCAAAGTTAACACAACTTTGGTCCAAACCATGCATTTATGGACAAAACCCTAACTTTGGGTCAACTTGAATCCCATCACAACATTCCAACACATCATAAAATCCATATTAAACTTCAATACATTAAGAGATAGACAAGAACATGGAGAAATCAAGCCATAATTATTAGGGCTGGCAAAAAAACCCGTACCCGCCTAAAACCCGCAAAACCCGCCCCAATGGGTATGGGTATGGGTAGCGAAAATTGAAAAAAAATGGGTATGGGGCGGGTATTGCTAAAATGGGTATGGGTATGGGTATGGGTATGGGTATAGCTCGTACCCGCCCCATACCCGTTTTATTAATACCCGCTTCGTACCCGTCTCATAAATGCCCCATATAAAACCCATACCCGTTTGTTTAAAGTTCTAATTCGTTACTTGTAATTGAATATTTTACTAGTTGCTTTGAGTTGTATGATATTCCAAAGTTCGGCATAATATTTTGTTTCAAACTGTAATTTTTAAGCGCTAATTTATTGTTTTGATTGGCAAATTTTTAGTTGTATTTGATGTGATATGATATATCGTCGGAAGTTTGGTGTTAATGTGACATATTGAGTATTTGATATCGAATATGGGTACAAAATGGGTTTAATTCTTTTTTGTCTATATGTACCCGAATAAAACCCGCATACCCGCTATACCCAGTGGGTATGGGTATGGGTATAACTTTACAATACCCGATGGGTATGGGTATGGGTATGGGTATTAATTTTAAAAATGGGTATGGGTGAGGGTATGGCTAAACCCGCCCCGTACCCGCCCCATTGCCACCCCTAATAATTATCACTTGAACAAGAAACTTGCATACCTCAACATGAAACCCTAACCCTAACTTCATCCAAAATCAACCCCACCATAAACCCTCAACAAGATGATTCTTAATACCACAAAAATAGCTTAATCCACCATTAAAACAACCAAAATAAAGAACAAAACTCAACAAGATCAAAGATCAAAAACAAAAATCAGCATAGGGGTGAAAGAACACTTACTTTGAGCTTGCAAAAGAGCTAGGTATGGTCCTTGATGCTTATGGAAGTGAAAAGGATGCTTGGAGGTGGTGAGTGGGGGTTGATTTGTGGGGTTTTGGTGGTGTGAAGGTGATGGAATGGTGGCTGGAGGGAGGTGCCGTGTAGAGAGAGAAGAGAGGTGGGAAGAGAGAGAAAAATACTTGGTGATAAACGAAGATAAAAGCCTTGGTTTTAATTTTTTATACTCCCTTAACACATGACCAAATACATGGCTGCAAATTAGGGTAGAAAAGTCAATAAAGTCATGCTTGGTTAAGGCTTAATTAAGAGGATTAGTTAATCAAATAAAGGTCAAGTCTTGTTGCATCGAAATCGGCTTTAAACGGGCTCGGGTTTAGCGAACAATGGAAACCGAGCGCATTTCTGAAATTTTTTTTTTAATTTTTTTTTAAACAAATTTGAAATAAATGGTTGTGACGCCATGAAAAAGGATTTTCAACATTAAATTCTTAAATATCAATGCCTAATTCAATTTCCAAAATTTGACGAGAAGAAATCTCCGAATTGCAAAGTAAGGGCCCCGTTAGAAATGTCCAAATGAGAATAATAAAGAGATGGAAATATGAAAAGAAATGGTGTGAATGAAATGAAATTAATAACCAGAATCTAGGGTCGGACTATTACATTACCCATCTGTCGAATTGCTACAATACCACTTACCAGGACAACAATTCATTGTCTTCAACGATCGAAATGACCTTTATGATGTGGTGAATCAAGCAACAGAGAAGGTGACAATGCTCATTGGGTGGGTCCACGCAAATATAGCAGATATGAATGCAAGGAGATATACTTATGCAGAATTCCCAACTTATTATGTATGGAATAAGAGCCTTAAGAAATGGACTATAAGACAACAAAGGGTTTGCATAGGTCGAATACCATATGCTCACCCTAACATGGGGGAAAGATATTATTTGAGAATGTTGTTGCATATTGTTTGGGGTGCAACATGTTATGAACACTTAAGAACTATTAATGGGACCCTGCATTCAACCTTTAAAGAAGCTTGCTTAGCACGTGGGTTGTTAGATGACACTAATGAGTGGGATAAAGCATTGACAGAAGCATCAACATAGGCAACTGGGGCTGAACTAAGGAGTATGTTTTGTTCAATGCTTATGTTCTCAGAAGTGGGACAACCTGATCAATTATGGGAGGCACATTGGGAAGATCTCACTAATGACCTTCTCAGAAGGTTACAACGAGAGCAAAGAAATCCCCAATTGGAGATAAGTAGTGAACAGAGGAGGAACCTTGGATTGTATGAGCTTGAGTTAATTTTGAATAAAAATGAAAGGTCATTAAGGGACTATCCTCCTATGCCCTTACCTTCACCTGAGATGTTGCGGCGAACAGGTAATAGACTTATCAGGGAGCAACTTGACTATGATTTATCAATAAAGAAAGACAACCTTGACATGTACCTTCGGGCACTAAATCAGGATCAAATGCGAGTTTTTTAATCGATAACTATGTCAAATGAACGTGGAAAGGGAGGCTTCTTTTTTATTTATGGTAGTGGTGGCACAGGGAAGACATATCTTTGGAAAGCTCTTATTACTTATATCAGGTCAAAGGGCTTAATAGTGCTTTCAGTTGCGTCCTCTGGTATAGCGGCTTTGTTGCTGCCTATGGGAAAAACAACTCATTCGATATTCAAGATACCAATTAATGTTCATGAGACATCTGTTTGCTCAATTTCAAAACAATCTGAATTAGCAGAACTAATAAGGGAAACATCATTGATAATATGGGATGAGGCTCCTATGACTCATCGTTACATATTTGAAGCTGTTGAGCGCACCTTCAGCGACGTTTGTTCTACCAATGAACCTTTTTGGGGAAAATTGCTCATTTTTGGAGGTGATTTTAGGCAAGTGCTTCCAGTTGTAACTAAGGGTAATCGGGCAGATGTAGTTGCAGCGTCAATCTCAAAAGCAATATTTTGGCCTTATTGTACTATGAGACATCTCAGGCTGAACATGAGACTAATGAATGCAAACTTAATTCATGATGCACAAACACGATTGAGCAGTTTTGCCGAATGGACCCTAAACGTTGGAAATGGTTCCATACGAGGGTATCCATTTTTAGGAAGTAGCGAGCCAGATTGGATACAGATTCCTGAAGAATTCATCATCAACAACGACAACAACGGTCTCATAAATTTGATAGAGTTTGTCTACCCAAATTTACTTAATAGATACCAAGATGAACAATACTTTCAAGATCGTTGTATACTGGCTCCATTAAACACAGATGTCGATGATTTGAACTCTCGGATCCTTGCGAAACTTCCGGGTAGTACCCATACATATCTGAGTTCGGACACATTCCTACCATGTACTATCAATTCTTACATTGATGATATTAATCCACCAGAACTATTACACGGCATGAACTTTTCGGGTTTCCCAAATCATGAAGTTGTGCTGAAAGTTGGTGCTCCAGTTGTTCTTTTAAAAAACCTTGATCCTTCAATTGGCTTATGCAATGGCACCCGTTTGACTATTCAAAGACTTGGAAGTAAGGTAATCCAAGCAAAAATCTTGACTGGCCGAAATGTAGGACAAACAGTAACAGTCCCACGTATTGATTTAAGTCCTTCGGATAAGGATTCACCATTTGCCTTGAAGAGGAGACAATTCCCTTTGAAATTGGCATTTGCAATGACAATTAACAAAAGTCAAGGTCAAACATTGCAGTATGTAGGTGTATATCTACCAAAACCTGTATTCTCGCATGGTCAATTATATGTGGCAATCTCTCACGTCACTTCACCTTCAAGGCTAAGGTTTCTGATTTATAATAAAAAGGGCGTGCCTAATAATATGACCAAGAACATCGTCTACCGTGAAGTTTTTAACGATGTTGATGATTCTTGGTTAGTCCCAGTCCATTAATTATTGACTTGTTAATAGTATTACACATTTGAACTAAGTGTTTTATGTTTAGAACAACATTTAGTTTGTTACACGTTGGGCTAATATATATGTATTTCATTTCTTTCTTTATGATTACAGACATGACAAGTTTAGTACATAGTTCGATGCCGATATGTGCCATCAATCCTGGCAATAGATCTGTGACAGTAATTGTTCGTCTCATGAGATTCATGAAGGTTCGTACCTACGAACAACGCAAAATTTGGAAAGTTATATTCATGGACTACCAGGTACTGAGCTAATCTAAGTTCTTAAAATGTGACCAACATGTAGATGTATGCTGAATATCAAAGCACGATATTGTTTTGCAGCACGATGAGATATTAGGCATCATGGAAGGTGATGATGCAATTAATCGGTGGAACTCTATGCTCAAAGCTGGCAATGTTTACCACATCTCCGGGCTCTCAGTTGATGCTGCAACAGACAGAGAAAGGAATGTGGTTACCAATAATTTGAAGTTGGTTTTTACGCCACGAATGAGACTTGAAGGTGTCATTAATGATTGCTCTGACATTCCCTACCAGCACTTACCATCCTTTGTATCGTTTATCGATGTCCCGCGATGTCTTAAGTTACATGATAACATAATAGGTAAACATAGTTTACAGATTACAATTTACATATGGCGATTCTACTTATATGGTTTTGTAAATATTTATAAGATTCTTTAATTTTGTTCTGCTACAGACATCATTGGCATGGTAGTTGCTCTATCCCCTTTGGAAAATGCAAGAACTAGGGGCACTGCAAAACGAGAATTGCTACTTTCTAACATGCGGTTTGTATTTTCATCGCTAATCATTTCTGCTTTCTTATTAATGTATTGCCCAATAATAGCACATATAATATACAAATACAGAATGCAGACTTTGCGATTAACGTTGTGGGGAGATTTTGCGGAGGTGGAGGGTACCTATCTTCAACAACATTTATATGAAGAAAATATACTCCTTGCTTCTAGAGTGCACATTAGAGTTTACGAAGGTACCCTCCAAATCCAATTACCATATCTTTTGTATGCAAAAGCGTTTATTTCTTAACACTACAGTGGTATAATTTTGTAATATATATTTTTTAACATGTTTACACTTATAGGTATATCAGTTTCTACTTTACCGATAAGTCGATTGCTGATTAATCCAGATATTCAGACAACAGATGGTAAACATTACCTGTGTGTTTCATTCACCATCCAAGTTATATACAATTGTTGTCGAATATAATACTCTCATTGTACGCATTAGGTACTCTGGGACCAGAGGTGTGATGCGTCACTTTGATTTCATGCGCAATAGAACATTGAGGATTGTAAATCTGGAGAAGTTGTTTGCTGCAAAAAGAATAAGATTGAATGAATACGTGGCTATGCAAAATGTAAGACACATACTCATATAACAAACAACTATATGCTTATAGGTTAGATAAAATGTAATTCTATTTTACTATGTACAGGTTAGATATTTTCGCATTTTTGCATATGTGGATGAGATCTACCCACTGCTTTATGACACTTGCACTATTTACAAAAAAGTGCCAACACTTATGTATTTACTCTAAATGTACCTTATTGTACATGTGCAACTCCATGTTTAACTCAAAGAAGGTATGGACAATGGGTTTTTATTATTAAGTTGTCTTCATCATACGTTTCAAGTTGTCTATGTACATTATTACGTACAATATTCTTCTATATGAATTACAGGTACATCTTCAGGGTTTTATTGCGAGATCATACAGGTATAGAACATTTATTGTTCATCATGAGGATGCTCGAGTTCTTCTGCATACAAGTACAACAGAATTGGATTCATTTGCAACTCAGGTATTGTACTATTCACAACGTTTTGCACAGTTTATTTTTCAATTACTAACTATCTTATAAGATCATTTTCTGCAGTCATACAGTCATCTATCTCTATATGCGATTATAGATGATTATATAGGAAAACCATAGGTATTTGTTGTGGAGCCTCCACGACACCATGAGGTAGAATTGCCTATCACTCTTATTGCGCCAGTTAGTTGGGAGGAGGAGGTGTTTTACTTACGAAATACTGATGTTAGGTACACCAGGTACACATGATGCAATTATAGGCTTCAATTATACCATTGTTAATCAACTAATTACTAAGAACATAAATTTTTACTGTAGGTACAAGAAGAGAAGGTGGATTCTCCATCATTGGCGCCACAAATTAACATATCAACATGTCGTTTAGCATGATTTTAGCTATATTTGGACTACCTGTAATCTTTATCATACTTTACATCATATCTTTTACAATCATTTGTTGTTTTAATTATTAAGTTTTAACGGTTGTGCATGAAATTGCTATCTACTTATATCTTTCAATAAATTTGACTTTCTGTTGAACATTCCTATATTATTTTGATTCTCTCTCTCTCTCTACACACACACACACACACACACATACATACTTACATGAACACCAACTATCTACCGTAATACGCACCGTGCAAAGCACGGGTCCAGACTAGTCATATTTAATGACGTTGATTGGTGCTAAATGATGCTATATATTGATAATAAGAATATAAAATAATTTAAAAAGAATAGGTCCAAGTACTTGTCTAAAGCAAGGACTATAATTAATGGTAGAGTCTCTGAAAAAAAAAAGAATACGAGACAAAGTTCATCATATAATAAAGTTGAAGTAAAATAAACTAATTCAATTTTGATGTTAGCACTATCTAGATATTACAGAGGGAAGCAAAAGGAGCTTGACGAAGGCAAGAGGGATGTACCAAGCCAATTTGTTTGGCCATGCAACATTAAAAGGTGTTTTTGATGTGTTCGATGAAATCAAACATTTTCCATCTTTACCCCATTTTTGATTATGTTCCTAGGCATGCTTGACTTGAACATGAGGGTTAAGATAGAGTGAACAAGCTAGCTACAGATGCTCTTCTATGATCGACCCATTGGGGTTAAGTTGTTTATGTATGAGTCAAGTTTAGCAGGTACAACAACCATAAAGCCTTTTGGTAAAGGGTTCGAGAGCATCAAGTCCCTTAGAATCAATGCACTCAAACATCTGCGAATCATAAATGTGAAATTATGTCATGGGGCTATCTATTTTATTACTCTTATAAATATGTGTATATACTATCTCACCTCTATAAGACACTTGATGTGTTCAAACACTTCGTAGCAGAAGTAGATACTTAATTGGTACGAAAAGTTAAAACTCTTCATATCGATCAAGATTGTAAATATCTCTTTGATATGCTCAAAGGTTTTTATGAAGAGAAAGGTATACGAAGACAGTCAACGATTCCAGACACCCTACAATAGAATGGTGTTGTAAAGCGTAGAAATCGTACATTGCTTGACATTGTTAGGCTAATGATGACACATGCTAACCTCCCAATTAGTTTTTTGGGGGATGGGCTGCTTGCAGCAGCCTATGTCCTTAATCGTGTGCCAAGGAAGAGTATATCTACCCCACTACATGAGCTATGGTTTGGTAAAGAAACCATCCTTGGACCACTTGCGCCTATGGGTTTAAGCTAGCAATGTGCATAACTCAACCCACAAACATAGTAAACTTGGTCTTAGAGCTACTAAAATGGTGTTCATTAGATATCCTACACATTCCAAAGAATATGTGATGTATGGCGACCACCCTAATGGTGGCCTGAAGGAAATAGATTTCCACACTTTCGACTTTCTTGGGGATGAGTTCCCAACTATAGGTGAAATAAAGAAGGATGTCAAATTATATGAGTTACAACAAGACATTCAACTATATTTCGGTGAGGGGGAGAATTGAATTCTATCCAAGTCACCAAAGATGGAGCACCCCTCCTATTTGAAAGGAACGAGGGAGACTTGTCTGCTTAGGAGAATGAGGTTCATTCTCATTCTCCAATTCCTGAGGAGAGTCAACCTAAGCATAAGGTTTATGCTCAATCTCCTGTTCCTGAACATGTAGTTTGTCCACATGTTTAAGACCTCACATCTCTAAGGGATAATAGGAGTGATTCTCCACATAGTTAGGGTCCCACACCTGTTAGAGAAAGGAGGAGGGATTCTTCACTTAGACAGATAAATAATGATGGTCCTCGTATCTGAAGGAGTGAGCGTGAAAGAATTCATCGACGATATTTCCAAGTCGAAGATGAAATATTCCTATGCACTCCCTTTGAAGTTGAGGAACCTATCTCTTATTAAGAGGCAATTAATTTATCAACTCACAAAGAGTGGATAGATGTCATAAGGGATGAGATGGACTCAATGACGAGAAAGAAAGTTTGGGAACTCATTGATCTTCCACTTGGATGCAAGTCTATCGTAACACTAGTGGGTTTTCAAGATAAAACTCCGGACAGATGGTTCGATTGACAAATCCAAGGCCCATCTAGTCGTGAAAGGCTTTATCCAAATCAAGGGTATAAACTACGAAGAGACATTTTCTCCTGTGCTGAGATTTGCCTTTATTCGCCTACTCCTAGCCATGATTGCCTATTTGAACCTAGAGTTATTTCGAATGGATGTACAGATTGCTATCCTCAATGGTAACCTTGGGGAAGAATTCTAAATGGACCAACCCATAGGTTTTGTATCAGAGGGACAAGAGAACAAGGTTTATCGTCTTAAGCAATCTTCCAGATCTTGCTGCTTTAGATTCCATGAAGCCATAACTTCATTTGGCTTCTCTATGATTTTAGAAGACCATTGTGTGTATGTCAAAATATCAATCGGGGGGATTATGTTTCTTACCCTGTATGTTGATAACATGCTGCTAGCTAGGAACAACTGGGAGATGATGAAAGCTACTAAGAAGTGATTGTCCTCTGTCTTTGATATGAACGATATAGGTGAAGTTAGGTATGTCATGGGTGTGGAAATAATCACAAAACATTTTAAGAAGCTCCCAGGTACATGCTAGGAAGTATATATCAAAAAGGTCTTAGAACGATTGCGGATGCATTATTCCAAACCTGCAAACACTCCAATTAAAAAGGGTATAACCTTGAATCTTGACCAATGCCCTAAAACAAATGATAAAATGAAGGCAATGAACAATTCCATTGCACTAGTGCCATGGTATAACGCCCCCAACGCGCATGTTTCGCTATTTGTAATCTCTTTAATTAATCCCTTAATTAGAATTGATAAATCCGATGGCCGAGACGTTACCGCCGTCCAGAAGGATAAGACTTTTAAGTATACGTGTAAGATATAATATAGCTAAGCATGGTTTACAACCATACACATTCAAACATTATCCAATCATATACAAGTAGCTGCTCACTACCATGAGGTTTACACATGATAATAGAACAATACTTCATAAAGTTTACAACTCCATTAGCTAAGGATCCCAAAATGCAGTTCCCAACACATCCATGAGCTAATATCACTACTGGTCCTTCTAGATTTTCCTTGATCACTTATTTTCTTCAGTTGATTTGCTAGCATGAGGGAAATTCACTAAGCACTTACCTAAAACAAAATATGACAAACATGTCGAAATATGAGCCGAAGCTCAGTACATGCATTCCTTTATTGTTTAATGATCACTAAAAAATTGGTTGGGTCCTCTTTTCAATTCATTTTAATTTAAAACAATGAATGAGATGAACGTAAAAAACTGCATTACTAGTTATTAACTGATAGTGAACCCCTGGTAGCTGTTACGATTTATAGATAGGTATACACCTACCAAGCTGATCAGGAGACCAGGCCTGAGGCCGCGTGGGTGATGGGAGGGAGAATGCCCTATAAATGATAACTGATGGGGTCACAATTAGGTGATAAATCACTGAGTAAACTAATTCATTGATATACTTACTAAGACATTGTAACTTTGATAAATACATTTTGATTCCCAGAGATGCAAGCAATGCTCGTACCTAGGATTTCTAAATGTAATCTCACTGGATAATATTTATGCACAATGAGGGGAAACGATAGACTATGCCCTGATTCTGTTTTAGAAATGTCATTATAGATATATTTAGTTAGTAAAAAACACTACTCTTACATAATTGGTAACTTTAATGGAAATTTATTAACTAAATGGTATTCAAAACTTCAATAAATCAATATAGGGTAGGTTACACTAAAACAATTCCAAAACTAAATAAAGTAAGGAAATTTAACTCGGGGTGAAATAATTTGGAGTAAAATATACCAAAGTAAAATAATTGAGATTATGATGGAAAGGCTTTGATGAATATAAACAAAATATGGGTTTTTGATATTTCTAAGGTGGATAATAAGGGTTTAAGGACAAGAGGGGTATAGTTAGGTTCGGGGAAGCTCACATTACCCTAACTTGGCCCGATATGAATTATTTTTGAGTAATTACTCTCCCCACTTTTCAATTTTCATTCAGATGCTCATTTAACTCGGTTTTCAAACTCCAGTAAGCTTTTAAACATAGTCAAAGTTGTTGAACTTACTAAAATTTGTGTTTTCTTTGCAATATCTATAATTATTTTGAAACTTTTAATTAAACTCCTAAAATTTATGGTTTCGTTCTTTTCTCTCATAATCAAGCTAATTGCCCCTTTAAAGACCATTAAACTTTGTTTCCTTCCTCTAATGACCTTATTCTAGCTAAACACTCGAAAATTACTTTATGATCAACCTTACCCATTTTTCAATATTTTTCTTCACATAATCACTCAAAATGCTCTCATAAACTCATTTACTTGCATTAATAAACCAAACAACCTCTTTTGGTCACTTATGGGATTTTCCATAATCTCCCAATTTCGACAAAACTCACACAACATCATTTTTCAAGCCAATAGCACATCCAACCTCCAAATTCCATCTAATTTAATCCAAATAACATACTTGATTCAAAATCAAAAATTATATCATGCATGGTCATAAAACCCTAAGTTATGCTCAATTGAATTTACATCCAAAATCATCCAACATCACCTTACACAACATCATACTTACTCTTTATGCTAAAGATTGCAAAATTAACTCAAAAGAATTCAAGTTTCGTCATTTCAACATCAAGCTTGCATGATCATGTTTGATCGCAATTCTTACATGTTTCCAAACTCATCCATAGATAATATAACATGACTCATAATCAAATCTATCATCAAAACCCAAAATTAAACAAAGTTAAAACCGAGACCTACTATCAAGTTAAACAAATTAAACTTTTGTGATGTTATGGAAAATAATTTATCAATTAATCATATTTACCTGGACCTACCATTAATTCACCCGAAATCTTAAGATAGTTAAAACCCGAATTACAAAGTGGGGCCCAAAATGATTTTTCCTAAAACAGAATGATTAAATGCGAATAATTAAATGCGAGGAAATTAATGACATAGCTCAATTAAATAAATAACCATGATTTAGGGTCAAGCTATTACAACCTTCCCCTCTTAAAGAGTTTTGTCCTTGAAACTTATGAAGTTTGTTAAAACATGCGAGATTACCTCGAATAGGTTTTGGTAATTGGCTTTCATTTCTTCCTTGGCTTCCCAAGTGGCTTATGAGGAGGTATGATTTGTTGAAAGTACTTTGACTAAAGGTATCTGTAAGGGCCGCACTTTCTTTCGGTTGCTGACTAATTGTTTCAGTTGCTAAGTTTATCAAGCTGCATTTGGAATTATTTTTGAAGAAGGATGTCTTGTCATCTGTGTGCATTTTTAATAATTAATTTCACTAAAAGGAATGACTTTATTATTATTGCTATTATTATCGTTATTTATTTAGAAAATTTTTGAGTCGATGCTAACCCAAGCTTTAAAAATTGTTAATCATTTTATTTAGTCGTTTTTCGAATTTAAGATTAACCCAAGCTTTTAAAATCGTTAATCGTTTTATTTAGTCATTTTTCAAGTTTAATTAGGACCCCAGTTCTAGGACGTTTCAACCCAAGTTTAGACTGAACGATAACGAAATTGGGATCAGAACCTAGCTATTGTAGTAAATGAACAAAAAAAAAGGAAAAAGAAAAAGAGTAAAAGGGGGGGGGGGATTTCGAGCAGGAGGCATCGAGAACCCCGAGCCCCTCTTCTCCTCCTCTTCTTCTCCTCTCACACGCGACCACCAGGCATCCGCTGCCTACCATCTTCTTCCTCCGCCATACACGTTGCCACCGGAGCAAGGGGGGGACCATGGTGATCCCCGAACACGGCCAGCACACCACCGCCAGCGCCTCAACTCTTCTTCTCCCATTTCTCGCCGCGAACCAGAGCAGGCCAACCACATTTGTGGTCGGCTCTGGATGGCACCCATGTGTCGGAATCCGGACAACCTCGCCCCAATCGACCTCCCCTATAAATTTGGGGGTCGAATTCAACCCAAATCAGCCATAAACATCATCAAATTCGGGAGCTAGGGTTCGGTTTTAGCAAGCAAACAGGCTAGGGTTTCGGGTTTAGCAGTTGGGCATGCGTTTGGGGTGTAGAATTGTTGCTACTAAGGTTGAATTTAGGCTAATTCTAGTAAGTGTTTCTCTTCTCCTAAATTACTATTAATTTCAAAAATGTTTAGTCTTGAATGATGATGCATGTCTGAGTACGATTAGCTAGGTTTACTGAAAGTGTACAGAGGGGTTGTGTATCCTCTATTTGACTGAGTTCAGGCTTAAAATATACATGTATAGGCTGCCTGTTATGCCCAGAATTGGGCTGCTTGCTGTTCTTGTTTATGCACGCTCTATTCGAATTGAATTCAAGTTTAGGTTATGCATGTTTAGGCTACCTAAAAAGTAGCTTCAAATTAGCATGTGAGCACTTCAAATCGATGTTTGTTTAATTTGTTAATTCATGCCTAAAAAGTAGCTTCAAATTAACATGTGAGCACTTCAAATCGATGTTTGTTTAATTAGTTAATTCATGTCTAAAAAGTAGCTTCGAATTAACATGTGAGCACTTCGAATCGATGTTTGTATAATTAGTTAATTCATGCCTAAATAGTAGCTTCGAATTAACATGTGAGCACTTTGGATCGATGTTTGTTTAATTAGTTAATTCATGCCTAAAAAGTTTCTTCGAATTAACATGTGACCACTTCGAATAGATGTTTATTTAATTAGTTAATTCATGCCTAAATAGTGGTTTCGAATTAACATGTGAGCACTTCGAATTGATGTTTGCATAATTAGTTAATTCATGCCTAAATAGTAGCTTCGAATTAACATGTGAACACTTCGAATCGACGCTTGTCCATTTAGTTAAATTATGCTTGAAAACGACATGAACATGACTTGTTTAACTTCTATTGCGAATTATGAATGCAATTAAAGTTCATGCCTCGATTAGTTTAATCTGGTTCATTAAGCGTTATTTCAAGTTAAGGCTATATAGATGTATATGTATATGTGGTTATATATATGCTTGTTGTAGCGCATCGCTGGATGGTGCTGCTTGCTCGGTAAGTATGTAAGCCTTATTGCACATTTCTTTATAAGCCTTCATGATAATATGCTATAGTTATGGAAATGAAAACCGAGATGGTAGTTGGATGGCTTGAGGTTGAACTAATGAGAGTTTTGAGGTTCTTTGTGGTCGGTGTTTTGTGAGGAGAGAACCTGGGTTGTGATTGACCGCAATCGTGTGGATTACGAGGCCATGTGCGACTCATTATGTTGAATCGATTATGAAGTGCTTGAATGTGTTATGTGCAAACCCCCTTCCAATCTTATGTCATTAAGTTTCATCTTGCGAGTGAGGGTGAGTTTAAAAAAGAAAGTTTTCATGGTTGTAACTGATAGTAGCCACAACTATTAGTAATCGATGGCCTATTTTAAGTATACGAATATAGTTTTGGGAGTGAATTCGCTAGAACAGGGGAATCCCTAAGGATTTTAAATAAAAAGAGAGTGCGATATATGAAAAAGGATTTCGGTGCGAGAGGCAGCAAACTTATTAGCCGTTATGGCCATAAAATTGGCTAAGATATTGTGCTTAGGGACAATAAGATGGGAGTGAACCTTCTTGAATGGGGGAATCCCTAGTCTAGGAGTAATCCTAGTAATGGGAAGCCTTAGAGACCCTGACGAGGGTTAAGGTCCAAAAGTTAGTTGTCATCTCAGGAGTAAGAGCTTAGCGTGAGCAATAGCCTCACTAAGGGTCGAGAATAAGTCTTACGCAATCAGCACACTATGATGATCTTCTGCCTAGAATACTTTCCTAATAAGTAAGAAAAGTAGTCGGCATTTCGCCATTTTAAGTGTTTCAAAGAAAGAAAGTTTTAAGAGCCATGAAGAGGCCAGATTGAGAAAGAAATTTCTTTTAACGAATGTGAACCTCAAGAAGTTGTGAAAAGCGTTTTCAAAGAAAGTAAGGAGAATTTCTATAAATGCCTAATGAAAAAGATTCCTAAGTATGGTTGAATGTGACTTCAATTAATGTGGGGCCATAGTCTTATAATACATCGAGCATGTATGTTTTAAAAATGCATGATTTGAGTAAAGAAAACTCCTAACATGTTTGTCGTTCCCTGAATTTAAGAATCTCTCCTAAGTGAATAAATAGCCAAAGAATAACCTACGAGTTGTGTCACACAGCTTAATATGATAATAATATTACATAAATGCTTGCTACGTGTCTATTATAGTTAATATTGCCTGTAAATGGTTTTGTTTTAAGGAGTGGAGGAACACTCACTGAGCATGTGGTGGTTCACTCCATTTCCTTTCCCCCTTTTCCCCAGGTGATGATTAAAAGATTGAGTATGCTGACATAGGATTACCAGTCGTTGCCTAAAAGTATCTTTTGAAAAGCTACATTTTGTGAAGCTGCCTATTTTCTTATTTTGGTTAAAGAAATGTACGAAGCAAGCATGTAGTTGGCTCTGGAAGTGTTTCAATCTATGTAAATTATTTGAACGAATGTTTGTAATTACTTAAGCCTCAACCCTGAGAGTGTGACTCGAGGGGAAGCTCCTATTTTCTTTTGAATTTTGTTGCAATGTCACCATGTACACCTTAAGTTCGCATTCTAATTTTATAAATGTCGCATTTATAGGCGGAACTCTTGCAGTTTTGTTCCAGGATTCCCTAGCTAACTTTAAAGTTAGGTTGAATCTTTAAAGAAGTCTTTAGTCACGACAGCCTTAGGGGTCCCGCTTGGGGATCTTGGTGGTGTGACGCCTCTCGGGGGTAAAGGGGTGTTACATTGGGTGGTATCAGAGCCATAGGTTTGCATATGCATCTAGATGTGATATTAGGAGTTTCGATGTGCGAAATACGTGCTTTAAAGTGCTTACCTGAGCTTACTATGTGCTTGCATTGCATATTCGTGTGTACAAACTAGAAATATGACTTAGGATGCCCATGCAAACACGTGCTTGCTAGTTTTATACCTAACCCAATATGGTGATGTAGGATGGTGTTTAAAATCATTGATTTCGTATACTTTCCGTTTTGGTTGGTTGCGTGGAGCGCAGTTATCTTCTGCGAAGCTGTAGTGAGAAGTAACAAATGGGGACCCTTACAAGTCACCCAGAACCGCTGGACTGTATCAAGTACCCTCCTTATCAATCATCTTTACACTCATGTTTTATTTGATTCGAGTGCCACACATTCCTTTGTAAATCCTGTTTTTGCAAAGAAGCTCGCCAGCAAGCCTGGCGAGATAGATGTGCAACTATATGTAACCACTCCCTTAGGATATGCCCATTACACTAATGTTGTTTTCAAAAACTATGCTATTAAATTGGAAGGAAGAGTCCTCCCTGTAAATCTAGTACAGCTAGATATACAAGGTTGGGATTCTAGGGATGGACTGGTTAACTAAACATAAAGTGACCATTGATTGTGAAAGGAAGTTAGTGACCTTCTCAATCCCTAATGAATAAAGAATAACCTTTAAGGGAAGTGGGAACCAAGTGAGTGTTCCAACTATATTTGCCATGCAAGGATTCAGGATGCTGAAGAAAGGATGTCAGGGTTATCTATGCGCAATTGAGGCCATAGAACAGAAAGACCCGAACTTGAATGAAATTCTAGTAGTAAGCGAGTTCCCCCATGTATTACAAGAAGTACCAGGGTTACCACCCGATTGAAAGATCAAATTTACCATTGAACTTGTGACTGGAACTGCCCCAATATCTAAGGCGCCCTATCGAATGGCACTTGCTGAATTAACGGAACTGAAGGGCTAGTTACAAGAGTTACTAGACAAGGGGTTAATTCAGCCTAGTGTCTCACCCTGGGGAGCCCTAGTGCCCTTTGTGAAGAAGAAAGATGGGAGTTTAAGGCTATGTATCGATTATTGGGAGTTGAACAAGGTAACAGTCAAGAACAAGTACCCACTCCCTAGAATTGATAACCTGTTTGATCAAATAGCTGGTTCTTCAGTGGTTTCAAAAATTGATTTCAGATCGGGGTACCATCAGTTGAAGATTAAGAAAGAAGTTGTACCCAAAACTGCCTTTCGAAATCGATATAGGCATTACGAGTTCTTAGTATTGCCATTTGGGTTAACTAATGCCCCTGCCTTCTTTATGGACTTGATGAATATGGTCTTCAAGCCCTTCCTCGACAAATTCATAGTGGTATTCATTGATGATATCCGAGTATACTCCAAGACCAAGGAAGAGCATGCAAACCACTTATGAATAGTGTTGAAAACACTGGAAGAACACAAACTTTATGCTAAGCTTAAGAAGTGCAAGTTTTGGCTGGAAAAGGTTTAGGTTTTGTGTCATATAGTGACTAAAGAAGGCATATCGATGGATGCAACGAAGGTAGAGGCCATTGTGAATTGGCCAAGGCCCACTAATGTCTCTGAAGTGTGAAGCTTCTTAGGTATGGCTGGTTACTATGGGAGATTTGTAGAGGGATTTTCTAAACTAGCCCTGCTTATCATAAAACTACTTTGGAAAAGCAATGAATTTGAATGGACAAGGGAGTGTGAAGATAGCTTTCAGGAGCTAAAGAGACGACTAGTATCTGCGCCAATACTGGCAATACCTGAAGGCAATGAAGGGTTTGTAATCTACAGTTATGCGTCCAAGAAAGGATTGGGATGTGTTCTAATGCAAAAGGGTAGAGTCGTTGCCTATGCCTCTCGCTAGTTGAAGCCTTACGAAGAAAATTGTCCAATGCACGACCTAGAATTGGTTGTAGTTGTGTTTGCCCTGAAAATCTGGGGACACTACCTTTATGGAGTAAGGTGTGAGGTACATACTGACCATAAGAGTCTGAAGTATATTTTTACTTAGAAAGAATTGAATATGAGTAAAAAAAGATGGTTAGAACTCCTGAAGGATTAAGATATGGAGGTCAAATATCACCCTGGTAAAGCCAATGTAGTGGCCGATGCGTTGAATAGGAAGTCTACTGGAACAGCGGCCTGCTTACTCACATAAGAAAAGAGACTCTTGAAAGAGCTTGACACGCTACAAATAGAGGTAGTATTACTGGGGATCAAAGCTATTTAGCAGCTCTTCAAATCTTCTCTCCGTTGATTGAAAAAATTAAGCAGCATAAGAGAGATGACCCTGAACTTATGAAGATCAGGAAGGGTGTGGAAGAAGGAAGGAATAAGGAATTTTCAATCCAAAATGAAGTATTTTGGCATGGAAGCAGACTATGTGTTCCAAACATAATAGCTCTCAAAAAGGAGTTGTTAAAAGAAGCACACAACTCCACACTTAATACTCACCCCGGAGGTATGAAGATGTACCATGACCTAAAAACCCATTATTGGTGGAATGGGATGAAAAGGCACATTGCGGACTTCGTGGCTCGATGTCTCACCTGTCAAAGGGTGAAAACTGAGCATCAAAAACCTGGAGGACTTCTACGACCTCTACCAATCCCAGTGTGGAAATGGGAGCACCTTACCAAGGATTTTGTTGTGGGGATGCCAAAAATTGCCAAGCAGCATGATAGTGTTTGGGTGATAGTTGATAGGCTGACTAAGCCTGCACACTTCTTAGCCATTAAAACCACTTTCACCTTTGTGGAACTGGCTGATTTGTACATCAAAGAAATAGTTAGATTGCATGGTGTGCCACTCAGTATTATGTCAGACCATGATACCAAGTTCATATCCCGCTTCTGGCATGGTTTTTAAAGAACAATGGGCATAGAACTACATTTAAGTATAGCCTTCCACCCTCAAACAGACGGACAATCAGAAAGAACCATTCAAAACCTGGAGGACATGTTGAGAGCCTGTGCACTCGATTACACCGGGACTTGGGATCATAACTTGCCTCTGGTCAAGTTTGTGTATAATAACAGCTACCATGCCAGTATTGGCATGGCCCCTTGATGGGGACCATCTCCATGATACGTCCAACCTCTCCCCCACCACCTTACAAGTGTCCAACACCACCAATGAGGTCAAGGAAGTGCAATCCATGGTCAAAAACATCATGAACAACACCCATGAACCATTGCTTAATTCGGACCGAAATTGGCCCGGTTTTGCAAGCTTAATTACCCAAGCTTAAGGATGGGTTAATGGGCTGCAAACCCACTTTTTGGAACCCTTAATATGTCAGCTTCAAAGGCATATAAAGAGTTCTAGGATAGGTAATTGATAAATAAATCAATGGGGGACTTTTTCTAGAAGCAGCAGAATCTGCTATAGATTGGACATGCTGCACATTTTGCCTCATATCTCCCAAACGGCTGATCCAATTGACATTCACGAGGAGGCCCTGGAAAGAGGACTTCCTGATATTTCCAACAAGCCCTAATTCAGCCAATTTGGCCAACAAACCTAGGAGATATAGCTGTTTAAAGTTGATGCATGTGCACTGAAAAGTTGCTGACACATTGTAAAAGTACTTTTCAGCTTTTGTCTTTTGCTTTTTGGTTCCCCCAAGCCCTTGAACGTGTATGAGCTGATTTTTCCTTCCCTTGGAAGCTTGTTAAAGGTCTCCACACTATAAAAGGGAGCCTTGGGCTGTCCAAGAAGGATTGATGAAGTTGTATTCAGCATAGAGTTATCAAACTCTCTCAAATTCTCTCTCTAAAATACCTAGTGTTATATCTTGGGTTTTGGCAACCCCAAGTGGGTCTCTAGGTCTTCTTAATTCAACTAAGAGGGTGTTCATCTTCTTAGCTTAGTTGAAGGAAGAAGATTTGCCCAAGTGTGCAAACCAAGGTGGGTTTTACACCACCCTTGCTAGTGGACTTGATTTATCTTGTTCTTGTGTTCTTTCCTTGTTCTTCTACCCAAATGCATTCTTGTTTCCCTTTTGCTTAATCTTGCATTAGTGAAGCTAGAATACATCAAGTGGTATCAGAGCTTAGGCTACCCTCTTGGCCTAGCTTCCATCCCCAAACACATTCCCAAACACTAGCACCACAAAATCAGCCCAAACACAACGCCTTCAAACTCTCACCCATGCCCAACCAGAAAGTTGGCACGGCTTGCCCGTGCCACCTAGGCACGACCGTGCCACTTCATTTCCAGCCCACTTCCTTGCCGTGGTCAAGCACGGCCACCCCGTGCCCCTCCACACGACTGTGCCACCCCCCCTCCTTCCCAAAACAGCCTTTTCCCACTCTCAAACCACCATGTCTACTAGCCTTACCCCCGAGCAAGTGAGCGAGCAAGTCCTAAGAGAGAATGCCGAGTTGCAAGCCCAAGTTAAGTACTTACAATCTCAACTTGTCAAGATGATGCAAGAGAAGAGAAAGAACTTGCAAAGTCCTAGGAGTTCAAGCAAGCAATACTTGGGTGACTCCGAGGAGGAAGAAGAAAGTAACTCCCTTGAAGATTCCGAAGAAGATGCATATGTAAGGAGGCCAAAGAGGCATCAAAGGCCTCAAGACCGAAGCTACAACGACTTCAAGGTGGACATCCCCAACTTTGAAGGCCAACTTGACCCGGATGTGTTCTTGGATTGGCTTCAAACCGTTGAAAGGGTCTTTGAGTTCAAGGACATCCCCGACGAAAGAAAGGTAAAGCTTGTTGCTTTAAAGCTTTGAAAGTATGCTTCAATTTGGTGGTCCAATCTTGTGTCTAAGAGAGCTAGGAAGGGTAAAGGGAAGATAAGAACTTGGGAGAAAATGAA
>JACYFF010031956.1:45104871-45166779 GCA_017589665.1 Selenicereus undatus
TGTTTCCCTTTTGCTTAATCTTGCATTAGTGAAGCTAGAATACATCACCCCTTTTGAGGCATTGTATGGTCGACGCTGCAGAACTACTACTTGTTGGAATGAAGTAGGAGAAAAGGAACCCTCTAAGGTAAAACTAATCGATCAGAAACTCGAAATAATCACGAGAATCCGAAAGAGACTACAAGTTGCCCAGAGTGGGCAAAAGAGCTACGCAGATGTTAGGAGAAGGCCACTGGAGTTTGAAGTTGGATACCATGTGTTCATGAAAGTATCTCCACTCAAAGGAAGCATAAGGTTTGGGCAAAAAGGAAAACTGAGCCCAAGGTTCATTGGACTGTTCGAGATTCTGCAGAAAGTGGGACCGGTCGAGTATCGATTGGCTTTACCGCCCTCATTGTAAGGTATTCACGACATGAACCCTTGCTGGTCAAAGAGAATCTCACCTATGTAGAAGAACCCATTCGAATTTTGGAAAGAGTGGAGAAGAAACTCAGAAACAGGAACATTCCATATGTTAAGGTGCTATGGAAACACCACAAAGTGGCGGAAGCAACTTGGGAGCTAGAAAGCGAAATGCGCGAAAAATACTTAGCGTTGTTTCTATCAGGTAAGCAAATTTCGAGGATGAAATTCTTTTAAGGGGGGGGGGGGGGAGAGTGTAAAGGCCGCACTTTCTTTCTATTGCTGACTAACTGTTTCAGTTGCTAAGTTTACCAAGCTGGGTTTGAATTATTTTTCAATAAGGATGTTATGTCATCTGTTTGCGTTTTTAATAATTAATTTCACTAAAGAGAACGAATTTATTATTATTACTATTATTGTCGTTATTTAGTTAGAAATTTTTTGAGTCGATGTTAACCCAAGCTTTTAAAATCGTTAATAATTTTATTTAGACGTTTTTCGAATTTAACATTAACCCTACATGTAGCACCATTTTCCTACCCCAAAACATTTTAGATGCATTTTACCTCTAAATGCGTCTGCATTGAAACTTTCGTTGTATCACAAGCAATGACATTCTCATTCTCATGAGGCTTGAAGCCTTAATGATCTCACATCAATTTAGAAAGCATAAAACCACTCATTTGGTAAAATATGTTTAAAACGAGTTAATGTTTGCATATTCTTTCACTCTCCAGGACAGGTGATATGGAAATTCGTTTTTAAACATTAACAATTGGATTCACAAATGAATATCTCGATTTCTTTACATTTCAAATTCAACAGTCATTTCACACACATTTTGTCTCAAAACTCTCATTCTCATGAATGCTAAATGCCTTAATAGGGTCATTTAACTGTTGAAAAGAATACAACCATTGATCTTGATAAATTATGCTTCTAAAAGAGTTAATGGCCAAACATACATTCATTTTTCAAAAGGAAATGTCATTAAAACTCATCTGAAAAGCTTACATGCTAACAACTCATTCATAGTTAGTTTCGCTTAAAAGTATCATTGTCAAACAAATGGTCTGTAGTCATTACTAATCACATAATTCAACATGCTTGTCATATCACAGTAGTTTGCATACATGCTTAGCAACGCACGCCTTTAAGCATAAGACAAACATATTCATTCATAATTCACGTTGCTTCTAACCCGATGGCCATTTAATTAACATCGAGGAACAACTAAGGGAATCAGTAAACATTCAAGTCGCTTGTTTAAGCAGTTGGGATGTTGTTTTAGCCATGGTAATGAACGAACTACTCTTAAACAAATTACTTAAAGAATTTAATTATTCAAAAGCATTAATGCTAGAATGGTAGCGCATGCTTAATAGTGAATCAAGCGGGCTTTAATCAAACTGACTCATATTTCATAAATTATTCAACAACTGGGGTTGCAACACTTGGGCATAGAACTTAGTCATGATATACACACATAGCACATATAGGTCATAGGCAAATGAAATCACAATATTGATACGCCGGCACGCATTCAAAGGCTGGAAGCAATTGACATCTACATATTGTCATGACGATGCTCGAAACAAGTTCAAGATTCAGGAAAGCACGTTCAATCATGGAAGCAAGTACACAATTAGCACATGTAAACACTTCCGTAATTTACCAGTTTAAAACACTCAACCTAAACTCCCACTTCACAGCACCAACCACAAAAATGCTCAAAATCATTTCAGTTTAACCCAAATGATTCACCGACTACTTGGAATTTTTAAACTCGTTATAGTTTCAACCAAACTACTAAATCAGTTATCACAAATATTTCCAAAACATCTGCAAATTAGTAGTAGGTTTAGGGATTAGGAACCACCCACCTGGACTCCAAGTTAGGACCCATTCTAAGGGCTTTTGGGTGTGATTGTGCATGCTCAGGAACCGCAAATTTCGACTCCTAATTTGCTGCTACACTTAGGTCCGACATTAACCAACACAAACCCTTGATTTGTCGTTCCTCATGCTACTGTTCTGAATCAAAGTCGCTGTCCTCTCCCCTAGAGCACTGCCATGGTGACTGGTGTCCATTCCAGCCAGGCATGGTGGTGTTTGGTGGCTCTGTAGTGGCTAGGGTTTCAAAACCCCAACCCTATTGTCTCACTCGTTCTCTCTCTTTCTCAGTGTGCCGTAGTGGCTACTGTGCAAACTAGGCAGCCGCCGGTGTCGCGCCGCCACCATGCTGCCGCCGCCGCGCTATTTGACCGGCTCCCCTCTCTCTATCTCTTTCACTCAATCTCTCTCTTGAGTCGCGGGGTTGTTGCATGGGATAGGCAGCATGGTGGGCTGTGACTAGCAGCCGCCGATGAGTCGTGCCGTCCGCCGCCCTCTCTCTCTTCCTCGGTCTCTCTCACCCTCTCTTTCTCTCTCTCTCGGTCGGGGTCACGGGGGCTGGGCAGAGGAACCCCCTTCCCTACCGTGCTTTTCCTGGGAAGAAGAAAGGGCTTCGCCCCCCCTTTTGATCCCTTTTCCTTTCTTTTGTGTTATTGCTTGCCCGTTCAACTAACATTACCAGCCTAATGCCGTGTATCTTAGTCTAAAGTCAAGCCAGTAATACAATCGCTCATCGATTTATTCATTCTTGATAATAAGGTTCGGTCTAATATTTAATAAAACTAATCCCAAAACTTGACAATCTAGTCATATTCAGGAAACAACTAAACTAAACTATCGGCTAAATCTAATGCCACAAATTAGCACAAATTAAATTTCAAAATCAATAATAATAATAATCGTCTTTTTATTGACATCATCACTTAAGTGTGCACGTCGATACTAATTTAATTTGGCTAAAATAATAAAATATGACTTTGTAATAGCAAGAAACATGCTAGACAGCTTAAATAAAATGCAGGTTTTACATCTATCCCCGTTAAAAGAATTTCATCCTTGAAATTCCAAAGTTCACAGTTTAGTCAAACACAAGATGCACACACGTACTATGATCTACACAACTTGCACTAGGATCCAAAATTTTCGTCCTCGAAATTCCAAAGTTCACAGTTCCTTTAGCAATTTAGAATTCATGTAAAAAGGGGTATTGTCTAAAAGAACTTTTTGTCAAGAAAAGCAATCTCTAATCACTTATTGACAACTTGTCATGGACACATCAAGCAACGTATGCATCTTGGCATGTAGGTATTCCAAAGAACCAATTACACATAGAAACTTATGCTCACACAACAAGGCTTGAACATCATTGTAAGGCAAATGCAAGTCTTCGCACGCAACAGTAAGACCTAACTACATAATTAGAAAGGTCTTTTAATGAGAAAGAAAAACCTTAACTCACTATTTAGGAAGGATCTCAACTTTCACAGTGTCTAGGTTTCAAAAGGAGAATATTTTAACTACTTCTAGCTCTTTCTCTACCAACCATTGAGTACGTCTGTTCACTCCATTATGGGGCCCGAGGAGCAAATCGTACTTTATGGGCAAAGATGAACTTAGAGTTAAGACTTTTCAAATTATTTGAATTCAAACCAAGCATACTTAAAACTTTTGATTTAAATCACCAAGGTACATATACCAAACAATCATTATTGAGCTAACACTCAGCTCATCTACCATAACACAAGTCATTTAGTCTACATTCTAGCTAATGGTTCATTCACTCAATCAATTAGCTCACTCAAGCTGCACACATCTAACTAAACACACCAACGTTTATACCAAAACCACATTTGCACACAATAGCACCTCATATACCACGTCATCATAAATGCATTCCTAGAAAACTATATTAAATGCAAGACTGAGGTCGCGACCTGTGGTCGCAGAACCATGCTCTGATACCATCTGTAGCACTCGAATCCCTAATGTAGGACTGTTAACGATTTCTTAAAATCACTTAAATTCTGGGGCGAAACAAACAGAGTTTCGCCTAAAAATGCACAAAAACTAGGTTTTTAGCCTTACAACGGGTCCCTGCACTTGATAAACGCACAACATATATTCATAACTCAACTGCTACACGCCAGAGATCACAACTCTACGAGCTGCACACCTGGATTATACTAAACAATATAGTTCAATAATAGACATAATTGAAAAGTACAACTCAATGGATCACACATCCAGAGTACTGGGGTTTACATCCCAAAATAAAATAACAACTCCATCTATAAGACGACTAATAATTCATATGGTCGGCTCACATGGCCATATAGAGCGATTTGTAGGCCATATGCATTACATGGCTTCAGTAACTAGTTTACAAGCATTCAAGAACTTAAATTACATCACAATACGTTGCTAAGCTCACAAGTTAACTACAAAAGCATATAAGTCTACTTTTAGGGTGGCAAGTGAGACTCCATCTCGTCTTACGTGGATCAACTTCTGCCTGTCACTTTAGGAACCAGGGGAAAGGGAAAAAGATAGGGGGTTGAGATACCACATGCTTAGTGAATAACGCCCAACCCCCGGAAAACAAAACAATTGCACGTCATACTTTAAGTGGCACTTACACACATAATCTGATATATAATATCATATAATAAGCATATAGGGTCTTCCACATCTGTTGTCACCTTAATGACCTTTATAGTACGATGTTAACCCTATACTCCTTCTAATTCACGCCCAAGGTAGTTAACTTGCCTGAAATAAGTCTCTTATAGCTTATTGGTGGTAATTCCATGTTATATCAACATAACATCACACAATGTAAGCATAACATCACATAACACGCTCATAGGATTCATTAATAAGCTATCTCAAGCAACAATTAACGTACTGGATGCAATAGAAAACTTAGTCCACGTATAAGTACCCAACTTCAAGGAGTTTAAACAAAATGACCAAGTGGGACTCCTTTTCGCAAGAGAGTAAGATTAATGCATATCGCTTAAATTAGTGGAAGTTCTTATAAAACTGTCATTACGCACTTAGCAGATAATTGAAACTCAATAAAAACTCTTTTCAAGAAGATATGCGCCTTTTCAAATCTTTACACCAACATCACCCTCGAACGAGGCATTCACATCACAGAACACATACGAAATCATTTTCATAGGCATCGAAATCTCATATGTGTACTGGGTAGGGGTGAGGTCGTCACTCACGTTCCATTGTACCAGTGAGATCGTCACTCACATTTCATATTATCCCAGTCAGGATCTTCCAGGGTTACCACTTCTGGGTATACACTCTGGGCATCATATTACCCCTGTGAGGGTCTTCTAGGGTTCCCACTTCTGGGTCTATCTCCCTAGGTATTTGGGTTCCCGATAACTGGACATTCTCCCTAATCATTATACATGTAGCACCATTTTCCTAACCCAAAACGTTTTAGATGCATTTCACCTCTAAATGTGTTTGCGTTGAAACTTTTATTTTATCACAAACAACGACATTTTCATTCTCATGAGGTTCGAAGCCTTAATGATCTGACATCGATTTAGAAAGCATAAAACCACTCATTTGGTAAAATATGCTTAAAACGAGTTAATGGTTGCATATTCATTGACTCTTCAAGACAAGTGATATGGAAACTTGTTTGTAAACATTAACAGTTGCATTCGTACATGAATATCTCAATTTCTTTGCATTTTAGATGCAACAGTCATCTCACACACATTTTGTCTCAAAACTCTTCTTCTCATGAAGGCTAAATGCCTCAATAGGGTCATTTAACTATTGAAAAGCATACAATCATTCATCTTGTCAAATTGTGCTTCTAAATGAGTTAATGGCCAAATACACATTCATTATTCAGAAGGAAATGTCATTAAAACTCGTTTGAAAAGCTTAAATGCCTACAACTCATTCCTGGTTAGTTTTGCTTAAAAGCATCCTTGTCACACACCTTTAAGCATAAGACAAACCTATTGATTCATAATTTCGCATTGTTTCCATCCCGATCGCCATTTAAGTAACATCGGCAAACAACTAAGGGAATAAGTAACATTCAAGTCGCTTGTTTAAGCTGTTAGGACGGTATTTTAGCCTTTGTAATGAACAAACTACTCTTAAGCAAATTACTTAAAGAATTTAATTATTCAAAAGCATTAATGCTAGAATGGTAGCGCATGCTTGATAGTTAATCAAGCGGGCTTTAATTAAACTGACTCATATTTCACAAATTATTCAACGTAAGACCCTTAAATAAAAATAGGCAACTTGAATAGCTAGGGTTGCAACACTTGGACATAGAACTAAATCGTGATATACACACATAGCACATACAAGTCATAGGCTAACAAAATCACAATCTTGATCTAGCGGCACACATTCAAAGGCTCGAAGCATTTGACATCTATATATTGTCATGACAATACTCGAAACAAGTTCAAGATTCATGCAGGCACGTTCAATCATCGAAGCAAGTACACAATTAGTACATGTTAACACTTCCGTAATTTACCAGTTTAAAACACTCAACTTAAACTCCTTCCTCATATCATCGACCATAACAATCCTCAAAATCATTTCAGTTCAACCCAAATGATTCACCGACCACTTTGATTTTCTCAACTCGTTGTAGTTTCAACCTAACTACTAAAAATCATTTATCACAAATATTTCAAAAGCATTTGCAAATTAGTAGTAGGTTTAGCTATCAGGAACCACCCACATTGACACTAAGCTAGAACCCGTTCCAAGGGCTTTTGGGTGCTGTTGTGGATGCTCAGGAACACTAAATTTTGACTCCATATTTGCTGCTACGCTCAGGTCTGAAGTGAACCAACCTAAACCCTTGATCTGTCTTGCGTACACTACTGTTCTAAATCAGAGTCGCTGTCCTCTCCCCTAAGGCATTGCCATGGTGACCCGCATCCTTTCCAGCCACGCATGGTGGTGTTTGGTGGCACTGTGGTGGCTAAGGTTTCAAAACCCCAACCTTGCTTTCTCACTCGATATATATATCTCTCTCAGTGTGTCACGGTGTCTGTTATGCAAACTAGGTGGCCGCCGGTGTTGTGCCACCACCATGCTGCCTGGCTGGCTCCCTTCTCTCTCTCTCTCTCTTGCTTAATCTCTCTATTTCTCTCTCTTGAGTTGTGGGGTTGTTGCATGGGATGGGCGGGGGGCTGAGTCCAGCAGCCGTCGGGGAGTCGCGTCATCTGCCATCCTCTCTTTCCTCGGTCCCTTTCACCCTCTCTTTATATGCCGGTATCGCGGGGGCTAGGGTGAGGAACCCCCTCCCCTATCGTGCTTTTATTGGGAAGAAGAAGGGACTTCGGCCCCCTTTTTTGATCCCTTTTCTTTTTTTGTTATGTTGTTGCTTACCCATTCAACTAATATTACCAACCCAATCTCGTGTATCTTAGTTTAAACTCAAGCCAGTAATACAATCGCTCATTGATTCATTCGTTCTCGCTAATAAGGTTCGGCCTAATATTTAACGAAACTAATCCCAAAGCTTGACAATCTAGTCGTATTCGAGAAACGACTAAATTAAACTATCGGCATAATCTAATGCCACAAAAAATTAAATTTCAAAATCAATAATAATAATAATAATAACAATAATAATAATAATAATAATAATAATAATAATAATAATAATAATAACAACAATATTTTTAGTGACATTATCACTTGAACAAGCACATTGATACTAATTTAATTTGGCCAAAATAATAAAATATGACTTCATAATATCTAGGAACAAGTTAGATAGTTTAAATAAAGTGCGAGTATTACAGCTTATAAGGATGGGATCTTGCCTCATGGATAATCTGCTCAGTTGGAACATAAGAGGCCTTAACAGGCCAAATAATCAGGAATATATGAAAGTTCTTCTTAAAAAATATCATAGTGGCTTGGTTGGTTTGCTTTAGACAAACATGAAGGTTTATAACATCAATCTGGTCACTAAAAAATTGTTTTCTTATTGTAGTTGGCATATTAACTTGCAAAACATCCCTAAGGGTAGGATCTTGGTGGCTTCTAGGGGCTCTTATTTCAAAGTTTTTATAATTTTCACATCCAAACAGTTGGTGCACTGCCAGGTAATACAGGTTTCATCTAATAAATAGTTTTATGACACTTATGTCTATGGTCTTAACAAAGTTGAGCAGGGAATCCCACTGTGGGAACAATTGGTAACCATTGCAAAATCAATGTAGTCAGCATGGAGTATCATTGGTGGTTTTAATGTCATTCTATGTCTTGAAGATAGAAATGGGGGTTATGATATTATTGGTGCTGAAATAAAGGATTTTGTACTGTGTTTTACATGATGTGAATTGTATGAAATGAGGGGCTATAGTAGTTATCATTCATAATCCAATATATCAATTCACAACCATGAGATCTGGTTAAGAATTAATGGAGCCTTCTTTAATGTTGATTGGCATTTTGTTTTTGGGTAGTCTCAAGTTGAATACACGGCATAGGGCGTTTCTAATCATTCTTCACTTCTTGTCACATTTCCAAGTGCACCAAGGCCATCTTCATCATTTAAATTTTGTGATATGTGGTGTGTTGACCCTAAGTTTTAGAGGATTGCTATTGATGCACATTCCTCAAAGCCTACACGAACACCTATGTGTCAACTTAAGGAATTTCTCAAAGTAATGAAAAGACCTCTTAAGAAGCTTAATAAGGATAGCTTTGCTGATATTCATCAACAGGGCAAGTTGTGCAGGGCAGAACTTGAATGTATTTAGCAACAAATTCACCAAGGCCCCCTCAATACACCTTTTGAAGAGAAAGAAAGGGAAGTTAGAACTAAACATGTAAAGCTTTTGGGCTCTTCTATCTCCCCTATCAAACAACAGAGTGCAGCACATTAGATTAGTTATGGTGATCAATGCACTAGATTTTTCATTACCAAAATTAAGCAAAGGAAACTTGCTTCTTATGTTTGTTCTGTTAATGGCACTCAAGGCAATAGTGTTAATGGTTTTGATAAGCTTGCTTAGGTTGTTACTAATTACAATCACAATCTTCACGGTAAGCAAAACATAGAGAGAGTACACACTAACTTAGACATCTTGCAGTAAGGTCCACTTCTTTCTGTTGAGCAGTAGTTGCAGCTCTGTGCAACCCCTAATAAAAGGGAAATCAAGGATGCACTGTTCTCTATTCCATCCATAAAATCACATCAACCTAATGGGTATAGTACTGGGTTTTTTAAGGGTTGTTGGGGTGACACTGGGCCTCTAGTGTGTGTAACAGTGAAGGATTTCTTAGTTTCAGGTAAGTTACTTAGGGCTTTCAATGCTACTACCCTGGTTGTCTTCCCCAGAACAACATTCGCCTCTTCTATAAAGGATTTCAGACCTACCTCACATTGCACAGTCACACATAAGTGAAAGATATTATACAATGGATTAAAGAAGGTTCTACTCAGCCTTGATCAATCATTATCTAGGGGCTTTTGTGGATAGTAGAGAGCTCCTTTACAATGTCCTTCTATGTCAAGAGATAGCCAGAAGCTATAATAAAAAGCATATCTCCCCTAGATGTTTTATGAAAATTGACTTACAAAAGGCATTTGACTAGGTGCACTAGGTTTTATTATTAAAATGCTTGAAGGGCTTCTCTTTCCCCCAATTTTAATCCACTAAATAAGGACTTTTACTATAACCCCAAGTGTTACATCAACCTTAATGGAGGCCATTTTGGCTATTTTGATGCAGGTAGGGGACTTGAGTAAGATGAAACAAGAGACATATAAGGTTTTAGTAAGTAGTGTAACGGAGGAGGAAAAAGGGATATAGAGTGCGGTAGAAGATTACAAAGAGAAAAGCTAAACAATTGATAAGAAGAATTCGAGTTTTAAAATTTATATCCCAAGTATAAGGTTCTACCACCGAGTACTCAGGGTGTTGTCCACTTGGAGTTGAGTTAGTTAGAGCAGCTCAATCTAGGCCAAGAAGGAAGGAAATGAAAACAAGGGTAAATTAACCTAATGAGAGCAAAAGAGATGGCTTAAGACTATGATTTGACCAATTGACGAACTAAATAGTCAAGATGACTCCTAACCTACTCGACTTATACCCACAACTGGATATAGTCAGTTACACCATTGAAGACCACTGAAGCCCTTTATCAAGGGCCATGGGCTAGCCTAATTAGTCTAACCACATATTTTCATAGGGTCAGCCAAACTAGGCCACAAGATTAGCAACCCTGGAATCTAGCTAGGATCGAGAATATTTTCATGTCCAAAATCCGGGTATTCTCTCTCCTACCCTAGCTAGTTGATCTCACCTCTCGGCATAAGTCACCTGCCCAAAAATAAGGATGAAAACTCTCTCAAGCATTTCATCAAACACGTGGCAAGCATGAGAGAAAACTCTTAATTGGAGGACATAAATTAGGTGTGTTTAGGTCCAATACAAGTCTAACTAGCCATCAAAGGGCTAATCACAACCCAAACCAACCAAAACTAACAATTAACCATTAACAAAATGCAAAAGCCCCAAATTAAACATAAGGTAACAAATAACTCAATAAACATGAAAATGGAGGAATCAATCTAAACTAGCATGGATGAAAAGAGCTATTAAACATGAAATCATAACAAAAACTAAACATTTAAGCTAAATACAATCTAAACTAACATAATGAAAACAAAAGGAAACAAGAAAAGCATGAAATAAAGAGAGAGAGAAAGAGAGAAAGTGAATCTTATGCTTGATTAATTGAATGAAGTTGAAATTCGCATGCTTGAATCGAAAATTAACCCAATTAAATCTAATCTACCTACTGTATTTCCTCCTAATGGGGTTTTTGAAGCTATACCTAGCCAAAAAATCCTCTAAAAAACCCCCCATAAAAGTCCACAAAGAAGGCTTTAAATAGGAATCAAGGCGGGCAGAGAATGAGGTGTGGCTGGATGGGGGGTGACAGGGCCATCGTCCATCCGATCGGCTAGGGACAGGCCATTAGTTAGCTGTCGCCACTCCCTGTCTTGCTGTAGGTTGTGGTGACGGCTGGTGCTGACGACCCTGCGACACTTGTTGTTCATATCCTTGTGAATTTCCGTGCCTTTCTTGTCCATCTTTGTTGCTTTTCACAGCGTTTGCTCGATTGATCTTATTACCTACAAAAGTAAATAAAACAAGTAAAAATCCTAAAAATTACATTATTATATGGAGCTAAAATTAGGCGATAAAAGCATGTAAAATATGACAATTTAGTATCGAACAAATACCCCACACCTATCTTTTGCCTGTCCTCGGGCAAAACAAAATAACCTAGGAACCTAACTCACTTTCGTAGGAATAACGATTGCATTTAGCATGTGTAACAATCCCTTTAAACCCTTTGGTTCCCCCAAGTGAATGAGTGAGGTCTCATAAGGGTTTGCAGAAGACATACCCACAAAATCTTTGAAATATTTTGTATTTTTTTTTCAAAAGCAAAGCATATATACACGGGAAAGGGAAAATATGTACACATCTAGATCGATTTTATCATCCTAACAACCAAGCTACTAAGCCATATACAAGAAAAACATACATTCAAGACACACATAGGCTAAAAATACATCCCAACTGTCATTTTTCAACCCACACAACACAATGACATGATTTGCACACCTTGGTGCTTCGTGCAAAGTGTATTGACTCTTAATGCTAGGTAAAACCGGACAAAAGGTCATCTCCACTTGGCTTATGACTCCCTTTATTTTTGATCTTGTTTTTCTTTCTTCTTTCTTTTTTTCTTCTTCTTTTCTGCTTTTTTCCTTAAGCCCCTTCGCCTGGGTGGGTAGTTCTTGGCTTATTAAGTCTTGAACTCCTAGAAGAACAACTTAGCATATAGTTAGACTTCTTTACTATTTAGAGGTTTTATTTGGACGTGTAAAACACTTATTCAAGCTCAAATAGAGGCACCGAAGTCAAGCTCATTTTTCCATCATGCTTTTCTCATTTTTTTCTTTTTCTTATTATGAAGCTAAAACTGGAAGTCAATTAACCAAGTAAAATGTCTTAAACCCAAATTTCAACAACTAACACCAAAAGTCAATGGTTAAGTATAAAAGGTTGGCACAAAACCGCACATGTGAATTGGGGTTATTATAAGAGACTAGATATCACATTGTAGACAAGTGTTCCATCATTCATACTTGACCTATATGCAAGCTAGTAATCAAGCTATCAAAGATCAAAAACCAATTACAACGGCACAAAAGTCCCTCGAGGCCAAGAATAAAAAATATACAAAAATTGGAAAATTTTCAACAAAATATGCACAAAAGAGTATATAACTTCTCCACCCCCACACCTAAAACTTACAATGTTCTCATTGGGAGCGAAGGAGTCACAACAACCACAAAAATGCACAAAAAATGGAAGAAAATAAAACACACAAGAACACTAAGCCTACACACATATACATAAGCTAACACAGTCCCCCATAAGCACAATCTCACCCAATCAGCAATGAGACCACACATATATAAAAGACCAACACCACTAAAAATGAATATATACAAATCCAACAACACCACTACTAACAAAACACATCTATGAACAAAAGGCAAATAAAAGTGATCATAGCCATTAATCGACTCCACAATATCCCAAATTTTACTTCAAAATTATCACCAATAAAAACACAACCTAATATCCACAACTAAAATGAAAAAGAAAGAAAAGAAAAAGAAAGGGGGAAGAGTTAGAACAGTTACACCAGATCGGGTACTGATTGTACCCAAACTACGCGTCTCTAAGATGGTGCTATGGAGGCTTGAGGGGCACCAACCACTCCTCCTCCTCGCTCAAAATTTGAGTCTTCAGCTCGGGGGCAGTCAACGCTCTCAAAAGCTTACCATGTGCCTTTGCATGCATCTCAAGGTGATGTAAGTAAGAGAACACAAATAAGAAAGAAGCAAAGGTAGTTAGTGTCCTCTTATATATATCAAATGCAATGGAAAAATCAAAAGCATGATCAAAGAAAGTACTACGCATGATCTTCCTAGGAATGTCCTCGAGGTATGCACAATAAGGGTCCAAGGAGGGATTATACCCTCTAATGTTACCTAGGGATAAGTGAAATGCATGCAATTGAGAGGAGGTGGTGGGAAGAAAGGGTGATGAAATGTGTACTAAGTCAAGTGACTCTGTGCAAATGAGTTCAATATGATCAATGCTAGAAGTGGCACCAACCCTCACATCATCACTGTAACTCCTCAAAAGAAGGCTCTAGTAATGCAATATCGCCTGACCAATTAAGCAAATCATCCTCAATATAACTAGCATCACCCATAAGAGACTTACCCATCTCTAACCCCGTGCACTAAGCTAAAGGGAGGGGAGGAGAAAGTAAGCGCAAGACATCCTCAGTAGTGTCTCTAGGTGTGGTAGACAAAGATGGAGCGATGAATAATGAAGAAGGCAAGGGAGGATCAATCACTTCCTCTAGGCTGGTTAAAGGTGAATCAATCATAAAATTCGGCTCTAAGGGAAGAGAAGACTCATAATCATCATGGAGACTAACCTCAAGTATAGGAAAAGATGGACTAGGGTCAGTCTCACGTAATAGGACACACTCCCTCATCTTACCAACAAAACAATCATATTACTATTTCATTGTCTCTATTATAACACTAAGTTTCTCATAACATGCGTCAGAAATATCATAATAGAGATAAGAATTTGCATCATGGTCACAGGATTGACAATAAGAGCACACAAGAGGAGAATAAGTGTGCAAATCATAAGAAATGGGGGAAGGGCACATAAAGGACTCACTAGCATTCTCGTGGTGTCGCAGATACCAAGTCAAAGACTCAAACAAATCTCACATATCATCAACATATATTGAACACATACCACTGTAACATATGGACTCAAGGGTGGCTCGGGTCTCATGTGTTATTCCCTTAAGCACAACATTGCATATTTTCCATTTTTCATATGTGAAATGCACACATTGAGCACGATAATCATTTAATCAAGACATGTATTGCCAAAAAGGTTCATGCTCAAAATGAGGTAAATGGAAAATAAACATTTTGATTTTTTCATTTTTTTGATTTTCTAAATTTTTTTTTTGGATTTTTGAAAGGCCTAGCCTTGAATGCTCAAGTAAACCCCGATATTGAAAATCACCAACTCCCCGGCAATGGTGCCAAAAACTTAATAGGAAGAATTCGAGTTTTAAAATTTATATCCCAAGTATAAGGTTCTAGCGCTGAGTACTTGGGGTGTCGTTCACTGGGAGTTAGATTTCAAGTATCCAGGTCAGTCAGAGTGACTCAATCTAGCCTAAGAAGGAAGGAAATGAAAATAAGGCTAAATTAAGCTAATAAAAGAAAAAGAGGTGGCTTCATACTATGATTTGACCAGTTAACAATCTAAATAGTTAAGATGAGCCCATCTGACTTACACCGAAAACTAGAGATGGTCGGTTGCACCATTGAAGGCCACCCAAGCCCTCTCTCAAGGCTCGTGGGCTAGCCTAATTAGTCTAACCAGCTATTTTAATGGGGTTAGCCAAATTAGACCATAGGATTAGCAACCCTTGGGCCTAGCTAGGATCAGAACTATTTTCATGTCTAAGCCCCGGCTATTCTCTCTCGCACACTAGCTAGTTGACCTCTTCTCTTGGCATAAGTCAATTGACCAAAAATAAGGATGAAAGCTCTCTCAAGCATTTTATGAAACACGTGGCGAGCATGAGAGAAAGCTCTTCATTGGAGGTATAAATTAGGTGTGGTTAGGTCCAATACAAGTCAAATTAGCCATCAAAGGGCTAATCACGACCCAAACTAGCCAATAACTAACAATTAATCATTAACAAAATGCAGAAGCCCTAAATTAAACCTAAAGCTAACAAATCACTCAACAAAAATGAAAATGGAGGAATTAATCTAAACTAACATGGATGAAAAGAGCCATCAAACATGAAATCATAATAAAAACTAAACATTTAAGCTAAATAAAATCCAAACTAACATAATCAAGGCAAGAGGAAACAAGAAAAGCATGAAATAAAGAATGAAAGAAAAAGGAAAACTTATGCTTGATTGATTGAATGAACTTAAAATCCACAAGCTTGAATCCAAAAATTAAGCCAATTCAATCTAATCTACTTACTTTGTTTCCCCCTAATGGGGTTTTTGAAGCTAAACCTTAAGCTAAACATAGCCTAAAACCCCCCCAAAAAAACCCCGAAAAAGTCCCTAAAGAAGGCTTCAAATAGGAGTCGAGGCGGGCCGCGAAAGAGGCGTGATGGGCAGGGGGCAACGGTCGTCTTCCCAGTAATGACTAGGCATCACCAGTCCTGCCTTGCTACTGGTTGTGGCAACGGTCGGTGCTGTCGACCCCTTGGCACCTGTCATTCTTCTTACCTTTCGAATTTATGTGCTTTTCTCGTGCAATTTTGCTCCTTTTCGCGGCATTTGTTCGAATACTTTTATTACCTACAAAAGTAAATAAAACAAGTAAAAACCCTAAACATTATGTTATTATACGAGCTACAATTAGGTGATAGAGGCATTTAAAATATGACAGTTTAGTACCGAACAGAAAGCAGTTATGGGAGCAAAGATTAGTGCTTACAAAAAGTTATATCAAATCCTAGAGTTGAAGAAGGATAAGACGGAGGTCTTTAAGCTTGTAAGGCTTATGTAAAAAAGAACTAGAGATCTAGGTACTGTAAGGTGTATTAAAGATGAAGACGATGAGGTCTTAATCCAGGACGTCAAAGTTCAGGAAAGATGGCAAAGCTATATGAGCTATTTAATGGAAAGAGGTTTGATACCTCCTAACATGGCGTGCAAAGGAAGATGAAGGTTGGAAAGGAAGTTGGCCCGAATTATATCCTGTTGGAAATTTGGAAGTGTTTGGGTGAAGAGGGCCTTAAGTAGCCAACGGACGCTTCCAATGTTATATTTAAGACAACAAAGATGCCACAGGAATAACGATTGAGTATAGTTATCCCACCATTTAAGAGCAAGGGCAATATTTAGAACTGCGATAGCTATATAGGTATAAAATTATTTAGCCACACAATAAAGTTGTGGGAAAGGGTGATTGAGGGAAGGTTAAGAGAGCTTATTAGGATCATAGAGAACTAGTTTGGTTTTACATTAAGTAGGTCAACTATGGAAGTTGTTCATCTCATATGAAGGTTATGGAGTTATTCAACGATAGGAAAAAAGATCTCCGAATAGTGTTCATTGACTTAGAAAAAGCATATAATAGAGCACCTAGGAAGTATTATAGAGGTGTTTCTAGAAGAAAGGCGTGCCACTTGCGCATATTTGAGTTATTAGAGATATATGCGAGGGAGTAAGGATAAGAGTTAAGACCTTAGGAGGGGTTACGAATGACTTTTTTATTGACATTAGACTTTATCAAGTGTCAGCAATGTGCCCTTTTTGTCTTGCTTTTTCCCTTTTGTTTGTCTGTATTTAGTCCCTTGTAAGGAGAATATGCCTATGTGAATGGTCGGGGAACTCGACCAAGTTCCCCTTTGGCCTTTTTCTCCTTGCTTTTGCTTTAAATCACATGCCTTTGGAGTATTCACTTTGTCCTCAACCATGCTACTTGTCCTCCTCTCGTTCACCTTTGCTTTCTCTTGCTTTTCTCTTATTATTTTCATCAACAAATGCTCTTAAATATGAGCTTAAGAAGAGCTGATTCTCCTCGCCAATCTTAAAAAGATAATCTTGCTCAAGATTTCTTTATCGAAACGGAATGGAGACCTGTTGAAGCTTGGGATGGCATTAATCATCTACTTAAGGTCGGATAGCATGCCTCAAGTCAAGCTGCTACCAAAAAGGTGAATGTTCTTCCCTTATGTGCTTGTCTTTGTTTTGTTTTTCATGTCTAATTTTCTTCCCCTTTTTACAAGGACCTTATCTGGGTGGAGGTACAACCAAGAAGTTCATAACAAGCCTCAAATTTAAGGAAGTCTAAGTCTGAACTGTTCTAAAGAACATAAGCGTTAGATCCTTTTATTTAGCATTAGAAGGAATATCCTAACTAACAGACCATTGCATCACTCATGGGGTAGCTGAGAGACTTTGGAATACTACCAACACCCTCCATTTACCTTTTAGGGAGATGACAATCACCCCTTTTGATTTTCCAATGATAACAGGCCTTGAAGTTTAGGTAACCCTATTAGTCCACCGGGAGAATTTTCATTGCGACTGTAATTGCCTTTTTGAGCTCTTTGCTCATGCTATGGAGAACATACCTCATGGGGGCAGCTTTCCTTACAACACGCTTTTCACGCTAATGCAAAACGATACTGGTTGGGCTACGCATACACCTGACCAGTCGTACTGTATTAATTTATCCATTTTCATTGGCACCACCATTTTCCCAAATTAGGTAACCATATTTGCTTTCATTATTTGGTTAACCTTGTTGATATGAAAATAATGGGGCGTTTGAATTAGGGACTGGCTGTATATCCTACTCTTCTTCATGAATGCGAAGTGGAGTACAAAGACTAGCATAACCCGGGAGAAAAGAGCTCTACTCTACCTCTTTGTAGTTTGTGGAGGGTAATTGAGGTAATAATACCACATATTTTAGTCTTGTTTTCATTTAGAAACTTCCATCATTGTTTCATTGTTTTTACAACTTTGATTTTATAAATATTTTTCATAGCTATCACTTTGATAATGGAAACTACTCATTTTCCTACGATGCTTTCATGGATGAAAGACAACAAAATTCAATGGAAGGTTCACTCTCGAAGTTTATAGTGTATTCGAAAGACCATAAATAATTTAACGACGTTATGATAGCTGATTTGCTTATCATTCCTTATGCTTTGGTTATGACACTTATGTTTTTATATGCTAACTTCTCCTTGTGGGATACTCACATTGTTCCTCTGAAAGTCGAGGATGCTTAGTGTTACGCCCAATAGCAGATCTTGTTGGAAGGATCTTTTTGCCTTATTTGGCGTTTGGGTGAAAGAGCAACACCCCAAAGCATACACCAATGGCCTCCTTGTGTTCTAATAGATCTTCCGCACTCCATGTTTTATGCTAGATCATTGTCTTTAGCAAACATTATGGAGATGAAAATCGGTTGTTATTGGTGTCCATTCCATTGACCATGAGTGTGACTATGGGGTGTATCTTCAGCGGATCAAGACCCACTTGGTAGTCCACAACACCATGCTTTCTCATTTTATTTGACCTTCAAGTGATGCCATTTTATCTCCCTTTGCTCTTTTTAGGGGACACATGTCCATGTCTCTATAGTTGACTTGAACATCATTGTGGCTGGTAGAAGGAGAACCACATCAATAATTACTGATTTCATCGGTACTGAAATCTAGGTGTCTCAAGCTTCCATTTCCTCCCACATTCACAAGGGCAAGTATGCTGCTTACACTTCTTTGTTCAAAAATTTCACATACCCACTTGTTGGTTTTCCTCTTTCAGTATAATCGAGAGCGGTCCAGCTTGATGGAATGCTATTTTGCTCTATGACTAAGGCATTTGCAAACCTTTTTACTTGTTGTCATCCTTGAACAAATGAGGTATTTTGCCTTCTCACATCTTTCTTCCTTGTACACTTGTTTTCACTGTAATGTTTCTTCTTTCTCTGTTAGAGGTTGAACCCTTCAAATTTATAATCCTTGAGATCCATATGCTACTACTACCTCATTGGGAGAATCTCCAGTTCCTTGGATCTTATATGGCGATTGGTCATCTAGGATAATGCATAGAGAACCTCCTTGCCACTCTTAGGCTCCTTGGGGTAGTTCTCATCCAAATCTTGACAACAGCTGAGCTTCTGTTGATTTTGGCTACACATCAAACTATGCTGACTGCTTCTTTGACGGAAGCAGTAGCGGGTTACAGGATAATGAGTAGTATTATCCCGTCAGACTTATGTATGATACTATTATGCTGACTTTGTAATGCGATTTACTTTAAATGCAATTGGGCTTTCATGCTAAATACAAAATACAGGACTCAGCCCCCCACTTCCTCCCCAAAATTAATGACCAAAAACAAAAATCGCAATGATAAGTATAGAGAGCTTTTGGCGTTCTCGAGTAACAATTCATCTAATTTTATTAATTATATTGCTAATACAATTAAGAAGTGAAGCATAAAATTTTGTGGGCGCAGCAGAACTTGGCCTGGTTCTATATCAGACCCCCCGAAGTCCAATGCAACTTAGAATTAATTTGATATAATATTGAGAAGGTATAGAAACCTGGACTATCCAAGGAACCCGACCAGGTTCCCAATCCAACTCTGATTAGGCTTTGGCCAAGTGAAGATACACTATAAATTCTACCTGGGAACAACGTTTTTTCATTAGTTGTGTCAGCTCATTTTAGTTAAAAAATAAAAAATCTCATGTCTTTTGAGACGATCTTATCATCCTCGTTGCTTGCCCTGGATTCCAAGGATAAGCATGAAATGAAAAACCTCAGGTTAAATACACTTCTTAGCTTGCGTAAATTTAAGATCTTCTAGGACCTTCTTAGAGTGGTTGTGACCCTTTGGGATATGGAACTCCATGGCTTTTAGGTTCGAAACTTGCATGTTATGTCCTTTAACTGAAGAATTAAGTTGTTATTTTAGGATTTCCCCTCCATTATCCTCTCATTACTCCTTCATCTCACAACCCCTGCCTTCCCAATATCGTCACCTTTTAGGCTTAAGCATCGAGGATGTAACTTCTATCGTGATTGCTGAGCACTTGGACTTTATATCTTTGATCGCCTAATTTAAGAGAGACCATGGCTCTTGCCTTGAAGGTCTATATAGGGATAGGGCTATAATACTTTGTCTCTTAGGTGCCTTCTTGTTCGTAGGAAGTTATGGTAATATAGGTCCTGTTATGCTTCTCATGATGATGGATGACATTCGCCATCGTTATGCTCTTATTCCCCTTGTGTTGGCTAAAACCATTATTTTCCTTGATCATTTTTGCCATCATCCCCCTCCGTTTTCTTGGGAGGTCCTTTACTACTTCAGGTATAGACTAGATGTTAGGCCAATGGGCCTGCTTCCTTCTTCCTCTCACTAGTCTGGGTAGCTTATTATTGGCAGGGAACCTAGCTGCCTATATCTATGAACCCGGCCGGGTCTCCTAGTTCTATACTAAGATTTTTGTTTTCTTTTTTTTATACATATATGGCTACTGGAGCATCGTAGACTGATTACAATTCCTCCAAAGGTTGACACTTATCTTGCAGCACATTTTTCTTAACGGAAAAGACTTTTTAAGGACCCATGTGCTGCAGATTGGATTAGCTTCCTAAAAAAATCTCCCCCCATGTAGCAGGTTGTTCGTTAGTGGAACTTTCATTGACTTGTGACCCATGAAGATCATGACGCTTATGTGTCACCTTATTAGTCTTACGATGGGGACCTGATTCTTCCCCGGACATGTTTTAAGACAATATGGTCATAAGCAGACCATTTCAAAGTTGGATTGCATCCCTTCAAAGAGTTAGGCGAATAACCCTGCTCGTGTCCTCTCTTGGACAGAATATTGGCTTTTTTGCCTCTTATCACCAAGCCAGAGACACCTCGCTTCATGTATATTTCTAAATTCGACATACAGTGGATGACTGAGTGTGACGTCAAGAAGAAGAAGGCTCTTCAAAAGGAGGAAAACACTGGGGCTTCAAAAGGTAAGGAAGCTGGAGAGGTTAAGGAAAGAGGTGACTCACCTTATATTGGAAGAAAAGAATCCAGGATCTTACCCCTCATAAGAGAGCCACATAAGTGAAGAAGGAGAAGATGTTGAAGATTGATTAACTTTGCCTCCTTTGATGAAATAAAAGTTTTACCTTTCCCGTAGTAGTTTAATAATGTTTTTAGTGCATCTTTAATAAGTTGTATCCTTTGAAATCTTTAAGGAACAAATACAAGCATTGTTAAGTTCAGATTATTTACCACTTCTATTGCCCCCTTTTTTTTTTGCTTGAGCTTGTAGACCCAGTCCTCCTAGAACTTGGGCGGGTTTTCGTAACTATGGGCCAGACTCGATTTAAGGCAAGTTTGGCCACTGGTCTTGTGTAGTTCCTTATGCGGCATGCTACTTGGTTTAAATTTTTTATTTAAGTCAAAAGAAGGGTGTGATAATTAATTATTGGCTTCCCACATATCCGTATTACGGAATCAGGCCATCATATGTCATTGTTTTAGGCCCAACATGGACCTTTCGAGCCTATTATGGGCTATGATTTATCAACTTTAGAAAACCTCTTATGGGCTCTCATTTGACCGTTTAAGCATAATAATTCTTCAATTAATCGAGATTTGAGTATTGATTATGTTCCTCTCTGTCCAAATTCATCAATTTTATCACCCCTCTTGGTGAGGTGGTGTTAATGATAAATGGGCCTAACCAATTGGGCATAGACATTCCTCTTGGATATTAAATTGTGGACGTGATTTCTTTTAGCACCATGTCTTGTTCTGGTAGGTCCCTAGGCCTCACCTTTTTGTTAAAGGCTCTTAAGATCTGAGCTTGGTACAATAGAGCAGTATCCAATGCTAGCAACCTTCTTTCAATAAAAAGTATCAATTCTTCATATCGAGCTTTTGCCCACTTAGACTCTGGTATTTGACTTTCTACTATTAACCTTAGTAAGGATACTGCCATTTTGATTGCGAGTACTATGTCTATTCCATATACTAAGGAATAGGACGTTGTTCCTGTTGAGGATCTAATTGAGGTTGATAACCCCATATGGCAAATGGTAGCTTGTCTGGCCAGCCCCTCGTATTTTCAATCATCTTCTCAAGTTTTCATATGTTCTTGTTAGGTGCTTCAACACCTCCATTTGTCTGTGGTTTGTATAGAGAATATTTGTGATGTTGAATTCTTTACTTTTCCAGTAAGTTGGCCATTTCTTTCTTAAAGTGATTTCCTTAGTCACTTATCAATTTCAAGTGGCACCCTGTATCAACATATAATGTTGTTAATGATGAGCTTTGACACATGTTTTGAAGTAATCTTAGCACAAGAGGCTGCTATTTTGTTAAGTAATCAATTGTTAGAAGCACATATTCATGCCCTTCGGTTCCTTTAGAGGTTATCTTCCTAATTTTATCAATTCTCTAAACCGGTAAGGGCCACAAAAAAGTTAATGTTAAAAGAAAGGAAGGTGGTTGGTGTTTGAGTAGACTTGACATCTATGGCATCTTCTCATGAATGCATGACAATCAGCTTCCATAGTGTACTAGTAGTATCCCATTTTTTGGACCTTCTTAGCTAACATACGACCGTTCGTATATGATCCGCATTCCTCACTATAAACTTCTTTCATTAGCCTTGTTTGGTAATAAGCTGTTAGCTGATTGTATTAGCTGTTCGACTTAGCTGCTTGCATTAGTTGTTTATGAAAAAAGTGTTTGGTAAAATTAGTTGTTTGCAACAAGGCTACTTGGTACAGCTCTGCTTAGGCCCATAACATAATTTCATTATTCTTTTAACAATCAATTGTTTTTATTGCATATTTATTTTTTCTCAAATATAAATTATGAATTATAAATTGTAACTTATGAAATATATAGAATTACATTTATATCTTTACGCAAATTTGATATTTATTATCATGAAATTTTCATTTAACGTTGACTTAATTTTATTTTTAGTAATAATTGAACTTTATATGACATAATGATATTTAGAACATTGTACTTCTTAAAAGACTAATTAACCTGCATTATTTATTAAATTGAAAAAAAATATTAAAATTAAAATCATTAACTTCTTGCATGCAAAACCTTAAGGATGACCACCTTCTTTGAGTTGTTGAGTTGTAGGAAGAGGGGTGTGGAGAAGAGAAGAGAAAGAAGGTAGAACAAGCAAAATAAGTGAATGAGCATCAAATTAGGAAGAGAGCAGAATTTTGTGAATATTATTAAGTGTAATGTTGACAAAAAGAAATGGGCAATATGGTAATTTTGATGTTAAACAATAAAAAGTTCTATTACAAATTACCTTGTTGGTTACAAAAAGCTAATACAAAAAGCAACAACAACAACAACAACAACAAACTCCCAGTGTGGGTCCCGCTTTCGCGGGGTTTGGGGAGATCCAACTGTAGGCAACCTTACCTCTACCGGTAATCCTACCCATAGAGAGGTTGATTCCATAAGACCCACAAAAACAGTTTTGCGAAAAAGGTTTATAGAAAACGAATGCGAGATCATTTATCGAGTCAGAGAGAAAGGAAGATAAAATGTCCCGGATAGCAAATGAAGAGGGATCAGAGACATACCTCAACAAATTAGGGGGCGCTTGGCGCTGTCACAACCCAGAAAAGCGCGACCTGCAAGACACGCACAAAAACAGAGACTACCGCCTAAGCTACTTCCCCTACGAAGCCGGGCCCCTACAATCAGAGACAAAAATCCTATCCCGCCACCGCCTCCTATCCTGAGCCATGTCCTCCGTCAGACCAACAACTCTCAAGTCCTCTCTAACCACTTCTTCTAGACTCTTCTTCGGTCTACCTCTCCCTCTCTTACCACCGGGGGTGATCGTCTCACACCTTCGCACTGGGGCGGCCGCACTTCTCCTCTTCACGTGGCCGAACCATCTGAGCCTCGATTCCCTCATCTTCTCCTCTATGGGGGCCACTTCAGCTAAGCCCCTGATTACTCCATTCCTAATTTTGTCTAATCTCGTAAACCCACACATCCACCTGACCATTCTCATCTCAGCTACCATCAACCTTTGGACCTGCGTCTTTTTTAGAGGCCAACACTCCGATCCATAGAGAACAGCCGGTCTAACTACCGTCCGATAGACTTTGCCTTTCAATCCAATGGGCACTCTCTTGTCACACAGCACCCCTGACGCTGACTTCCACTTTTGCCAGCCCACTCTAATCCGCTGGCTAATATCCTCGTCAATGTCCCCATCCTGCTGGATGATTGAGCCCAAATACTTAAATTTGGCGACTTTCGGTATTGCTCTCCCATCCAGTACGATTTCTCCTCCCTCTTCTGACCTTCCGCTGAAACAACAGTGGAGGTATTCCGTTTTCGATCTACTTAACCGAAAGCCTCTAGCCTCCAGCGTATGCCTCCAACTCTCCAACCGGTCATTCACCCCCTGCCTAGTCACATCAATAAGAACGATGTCATCCGCAAATAACATGCACCAAGGCACCTCGTCCTGGATTCCTCTAGTAAGCTCATCCAAAACTAATGTGAAAAGAAACGGGCTTAAGGCAGAACCCTGATGAAGCCCCAAACTAACAGCAAAGTCCTTGGAGACCCCTCCCGGTGTCCTAACATTCGTCCGTCCTCCCTCGTACATATCCTTGATTACCCGAATGTACTCGGGCGACACCGTTTTATCTTCCAAACACCTCCATAATACCTCCCTTGGAACTCTATCATACGCTTTCTCCAGGTCAATGAACACCATATGTAGATCCACCTTTCTATCCCTGAACAGGCCCATGAGCCCTCTGAGGAGGTAGATCGCCTCAGTAGTCGACCTGCCTGGCATGAAACCAAATTGGTTCTCTGAAATCTCCACTTCCTCTCGCAACCTTAAAACCTGAAACCAAAAAGCTAATACAAAAAGCAATTTCACCAAAAAACTTAAAGAGCTTTTTGACCAATGTCAAACAGCTAATGCCCCCAAAAAGCTCTTTTTGGCCCAAAAAAGCTCTTTACCAAACAGGACCATTATCTTACATGCTTCTTCTTAAGTGAGACAAAGTTAAGAACTATGTTAATAATTTTATACAACTTCCCTTTATCCTCAAAGTATTTTGAGGATTACAGCCTTGACGCTCGTTGAGCTTTAGGGGGTGGATCTAGGTGGATATTCCTTCTTTATTATACATTAATGGACATTATAATACTAGCCATTTATGTCAATGCTGCATGCTTCTATTGTGTGCCAGTGTGCAGGCTTATCCCTCCTTTCCACTGATAATGGCATACAATGAATACCACTTGGAATATTAATCATTGCAGCTAACTGTGCCAGTGCATCAGCAAATGTATTTATCCTCATCGGCCAAGTAAGTGTAGGTAATGTGGGCAGAGTTCTTAGTGAGTTCAATAAAATGAGCTTGGTATGGTGCGTAGGCTTCACTCTTCACTTTCCATCTTTGTGATATTTGATTAATTATGAGGTTTAAATCAACATATACCCTTTTCGTTTTTCAACCCTATTTTTACAGCAACCTATAACCTGATGATGCAGGCTTCATGTTCAGTGATATTGTTAGTAACGTGGAGGTCTAGTCTGATAGAGATTGAGGGGTGTGGCCTTTTTGAAGATACTAGGAGAATGCTGCTCCAAATCCCTTTTGGTTTGAAGCCTCATCAAAGTACATTGTCCACATGTCTTCTTCTACTGGGAGAACTCGTTTATCATAGAAGTCGAAGGTCTCTTCCTTTTAATCCTCTGTTGGCAAGTTTTTTTAAGAAATTTGACATAACTCTTTCCTTGATTGATTTTTATGGAATGTATTGGAGGTCGAATTCTGACAGCATAACCATCCACCCAGCTACCTTACCATTTATCACTGGTTACTACAGTAGGTAATTTATGAGGTCCATTAGTGCCACCACATGTACTGCGTGGATCATCATGTAATGTCTAAGTTTCTTAAACGCTTGCACAAAGGAAATAATATTTTTTTCTAAGGGAGAATAACAAGTTTGATATTCAAGGAATTTCTTACTTGGACAGTAGATTGCTCTTTCTTCTCCATCAATCTTTTAGGCTAGCATGACGCCCATTACTATTCTAATGGTTGTGAGATATAGGATGAGAGGAATGTCTTGTTGTGGGGGTACCAACAATGGCAGATTAGAGAGGACTCCTGGATCTTCTCGTGTGTTTATTGGCACTCCTCATCCCATTATAGCTTAACTCCTTTCTTCAATTTCTTGAAGATGGGCTCACATATCATTGTTAGCTTAGATATAAAGCATTTGATGTGTTAAAAGTTCCCTAAAAGTCCTCCTATCTCCTTCTCTGTCTTAGGTGGGGAAACCCTATGTATGGCTTTGATTTTCGAGGGATCGACCTCAATTCCTCTTAAACGTCCATATATCCCAATAACTTTTAGAGCTAACCCTCAATGCACACTTTTACGGGTTTAAACGCATGATATGCGTCCTTAATCTCGTAAAGAACTTTTAATGGGTCTAGACATGGCAAGCTCTTTCCTTGGATATCATAATCATATCGTTCACATACACCTCTTCTTCCTTGTGCATCAAATCATGTAGTAAGGTGGTGGTGTCCCTTTGATATGTTGCCTCAGCTTTTTCAACCCAAATGGCATCACAACGTAGCAATAGGTTCCTGAGGGGGTAATCAAGGTAGTATTTTCTATGTCTTCCTTGGTCATTTTGATCTGATTGCAGTTGGCACATCCATTTATAAATGATAGGACGGCTTGTCTAGTGGTGTTGTCAACTAAAACATCTATATACTATAGACGGAAATCATCTTTTGCACTCATCTTACAAGATCTCTAAAACCTACTCACATTCTTACCCTTCCATCCTTCTTAGGAACTAGATCTATGTCAGCCAGCCATTGAGGATACTCTGCGATGTCGATAAAACCTACATCCAACTGCTTCTAGACTTCTTTTATCTTCAAAGCCCACTTTGGCTCCATTCTGCAAAGCTTCTGCTTTATTGGTTTGGCATCTAGGTAGTGAAAAATATAATGCTCAACAACATCTCGATATATCCTTGGCATGTCTTTATGGGTAGAGGCATCTATGAATTCTCAACAGTGAAATAAACTCTTCTTGCTCTTTGGGAGTTAAGGGTTTTTCTATTTTAATTTGTTGGGGTTCTTTAGGCGTTCACGAGTTAATTGATATAGTATCCTCTATTATGGAAGTTCAATTTTCATGATCTTCCATTGCTTCAATTAATTCTTTTGGGATTGTTTCTTCATTTTAATTGTTATTAAAGGCAAAGGATCCAAATGGAAAAGAATAAAACAAGTCATAACGGAAAGATTTTATCTTATTGAAATAAAAAATGAGTACATCTAATGCAGAATTTGGATAAACAGAAATTGAAGATAGACTCTTAGACTCTGTCCTAACTCCCAAACTAAACACTCTTAGATTCTATCCGAACCCCTAAACTAGACACATCTAAAGCTATAATGAAAATTTTTCATTGCTGCTTAGCCTTCCTAGTCATTTGCGTGCAATTCTTCATGCTTACTTCAATGATGAGTTCCATAGGTTTGAAGCCAAGGTTGGTCATAGTGGAGGACAAGACAATAACGGGGTCTTCCTTTTTCCTGTACTCTTGCCCGGGTAGTATATCGATAATATTTTCATCAGCCAGGTTGGTCCAATCTTTTGTGGATTGGTCTTTGGCCTTCGAGTTTAGTGCCTCTTCCTCCAACAATTGGTGATCACTGAATACTTCTAATCTAAGGACCCAGATTCTCGTATCCTTTATGTAGTGGGTTTCAGGAAAACCATAAAAAGGAAAATTGTTCCCTTCGCGGAGGAATTGACCATTAAGGGTGCATGGATACGACTTTACGATGTAATCCTTCAGGAGTCCTTTCTTCGTAGTCGATTTTCGTGATAACTCTTTCCGTCTAGCCTCAGCTATTTCCTTGAGTGTGTGTTGGTACCATAACCCAAACTAGTAATTTTCTTGTTGGGTTATGGAAAAGGTGGCCCAACCCTATCCTCTTTGGCCTATAGCTAGCCATGGGAACTGTCCCCTTCTTTTAAGAATGGCATTCACAATTAAGTTTAAGTGAGGATCGAAGTCAAAGGGAGCTTGATCCTTTTCTAGGACTGCTAATGTTTTAAAATTGTACATTTCTTCATCATCCCAATTGTGCTATACTTCTAACATTAGCCTTTTGTTGATAATAGTGCACAAAGAAGATTATCCCCTGAAATGGTGACCATTTCTCCTTTTATTTGCATCTTTATCTTATTGTGTAGCGTAGAAAGGACCGAGTAATGTTCATGAAGCCATGGTGTCCTAAGAGCATATTAAAGGTAGCTCGGATGTCTAGAACCTAGAACTCCGCGTTTTTTTCAATAGGACCTACGTTAATGGGAAGGAGGATAGTTCTGAGAGTTAATCTCTTTGAGTTATCACATGCTCAGAGATTTGTTGAGGGAGTTGGCAGCTGACACTGCCTAATTCCCAACCTCTTTGCAGTCATCCAAGGGTAGACATTCATAGCTGACCCATTGTCAACTAGGGAGAGGGGTACATGCTTCTAAATGCATATTATAATTAGATATAAAGCATTATTGTCTGTTTTGCCTCCTAGTAGAAGATCTTCACTGTTGAAGGCTATAGTACTATTACAGTGGTGATTGAGGCTATTATTTCCTCATGTGCAGTGCCAAGTGATAGGTCAGTTTTATTTAGCTCTTCAATTAAAAGTTGTATATGCCTTTGTCAAGCCATTATAAGCTGCCAAATTGCTATATTGCCTTTAAGCTTCTTTAACGGCTTTAATACATTGTATTCTTCTTTGATCTCTGTCCCCTATTCTTTTTCCAAGGCCTACTATGGGTCATCTTTGGCTTGATATTACCCAACTTCTGTAAGATTCTGGACTTGGGCTTAGTCTTCCTCTACCTGCGAGTTCTCGTTTGCATATTCTCCTTAGAAATCTTCATCGTTGTATTCATCAAGCCAAAACCATCCCTGAGTTTCATATACATCTTCTTCATCAATTTCCCAAAGGCCACAAACCTTTGAATGTTGTGCAGGAAGGTTGAGCTTTGGCTTTCGTTCACTAATGCTTTATATGTTTACTGTCCTAATCATTTTTAGGATTCTTGTCGAAAGTAAAGATACTATCATGGTCACTAAGTGAATTTTTGCTATTGTTAGGCTTTTGAGTAGCCTTGGGCAAAGGCAGTTGTCCTGATTTGAACATCCACTCTAACTTATTCTTAAAAGTCCAATAATTTTCAATGTCATACCTCCGAACCTGATGATATTTACAATATTTGGTTCGATTGAAGGACTTTGACTACCTTGTTTTTTCAGTTTCTGGCTTGATCTTAGGAGATCAATCTATCCCTTGGCTAGTAAATGCTACAAAGCCTGAGTATAAATAGGCGCTACGGGGGTGTACTTTGCGTAGCGGTTTGTTGCATGTATTTCTTTATTGGAAGAAGAACCAAACTTCTTATCCTTATTATGGTAATTAGCTTTTCCAGCCACTATAATTTTTATTAGGTGCCTCCGTAGTTGGTCTTCCACCTCCATCCCTACATTCCTGAATGTGGAGAAATTCTCGTAGGGTGTAAACTATAGATCTTGCTTGTACACGGGCTGCAAGTTCCGCACAAACAACCTTACCTGATCGACTTCTAAGGGTCGATCCACCATGTCAGCAGCCTTTGCCCTCTATCTTGTAAGGTAGTTAGAGAAACCTTCTTTTTCTTCTTACTTAATCAACTCTAAATCCTTAGGAGTGATTAGGAGGTCAGCATTGTATGAATAGTGACGTAAGAATTCTCTGCAAAGATCCTCTCCGTCCATGACCTTTTGTAAGTCCATAGCATTGTACCATGTTATGACATCCTTATCGAAAGTCTAAGGGAATATGATGTGAAAATTATCTTTGTCAATTCCTTTTGGAGTCATGACGTTAATAAAGTTTCTCACATAGTGATTAGGGTTTTCAGTTCCATCAAATTTTGTGTTTGGCATAGTGAATTTAGGAGGCAATTTCACTTTCATGATGGAGGTGAATACTACATAGACGTTGAAGCAATTGTTAAACATGAAGCATTCCTTAAGTAATTGCTCTATACGATCCACTTGTAGATTCATTGGAGGAGTTCTTTTTCCCTCCTCTTTCTCTCTCACTGCCTCCGGGTCTCCTTCCTTATCCCCCCCTCTTCTTAATCATCAATTTCCTTGCTATGAGGTTCCTTGTTGAGGTTTTGGAGTGCAAAAACCATTATCTCCATCCTCTTGACAATTTCACCCATCTTAGACTACAACTTTTCCAACATTTTCATGATTGAGTGATCTCATTATTATTCCCATCTAATGCTATTAGTGTTGGATTTGACTTTGATTTGGATTTGGACTTTATCCTTAACCTGGAAGGTGGGGTTTCCTCATATTGGTCCCAACATAGAAGTCTCCTAGTTTTTGGACTTCGCTACATCCTCTTTGTCTTCCCTATCCTGATTGACAAGTTAAAGTGCTCAAGAATAGCTCCTCCAAATACTTTTACTTAGGAAAGAAGAAACTACGGACCCTAAATAATCTATGCTGATTTAAACCTAAATCTAACACTGAGAGCCTAGAACACTGTCTTATGCCATGAATGCAGACCTTAAGGGGGTGTGGACTTGACTTGGCCTCCTAATTGGATCCTGGTCGGGTTCAAACTAGACTTAAGGTTTACACCCTTATTCTCACTATTCACTAGACCCTTATACATGCATCCTCACAAACTTTATTGCCAAACTGTAATGGATCTTGGTTAGGTTATATTGGGTATAATATGGAGTCAATTCGATTCCCAAACACAGACTGTCAAATTCACTGCTTTGTCTTTGTCCTTTCTAAGGAACCCGTGGCCAGGTCTCCCCTTTTTTTGCTCCCCCCCCCAATAGACAATCTAAACTGGAATCACAACCTATTCGAATTTTGGGTCAAGCATCCTTTTAGAACTCAATTAGCCCAAAAGCCGCTTTGTTTCCTAATCCAGTTCCTATAATCAATCTTCCCTAATCGGGGCTCTCCTAAGACTCATAGTATCAATGCATAGTCCTTGGAGCTAAGAAAGTTCAATCATGCAAGGAAACTGTGCATTCCAATCATACACATGAGTTCCAACCTAGATGAGAGTTATATGTTACAAAGGTTTGGTGAGGTTTAGAGTAGTCCCTCTCATGACTTGAGTGCTTCGTCATTCATAGGGTGCACGACATGTCTAGAACATTCAGTTGCTTTCTCGTATCATGTAGACCAGGAAAGTGTGTTGCGAGTGGATGAAGTGATTGCCTACCCAGTTGAAATTCGAGTTAACCCATTGAGTAACTAATTACTTTCCTAAGGGGTGATGTAAGGGTTTGACCTAGAGTTATTGTTAATCCTCAGCAAATGCATATATACCTAATACAAGTACAATTAACATGATTTCCAATTTTGAAGTTCAAATCTCATGCTCTTAAAAAAAATGTTTCCAATGGATTCACCAATTTAGGGACCATCGACCTGAAGGAGCCTATCTCGGGTGTGATTTCCCTTTGAATGGTCGGACTCATTTGCGAGGTCCTTTATTTTTTAGAAGTAGATTTAATTTGTTTATTATATTTTTTTACAAAGCAGAAACAACCAAAACTGCGTTGTAGGTATGTTGGAAAGTAGACCTTGGCCCTAACTAAAGAACCTAGTTGGGTCCCCTATCTAGAGCCAAGCCCACCTTCCTAGCCTAGTCTCTTCCAATAACTCATTATGGCCTAGTTTTTAGGCATAGGAATAATCCAGGAACTTAACTAGATTATTGGGCAAGTTCTAGCCTTGAATTATGGCTTTAACCGGGCCTACTACTAGGATTCGAATAATTCCAGAAGTGCAGATAGGAGGGGAAAAAAAAAGAGCATTAAAATTCAGCTAGTAGAGATGTGAATGAGTTTTAGGCAAAAACTTATAAACTACTTATACTCTTTGAAGTGAACCGCTATCAATATGGACAATCAAAAGGGATGCCAAAAGTGGACAGTTGATACGCTTCAAAAAAGCTTTCAAAACACCCATGAGCCACTACAAGAAAAATGCCAAATAAAGACGGAATCAGTGACAAAAAATGGTTAATTAGCGACGGAATTTTAAGATCAGCGACGGAATGCGGCTGTCGGATTTTCGCTCGTCGCTGAGTACCCGGCGACGAAATTTCAAATTTTCGTCGTCATAGGCGACAGATTCAGCGACAGAAATTGCGACATATTTTTTTGGCGAGGAAAAGTGACGGGTCAGGGGGTGGCGACGGAATTAAGAATCCGTCGCTATCAAAGACAGAATCAGCGACGGAATTTCCGTCGCTGATGGCGACGGATTATGCATTCCGTCCCCCCCCCTCGCCCAAATTTTTTTTTCTCCTAATCCGTCGCTAGGTTCCTCTTTTTTTAAAAATAAAATAGCTTGTTTTTTATCAAATCCATACATATAAATCATTCCCTGCAAGAAATTTACAGGATCTTCGCACTCAATCAACATCCAATGATTTCGAATAGGGCTTCATTCAAAGCGTTCTCAACAATTTCAAGCCACACAAAGGTGAAATTTCATGTCCAACACAACACATCCAACCAAGGGTTTTCAATTCACAAACCACAAGTTCCGAACAAACTCTCTACATATCACAAACTACAAGTTCCAAACAAAGTCTGTATATATCACAAACCACAAATCCAAACAAAATAACCAGAAGTTACCAGTAATTGAGAATGAAGTTATATATATGTTTGTAGAAGAGGGTGAAGCAAGTGCCAAATGGGAGAGGAGTTAAATAAGCACTAGGGGGAGGGGAGTGAAATTAGCAGAAAGGGGAGGGGAAGCAAGCAGCTAAAGATGTACTTCATAAAGAATCAAGCAGCAGAGCCACAAACTGAAGGAAAACTGCAACCAACTCAATCACCAAGGTCTTCCTCTTCCTCTTCGCCTTCCTCTTCCTCTTCCTCTTCCTCTGCCTCACCATCTTCCTCATTATATTGCGAGTGATGAGTAAATGGTGGCTAAGATCCCGGGCCAGATGCCTGTTGCATTTGAAAGAAAGCTTGGAGGCGCTGATCGATACTCATCATTTGTTGGCTCAGTTGTTGGTTGCTTTGTGTGAGCAATCTGTTGGATTCTTCCAGTTGCTTATATTTCTCCATAACCAACCGGTAGCTTTCAGCTTGTGACGATAGCTCACCCCCCAAGTTGGTTACTACACCCCTTAAGTCATTGAGCTTTTGTTGCGATGACATAGAACCGGTACCTGCTGACAGGCATTTAAGTAAATTACTATACTAGCTTTGCAATTAAGTAAATTCAATGTATAACCATGGTTGTTGGAACTTTAATATGAAAACAATACCGGATCTTTGAGTGGGACTGAAGTAACCGGATTCCCTTATGTTGACAGTCTCGTCACCAATGCCGTAAATACGATCCTTGTTGTTCTTGAACGTCTTCACCCACAACTCATTTGGGTTTGGAAGTGGTTGGTTTGAATTTTGAGAAAAGTCATTCCCGATTCCTTGAGAGTTGATAACATTTTGAAAATCACGTTCAAAGGTTTCCTACAATACCGCAACATGCGCACGAAATCATGCATAGTACAATAACTTAAAATAAAGTATACGAGTTCATGTTGAACTACCAATGAAGATTGAGAATAGCTAATTGCTTACATATGTTTGTTGTGATTTCTTGTCAACCCAAGGGGCATCTTCTTTGCCCTGGAGTTTGTGAGTGCGACTGAATAATGCAACAATAGTGGGCCCCGTCCCAAGTTGTTCCCTCTATGTACGTGCCAGGAAAAATGATGTCAAGCACAACACAAAATACAGTACTAAACTTAAAGAAATACGTAGCAAACATTAATTCATTTACCAGACGCCGCCTATGCTCATGCATGGGGATTGAGCCACAGGTGTGGGGAGATGGGCCACCACTTTCTGGAGTTCCCAATCGGCTCTTCTGGGCTGTTTCATGCAATTTCTTGTAATGTTCATTCGCCTAGTGCTGTTGGAGTCCCTTCCATTGAGTATCACCGAGCCAAATAGGCTTCTTGTTATGCTTCCTTGCTTTGCCAAAGAAGTCTCTCAAGCGTGCATTGCCTCGGTTTTCAAAATTCCTTCTTATACGGTCCTCATGAACTGGATCCCACGTAAACCACTTCTGCAATTATGAAAACAAATAACAAATCAAATAATTCAATAGTAATTTATCACCTATTTCTAAATCTGTTAAGACAAAGTCACTATAGTTACCTTGAACTCTCCAAAGCACAAATCTCGTACTGGTTTGGGCACTTTGCTCTAAGTATACCAAACTCCATCAAATTTGCTTTGAAATATGAGTGAAATCCTACTTATAGCACCATCATTGGGGAGAAACCTAATTGAACATAACACATAAAATTCATTACTTGTTATGCAAAACTCGTGTAGTACTTCATAAGATATAACAAATGCAGACTTACCTGTTACCATCTGGCTCAATCCAAGTCTTAGCTTGAGTGCTCCCATGACTAGATTGTGCTTCACTTTCACCACTTCCAATGTTCTCTTGGGGCTGATTTGTGTTAGGGTGAGTGGGTTGGGGAGTGGGTTGCACAGTGTGAACAACATGGGGGTTTGGAGGAAGGTTGTAGGCAAATTGGTCGTACATGATGCTTTGGTTGGGAATGTATGAGGTTTGATGATGGAAAGCCCCAAATGGGGGAGGCAGTGACCCTAAAATACCTGGTATGTAAGCAGCCATTGTCGCTCCTGGCTGAACTGGTATATGAGGTACCTGGGGGGAAAATGGATCAATGTCCATTGCGGTCGGACCTACGGCAGAGCTCCTACACCCTCGTCCTCTACCTCGAGGGGAGGACTTTGCTCGACGAGAACTTGAATCCATACCTGAAATAGGTGACAATAAAGCCAAGTACAAACATATAATGAATGCACATATAAACTGTTTTCCTCATATATCATAATAGGTACGTAGGTTACACATATTTTGCAATGCTCATTCATACAATATAAGTAAAGTCACAACCAATTGTTTGACATGCAAAGTACTCAAGCACATAAGAATTCATAACCACTCAATCGTCTGCATCCTCAGCTGCATCCTCATCCTCATCAATGTCATCGTCATCATCATCATACAAATGCAAATTTTATTCAACCTCATCTGTTTCATTCCCGTCATCCCACTCCCCCTCTTGATCACCCTCATCATTCTCTACCTCATCTATCTCGTCATTACCCTGAATGAATGAAAACCCTATTTCATCATTAACCTCTTCCAGTGGTGCACTTTCATCCACTAATGATGTAGGGATGGCGTCATTCATAGGTTCGCCGATAGTCGTCATGTCCGTTTGTTGGTACGCAGTAGGTAGAGTGTACTGCTGATCCACTCTCGCCCTTGGTTTGGTTGGTATGACAACAAGCCAATTTGTCCTATCCCTTGAGCGATCTGCATGTGGCATGAAGTATACTTGTGATGCGGTGTTTGGGAAGATAAATGGGTCGTACTTTCAGTACCTTCTTGTACGGTAGACCATAATAAGGTTGCTTAGTTTATGAGATCGTGTCCCATAATTCAATGTGCGGTCGAACCACTCACAACTGAAGAGCACGCATCGTTTAAGTGGTTCGCCTACGTACTCAATTTGGACAATATCTTTTAGTATACCATAATAATCATTCTCAATATCGCATTCCCTAGTGCCACAAACACCAACACAACAATTATATGTTCTCTTCCCGACGCTTCGAGCTTCTGTGTGGAATTTGAATCCATTTGCTCTATATGCCGTCCACGTCGACACATACCGCTTTGGCTTCACAGCCAATTGACTCAAGTAGAAATGTTTGTCGGTCTCGAACAGTTGAATATAATGCACCTAAGGTGACATAACTTGTGGTTTTAATTAATACAATGCAACTAATTAAGTGTTATGTTCAAATTATGAATAAATGAGTTACAATACTTACATTCTCACTAAACCAATCTGCGAAATGAGTTTTAATGATGGTGTCGACATCTGCGTCGCTAACATTGGGATGTGCAGCTCTTACTTGTTCTGTGAAAATTCTATCACATTTTATAAAGCCTATTAGTATACTTCCGCTATGAATGATAAACTCAAATGGAAGTGAAAATACCACTCACCCTATATAAGGTTTAACTTCATCACAATTTTACAGCACGTGAAGATGGGCAACAACATATTTGGCATCTGTAAGATACCTTGTTCTTTCTCTACCAATAGCGGTCCCTTGCGGTGCAAACACGGACAGAGTTGGAAGATGATTAATATGTTCATCGTCATCCTCATTTCTCCTGCACCTAGTGCGCATGGACGGCACATTGGAGCCGAAGTAATCGGAGGCGAAGAGTGTCCTCTCTGCCTCTAGGTATGCTTCTGTGATTGAACCTTCAGGACACGCTTGTTGCTTTATCCTTTTCTTCAATCGGCCAAAGAACCTACCAAAATCATAATTGCATTCACTTCTAAGTGATTCCACATATAACAATTGAGATAAGGTTTAATCGATTATAGTATAATTTACCTCTCAAATGGATACATCCATCGGTATTGTACTGGACCATCTAGTTGAGCCTCTTCTACCAAATGCACTGGCAGGTGCTCCATTACATTGAAAAAGCCAGGAGGAAAAGTGGTCTCCAACTTACACAAAGTGATGACAATGTTGCGATGCAGTTCCTCAAGCATATCCTCCCGCAATGTTGTTGAACATAAGTTCTTGAAGAACTGGCTTATTTCAATAAGTGGTTTCAGCACATCATCTGGGAGCGCACCAAATGCAATTGGTAAAAGAGTCTCCATGAAGACATGACAATCATGAATTTTCATGTTGTTGAACTAAGCCTCATTAGGGTCCACGATATTTCTCAAGTTAGAGCAATATCCATCAGGCATTTGAAGCTCCTTCACCCATTCACACAACTCTCTTCGTTTATCCACAGGAAGTACGAACTTCGCTTTTGGTTTAACCGGCTTACCACATGGGCTTGAATGTAAATGTAATTCTGGTCTATCACATATTTCTGCAACATCCATTCTTGATTTGGCATTGTCTTTTGTTTTCCCATTAACATCCATAACAGTGTTGATAATATTCTCGAAGAAGTTCTTCTCAACGTGCATCACATCCAAATTATGGCAGAGCAGTTGGTGTTGCCAATAAGGCAACTCCCAGAATATGCTATTCTTCGTCCAATTGTGCTCATTTTTCTTAAGTCCTGGTATGACAAAGTCACCATTTGTACTTACTATTGGGTAATCTTCCACTTCGGCATCAAGTTCTTCCCCAAATAGTCCGCGAGAAGGACCCCCTGTAACAGTTCTGCCTTTTCTAAATGCGTTCTATTTCTTCTGAACGCATGATTCCTTGGCAAAAAACACCGATGACAGTCAAACCATGAGAATTTACCTCCATTTCCCAATCTCAAAGCCTTTTGTTGTTTCATACATATGGGACATGTCAATTGGCCATTAGTACTCCACCTAGATAACATTCCATATGCGGAAAAATCATTGATGGTCCACATAAGTGCAGCATTCATATGAAATGTATGCCCTGTAGAAATGTCATAAGTCTCAACTCCAACACCCCACAACTCTTTCAACTCATCAACAAGAGGTTGTCAGTAAACATCTATCTTGTTCTTAGGATTTTTGGGACAGGGGATTACACAAGTCAAGAACATAACCGGTGTGGTCATACACATTTAAGGGTGGAGGTTATAAGGTGTAACGACCACCGGCCAAATGGAGTATGGTATTGAAGACAATGTGTAAGGATTAAATCCATCAGCACATAAGCCAAGCCTCACATTCCGAGGCTCTGCAGCAAATTCAGGGTACTTGGTATCGAAATATTTCCAAGCTGCCCCGTCTGATGGATGACATAATACACCGTCCTCACGTCGATGTTCATAATTCCATCTCATGTGCTCTGCAGTACTTTTTGACGCGTACAACCTCTGTAGTCGAGGTTTTAACGGCAAGTAATGCATCCTTGAGTATGGCAATGGATTCTGATTCCTTTGTTGTGACCTTTGCCTCTTCCATCTTGAATGCCCACAAAACTTGCACGCATCCAGGTTTGCGTCCTCTTTATAAAATAGCATGCAACCTTTCTGGCAACAATCAATTTTGACCATATCGTTGCCGAGATCTTTGACAACCTTCTTTGTTTGCCCATAGTTGTTTGGCACGCGGTTGTTAGGGGGACACATCTCTTTCATTAATTGAACAACTTCATTGAAACAATTTTGAGGTGTGTTATAATCAGATTTAATACTCAACAGTCTCATCGCCGCAGATAGCTCACTGTGGGTGGAGCAACCATCATATAAGGGTTGTTGAGCAGCTTGAACCATATTATAAAATGGTTCTCGGCAAGTGCTTGAACCCTCTTCCCTTACATTTTGATTTGCTACTATAGCATCATCAACCATGTCCCCCACCCGATCTATGTAGGGTTCAGAATAGTAATTATTAACATGACTTGAACCTCCAATTTCAGGAATTTTACTATTTGAATACCCAGAATCATATTGTTGAGGTTCTATTTCCCCATGACTTGTCCAAAACCAATACCCTTGCACAAAACCCTTATACATACGGTGTATCTTGACCTCATCAGGTGTCAAGTACACTCTATTTCTGCATTTCGCATAAGGACATCTATACTTTCCCCAATTCATAAACTCTGTCTGTCCACGTGCAAATTGATCGAATTCGTTTACTCCATCTAGAAATTCTTGCATGTAAGCACTATGATCAGACAGTAATCTATTATACATCCGCCTACGATGTGGAGGACCATTCATATTCTGCTCAAATAACAATAACCACATAAGGTATTTGATAAGAATTAATTTTAATCAACATTATAATAATTACATAAATTACGCAATTATATATTATATATGTTTACTTTTAATTTTCCACATGCAACAAAAAAACAAAAAGCTAACATATCACATTTGCGTACTTTAAAATTGTGTACATAATTGCGTACTTTAAAAATGCGTACATTGTCACGAATATCACACAACTAATAATTCATATATGGTTGACCACTTTATTCCACCAACTTATCAAATTTGAACTTAAAATTACCAAATCTAAGTGTAGATTGCATTGGACGAAATTTTTAAACAAATATGAGCTACCTTCAGACAAACATCACATTTGAACAAAATTACAAATTAGTGCAGCTCAATCTACCAAAACATATCAACTTTCAAGTTCATACCTCCAAATCTAAACCCTAAGTTGCGTTGAGCAAAATCTCCAACTAAATTTCAACGACATTATCAATTAAAATATTTCATTCAATCAACATCTGAAATTTCAACTTCAAACTACCAAACCTCAACCCTAAATCGAATTTACCAAATTCTTGTAACGAATTAGCACAATAAGCTCACACAAATAGCACATTTCAACAACATTATCAATTAAACTGTTTCATTCCACCAACATATCAAACTTTAACTTCAAACTACCAAACCTAAACCCTAAATCGCATTTACCTCAATCTTCAACCAAATTAAACCAATAACCTCACACAAACACCACATTTCAACATAAATATGAACTAACTATGAAATTCTAACAATGTAATACAAAATTTTGTAGGAATTACAAGTAATTTAGTTGAGATAAATACCTCAAACAACTCCAAAAAACCGGCGGTGAGGGGCGACCGGCGATGAGAGGGGACGGTCGGCGGTGACAGATGGCGGCGGGAGGACCGGGGGATGGCCGGTGGTGGCTTGGCTGGGTGGGGGACGGCCGGCGACCCGGCGTTCGTGCACTCGCGACTCGCTCTCTCTCTCTTCGAAGCTTTCGCAGAAATGAAAAATGAGGGCGCTGGGTGGGAAATTAAATGGGGGGGGGGGGCGACGGAATTTCCGTTGCCACCCACAATATTTTTTTGGGCGACAGAATTTTTTCACGAAAAAAATTTTAAATTTGGCGATCGATTAAAAATTCCGTCGCCATACCTGTCGCAGAATCTAACTTAGTTGAATAACTGTTTATCAGTCGCTATATTCGTCGCCATATCTGTCGTTGATTTTTTCCGTCGCTGCATTTTGTTGTTAATATGCGCTTTTTTAGTAGTTAGCAATCCCTAGTGTGAGGACAATCTTAATGCCTTAGTCTTGAACCAAAGATCTAGATTCGGGTTGATTATACGGTAAGGTAATAGGCTACATCATATCACGCCCATCGTGATTGACGGCTTCTATTAATCAATGTGGGAAATCAAAACTTAATCATGCTATCAAACACTCATGTAGCATATTAGAATCATTCATCCATATAAAATCAAATTACCATGTTCACCAAAAGGGGGTAAAAAGATAAACAATTTAAATTATTACAATGGGTGGGGATGAAACTGATTTCATCTCTATCAAACTACAATCAACTAAATTAAACAAAAATAAATAAACAAAAATAGAAGAAGGTTATAAACTATGCCCTCAGGATAACCCAACTAAATCTTCTAGGAACCTAGTAGAGTGACGTTTTCTTAAAGTTATGATTGACTTCACTCACTAACCTTGGCACTTTCTCCTAGAAAGAAACCTTAAAGCTTTCCTCTATATTTTTTGACACTTAGTTTGTGACTTTCAATTATTATCTTCCCAGAATTAAAGGATCAAGCCCCTTTATATAGTGCTTTAGGAGGCCATGTGAATCAATATGGGCAAAGGAAACCTAGTTCTGCCCCCCACTAAGCTTTATCTGAGCAGGTTGACTTAATAAACTAAAATTCTAATTAATTAATCAAAAGAAAAATGAATCCAATTAGAACTCTACCTAACCAGACGAGGGTTCTGCCTAAGATGGGTCCATTAGGCAGTCTCTTCCATGTGGACCTCTTTATTTTATTACTAGACTTAGTATTTTTTGGCCCCGGAAAGTGCAAGTTGAGGTGTTATTTTTGAAATCGAGCTATTAAAAATATGATGTTATTTTAGGTGTCTATACCATACAAGATAAGATGAGAGAAACTAGACTTATATGGTTTCGTCATATAAGGAGAGTGAGTATAGATGCACCAGTGCAGAGATGTGAAAAGATCCATCTTCTGTGGTGTAGAAGGGGTCAAGATGGACTGAGAAAGAGTTGGGGCAAAGTGATTAGGCACAATTTAAAGACTTTAGGATTAACGGAGGATATGGCTCAGGACAAGAAGCTATGGAAATGTAGGATTGAAGTTACAAACTTTAGGTAGCTTGATACTTACCCTTTCCGTGGATCCCGAGGGCACTTAAATTGCTGGTGCTTGGATTGGCTATTACTTTTCATGCATTTTCAGTTCTTGTGTATACTGATTGTGTGACTTATTATTACTCATGGTACAACGCTTTTTATTTCATTTACTTTTTTATTATTTATCTATTTATTTGTTTACTTTTTCAAAATATTTTCAACTATAAAAGGTTTTCTTAGCCCTTTTTTATGGGTATATTAGAACTGGGGCCTCTCAGTGGGTAGTGATATTTGCAAACGTAAAGTCGCTTACATTTGGATCTCTACAAAGGCCATGCAAGCGGGACCCACACTAGGAGTTTATTGTTTTTGTTGTTGTTGCATGAAGTTGCTATGAAGGTTGCTCGATAGAGTACCTCTGAATTTCCCTTTCAAGTATCATCCAGGCCCCAAAAGACTTAAGCTCCTTCATTTACTGTTTGTTGATGATCCGCTTATCTTCAGTGCAGTTGATGCGCTTAAAGTAAGAGCTATTATGGATGTATTTGATAAATTTTGTAAGTGCATAAGTCTCTCAGCTACTAAATCCAATACTTGCATTAGTGGTTATTCTGAATAACTAAAAAGTATCTTGGAAATCACATGCTTCAATCAAGGCGAGCTCCCTTTTAGATATCTTGGTGTCCCGATTACTACAAGCAGAGTTTAAGGTGGAACACAAAGGATTGGCTGAAAAAATCATGGCAAAAATCAAGCTTTAGGCAACCAAAAGCATATCATATGCTGGTAGCACTGCACTTACTAAATCAGTTCTTATGGGGATTACAGCTTTTGGCTTATAACCTTCATATTGGATCAAGAGGTCGTACAAAAAGTTGTCTCTTTGTGCAGGAATTTCCTCTAGGGACTTGACATTGCTTAAAAAAAATCCCCATATATATCTTGGGATGATACTTGTCAGCCTAAGATCTATGGAGGTAAGGAATCTAAAGGCCTAGAATAATTCATGTGTAGCCAAGCATGTCTGGGTGCATTGTTTTAAGAAAGATTCATTATGGGTTAGAGGGGTTCATAGCAAGAACATGGTGGGATTATGTCCCTAAGCAAGATGTAAGCTTGTTTCAGAGAAAAAATCTGCTATGTGAAAGAAATGTTTAAGTAGGGTTGCACTCTTAGGAGGAAATGGACATAGCATACCCACCCAGAGGATACTATAACATATCCTTAGGCTATCTCTAGCACATTAACATACATGAGAAAAAGAAATGGCAAAGCTAATCTGGTGCAAGACTTATATCCCTAGGCATTCATACATTAGTTAGGTCTTGTTTCTAACAAGCTGCTTATTAGATGTAGAATGATGTAATTTATCCCTCAATCATTGATTTTCTTATTTGTGGAGGTGAAGATGAATCAATAGAGCATTTATTTTTTTTAATGCGATGAGACTATTGCCATTTGGAATTATATGTGGACATAGGTGGACAACACCTCCTATTATGACTATTAGCACTCAGCAAATGGTGTACTAGCTGCTGTCTTTGGCAAGTCTAAGAGCACAAAACGAAATGTTATATGTTGTCTTTACAGCATGGTTCTGTAGTATTTGGAATGACAGGAACCAAGTTATTTTTCAAAAAGTTGTAGCTAACTGGGACAAGACTATCAAGAGAATTAAAGACCTAGTTTGCCAAAGAATTTTTGTTTTTCACACAAAAAACTAGTAGATACAACATTTGCATCGAAAAATGCTCAAATGAGTTATATTGCACATGGCTCATACAATATACCTTTGGTCCTGTGGTGATGAAAGATCTTACTTTTTGTAAATAAAAAAGATAAATAGATATAAAATATTTGTATATATGTATATGTGTGTACACGTGTGTGTGTGCACATGTGTGTGCTTGTGTGTGTGTGTGTGCGCGTGAGTGTGTGTGTGTGTGTATATATGTATATATATATATACACCCTCTAGTGGTCTAACTATGGCGAGAGGCAAAAGAGGGAGGCTGAGAATGCTGCCAGGTCTCACCTAGAACCAACTTGATTTGAGATCAACTTTCAAGGATGTTGTTACTGTAGGTGACAATAGAATAGTAATAAGGGGATGATTCCAAACCCTAACTTTAGGTATGCAAATCGTATGCCTCTGAGGCAAAACACACATGAGAGTATGTCTGAACCTGTGATTAAGGAAATTTAAGTGGTTAACCCCCTTTCTGAGGTAAGAATGAGCTTATATGTCTTTTTAGTTAATGCTAAAGAAGGTTTATCACTTAAATTGATTGCTGCTATTGAAATCAATGATGTGAAATGGGCTAAAATTGACCATGAAGACATTACATTATTGATAAAATTGACAATGATGCCAACCTTTACTATGTCTTTGGAGCTAATCCTCCATTATAGGTAGTAAGTGGATTTGTGAAGAAAAATTGGCACCAAAATGAAAGGAGCTTGTGCTACAGAAAGGAATTTATGTCTTTGACATGAAACCATCCCTGGTTAAAGCCAGGATGAAGAGTTGAACACTGATACTAAGTCTTTGACGTACTTTCCAATCTGTGTCAAATTTTAGAATTAGATGTCAAATATTGGGGTTGGACAGTTTAAGTAAGCTAGGTAGGCTGCTAGGTGACTTTATTAAAACTGACAAACCCACAATAGAAAAGATTGTTGAACTATACAAGGCCATTGGTTGAAATAAGTCTCAAGGGACCCTTCCTGAATTATGTGGATTTCAAAACTGACAAAGGGCTTGTCACCAGGTAGTGCGTTAAGTATGAATAAAAATCTACAAAATGCAGCCATTGCGATTATGTGTGGGCATGAAGAGGCGAAGTGTAGGAAGAAGGAGTAAGGCAGGAATAGAGAGAGGTAGCGTAGGAAATAGTGCACCCCTAACTAGGCAAGCTAAATAAGTCAATCAATGATGATGGGTTAGGAAGGCCTAGAAGGTCTGCAAACAGAAAAAGTACTTCACTAAGAGCTTCCCCTTTATCCCATGGGTCTAACTCCTTTCAAGCTTTCTTGGAAAATAAAATGGTAAAGATAGTTACACAGCGGTCAATGTTTGTGGGAATCCGCTAGATGGAAACGTCATAAACTAGAACACTAGAGGCCTTAATAGGGCTAACGAGAAGGAAGATGTCAGCATCCTCCTTACTAAGTATAATATCAATATTGCTGGTGTTCTTGAAACAACGGTGAGATTATCTCATCTTAGCATAATGGTTGCAAATCTGTTTGACGACTAGACTTAGTACACAAACCATCCGCTTTCTCCTAAAGTAAGGATATGGGTAGCATGGACGACTAGAGCATATAATGTCACTATTGAGCACACCACTAACCAACTCATGCACTGTCATACTACGCAAGTTTCATCTTAAATTTTTTTTGATCCCACCTATGTATATAGTTTCAACAAAGATAGCTAGAGATGACCTTCAAGGGATTATCTGGGTTCCGTTACTAGCTCTCTACGAGGATCATAGTGTTTGACTAGGGATCTAATGCCATCTTCGATTCAGAAGGCAGAATAAGGACTGATGAGATATTGGACTCTTAAATAAAGGAGTTTGCTCAATGTATTAAAGAATTCCTGATTGTGAAGTGCATGAATTGTGAAGCTTTGGTAGCGATTATTCTTGGTCCAATAGATCCTCAAGATGGCAAAGAATCTTGTCTAGAATTAATAGAGCTTTCATAGACTCTAAGTTTTATAATCTTTTCAATTTTGCTTAAATGGATTATATGGCTGAGGGGCTGTTAAGGCAAAACTCATGCATTGTTTAATTTTAATAATTATTTCGATTATATTATAAATATTATTTCGTCTAATTTACTTTATTTTAAATATTTTTTAGGATTAGTATTAATAAAATAAAGAGAAGAAGAGGGGACGTCGAAGTTCGGATTTTACATGCTTAGCTATCAAGACGGTTCAAGAATAATAATTTATGAAAAATACTATTTTCATAATTATTTATTTCGGCTAGGGTTACAAGAGTTAAAGAGATGCTAGAAGTATTGGAAGAGAAGGAGTCTAAGGAAAAGAAAAACCCTAGTCACTAAGCCTAAGCCCATATCACACCTAACCCTAACCTTCCTCACCATAATCTTCTCTTCACCATCATAATATAATGATCTCTCATTCAACAGTCCTAAAACCAACCCATGGCCATCTTCCATCACCTCTACGGCTGCCCTATCCCCCACGCATCATTGCCACCATCATCTCCTTAAAAACCCACGACCATTCTCTTTTCATCGTCAAACCCACGTAACCCTCCTTCACCATATTCATCATCATCATCTTCCATCACTTCCACGGATGCCCTCCACACATCAAGCCACGCCAACCCTTCTTCATCATAATCACGGCTGCTTCTCCTCTCCATCATCACGGTTATCTCTTTAGTGCTTTCATGTTATTTTAATTTCTCTTTGTGGTTTTATTAATCTGAACTCTCCATATTATTAAATATGAAATATTTGATCTACTATTGTGATTTTATTGTTAATATGAGTGAGAAAATCCTTTATGCTTAGTATAATCTATTTGAAACCATGCTAAATTAATTATTTTGAAACAAGTTTCATGCTTTATTGTCTAGTTTATTTTTATTCATGAGTCTATAGCGATTAGTATTTATTATTCATGATATTCGTGTTATATTAATTGGAATGCATGCTAGTTAGTTTAATACGAATTTATATGATAGTTTAAAGGGCTTTAATACGTAAAAGTTATCATCTTTTAGGCATTAGTATCACCCTAATTAATCATGGATGGTTCAGACTCGTATCGTTTAATTAGGTAATCGTTATAGATATTTGTTAAATCAATTTGCTGGTAAATTGGTTACAAGGCATTGGATAAAGTTTTTCTAATACGTAATGCTCTAGTTTGATTAAATTGTTGCACTGGTGTGAGGGTTATCAAAATTAGTGGGGTTTACATTAGGGTTGGACCTAAATAAACTATAATATAAGGAAAAACGGGGAATATCCACTGGCGGTTGTCTTCTACAGTCTAACTCATGTATAAAATCGACTTTTGTATTGATGATAAATATTAATTTGCATGGTGGATATAGATTATGCTAAGCATTTTTCATAAATTTGGTATCTTTGATAATTATTTGTTGCTTTTTAGCTAATTTGTTTAGTTTGTCAATTTTTATTCTTCAATTATTAGCTTTAATATAAATTCCATTTACCCCGCCCAAAAGAGTATTTTTTTAGGAGTGTCTTGGTGATATTGGATTAGTTAGATTTTGATTTCTAGAGTGATTATAATTTTCAGATTTAATTTATAGTCCGTTTTGCCGTTTAATTAGCGGTTTGTTAGAAATTAGGCTAAAAATAGTTCCTTTCATTATTTTTCAAGTTTTAATCCATCCTAGGGTTTTTATAGTGTCCTAATCTGCCTCTATGTAATTCGGAATTTTTGAAAATTATTTGATAGTTTTTCAGAATTATTTCGTGAATTGGATATGTTCAGGTTTTTGTTTCAATAAGTCTGAAAATTACATTTTTAATTTTTATTTCATGCTTTTTAGGTGTTATTAAGTCCATAAAATTATATACTTAAATTTGGATAATTTTTTTATTTAATTTCGTATTTATGTTAGTGCAGTTTATTTTCTTTTTCTAATTTCTGATTTTCTTTTCTGTTTCATTTTCTGGAATTAATTTTCTGTTTTAATTTTTCTGAAATTAATGACTTATATTTCTTGAGTTATAAACTTATAATATTTAATAATATTAGTTTAGGTTACTGTTTGTTATTTTTTAATATTAATTTTCTGTTTGTTATTTTCTGTTTTAATTATTAGTTGAATATTGTGTTATTATTCTGTTTTTATTTTTCTAGATTATTTAGGATAGCTACTTACTGTTTTATTTCCAGAATTAAATTTAGAATATTTAGGAGTAATACTAAGTATTTTTCTGGATTTTTATTTATTAAATTTGATTTATTTTAGAATTACAAAGAGTAGAAACAATAAACTAGAGTAGTAAAATCATTTAGAATTGAACTAGCTTTTTGACATAATCTTTCCTCGTGGATCGATCCCTACTTTTCTATGCTATAAATATTATTTATAAGTCGAAGCAGTGCTTAAATTTGTAGCTCTACAACAAGCTATACAAATTTTGGCGCCGTTGCCGTTGAAAGAAAATAAAATCGTAAGTTTACTTCTATTTAATATTACTACTTTTATTGTTTTGTTTTAACTCTAGTATTTTAATTTGTATAGATTGCCCGTAATGTATGAAATTAAGAAGTGTTAAGGAAATTGGAGAGGACAGAGAGCAAATGTTGGAAGATAAAAACAAAGAAGGTTGTCCTAAACTAGTAAGTCTTAAGATTAAAAAGGTAAGAATGTCCACTCTTCGGGAACTTGCTGCTCCTAACCTAAAAACCCAACCTATGTCCTTTACTTATGCTACATTAGATAAACCTCTAAAACTGAACTTTGGATTCATCAATCTATCACCCAAGTTTCATGGATTAGTTGGAGATGACCCATACCGTCATATTAGTGAATCCCTTATCACATGCTCTGCTATGGTGCCTGAGGGGATTCCTGAAGACCAAATTAGGTTAAGAGCCTTTCCTTTCTCTTTGCTTGGTAATGTTAAAGATTGGTTGTATTACATGCCTACTGGATCTTTCTCTACATGAACTGCAATGCATAAATCATTTTCAGAGAAATTTTTTCCAGCATCCCGAATTGGATCTATTAGGAAGGATATATGTGGTATCAAACAAATGAATGGGAAAAATTTTTGTGCGTATTGGGAAAGATTTAATAAATTGTGTGCTAGTTGTCCCCAATATCAAATAATTGAACAGTTGTTGATTCAATATTTTTATGAAGGGTTGCTTCCTATGGATCGTAATATGGTTGATGCTGTTAGTGGGGGAGATCTAGTTAATAAAACTCCAGCAGAGGCTAGAAATTTATTCAATCTAATGGCCCAAAATACTAAGCAGTTTGGTGCTAGGGAGTCACAAATTAAAAGGTTAATGAGATTGATTCTAGCTCATCTATAGAGAGTCAGTTATCTCACATTATTGCTATGTTAAATAAGATTGTCATTGGGGGAGTACAAAAAGCAGTCATATGTGGAATTTGTTGTCTAGAGGGGCATCCTACTTATGCATGTCCTACACTTCAAGAGGATAATGTTAATGCTGTCTATTATAACCAAGGTCAAAGGAGGTATGATCCCTATTCTAACACCAATGATGAAGGATGAAGAGACCACCCTAACCTTAGGTATGGCCTTAAAACCAATCCACCTGGTTTTGACCAAACATCTCGTCAACCTTCTAATCAAGATAGGACCAACTTGTTACTAGAACAAGTCCTTGAGAAGATGGATGATAGGTTCCAGATTTTGGAGACAACTCTTAAGCAGGTTCAAGAGAGACAGACTGTAACTGGTATCATAGTTAGCAACTTGTAGACCCAAATGCAAAATAGGTTACCATCTCAGCCTTACCCTAACCCTAAGGAGAATGTTAGTGCCATAACACTTAGGAGTGGGAAAGAACTAAAAGAACCTAGGAAGAGTAGAGAGTTACAACTTGAGTTAGAGGTTAAAGGGGTTAAACCAAAGTTAGATACAGATTCTCATCAAACTACTAAGGAAATAGGAGAGAAGAAAAAAGAACCTTATAAGCCAATTTCACCCTTTCCTAGTAGATTTCGAAGCCCTACTTCTAAGGTGAATGAGGCTAACCAAGAGATCTTAGAGACATTTAGGAAGGTAGAGATCAACATACCTCTCCTTGATGCCATTAAACAGGTGCCTCGTTATGCAAAGTTCTTGAAAGAATTTTGTACTACTAAAAGAAAGTTAGTAGGGAATGAAAAGGTAAGTGTGGGGGAAAATGTGTTTGCAGTTTTTCAAAGGAAACTTCCCCCTAAGTGCAACAACCCAAGTGTGTTTTCTATTCCTTGTAAAATAAGAAATCTTTACTTTGATAAGGCTATGCTTGACTTGGGTGCTTCTATTAATGTTATGCCTAGGTCTGTTTATGACAAACTGAATTTAGGAGTTAAAGAAAACTGGTGTAGTGATTTAGTTAGCTGATAAGAGCAGTATTTACCCAGATGGAGTGTTAGAGGATGTCTTAGTCCAAGTGAATGATGAACTTGTGTTTTCTGTTGATTTTTATGTGATGAACATGGGTGATGCATGCCATGATATTACCATCTTGCTTAGCAGGCCATTTTTGAAAACAGTTAGGACTAAAATTGATGTGCATGAAGGAGCATTAACCATGGAATTTGATGGTGAAGTGATTAAATTTAATATTTTTGATGCCATGAGATTTCCTACTGATGTGAATTACGTGTATGCACTTGATGTTATTGATGAGTTGCCCCAACATATTTATGACTTGTCCAATCAAGATGAATTTTTTACTATGCTTACTAAGAGTTTTGATCATACTGAGTTTCAAAAAGTGCCCTACCAAATTAATGATGATCTAGTAGAAGAGATCCAACTAGAGGATCCAGGAGCTTCATAGTGTCGAGCCAACAACGGTAAACAAAGGCACTGGTTAGGAGACAATCCAATATTTTTAGGGAAGTACCCATTTAATTTTGCTTTTATTTTCATTATTTCTATCTTTTTACATGCATTAGGGACAATGCATGAATTAAGTGGGGGGGTGCATCCTGCATTTGATTCCTGCGGTATTTATTGTTGAAAAAAAAAACACAGAGAAAATCGAGAAAAAGAATTTCTTATAAATATTGCATGATATAAGTTTATGCTAGGCTTGCTTGCTTAAATTTTTTTGTTTTATTAGCTATTTTGTAGTTTATTCTTCTATAAGTGAAGACTTCTAAGCATGCTAACTATCTTTCAGAGAAGTTTGAGTTGATCCTCACATATCTCTTTAATGAGGATCTGTCATGATTATTCATCTTATTTGATCATGTATTATATCCATTTCAGAGGCGACAAAGTGGCCTAACCCATTTCCTATACTATTGAATTAGTAGAATAAATCATTAAAATTGTGATTTTTCTTGTGTATTTATTATAAAAAAAAAAGAAAACAAAAGTGAAAAAGGAAAGGAAAAAAGGTTAGATTACCAACATGGGTAGGAATAGGTGACTCAACACCTTTTCCCCTTAAGTTTAGGTCTCAAGTTGAGCCTTATGTATGGAGTAACCCATGATTAGGAGAGTCATGCCCCTTTTTGAGCCGATCAATGACTTGCACCAAACTAACAGTAAAAAATAAATAATTATGAGAATGAATTGTTTGCTCCAACACCTCTATTCGAGTGAGTGTGAGATAGGGAGTGTTTAATTTCTAAGACCCTACATGGGCCTCGAATATGTGCGCAAGTGGAGTTTAAAAAGAAAAAAAAAACAAAAGAAAAAGGAAGAAATAAATATAAGGCAAGTTTAGAATCAATTCAATGAGTTATTCTATCCAGTTCAGTTGTTTTATAGCCATACCATGCCTAAATTTTTCTATCATAAATTTTTTAGGCCTCTTGATCGGTTTATGCATATTTAAGAGAGATGGATAATTATTGATCTTGTTACTTCATTATAGAAATGTTGTGAGGCTGATGAATAAACTCTTTGATGGTAGTTGAATGTCTAGTAGTTATTCACTTGTATGAGGAAAAACTAATTAATTTTCAATAAAACTGTTTTTAAAGGAAGCCAAGGCCTAGTATGAATATCATAGTTATGCATGACTTTATAAGAAAGAAAGAGGGTAAGCTTTTAGATCGAGTCTAAGATTTCTTTGCACGAGGGCGTCCAAAGTCTAAGTGTGGGGGAATTTGTTAAGCCAAAAATCATGCATTGTTTTAATAATTATTTCAATTATATTATAAATATTATTTCGTCTAATTTACTTTATTTTATATATTTTTTAGGATTAGCATTAATAAAATAAAGAGAAGAAGAGAGGACGTCGAAGTTCGGGTTTTACAAGCTTAGCTATCAAGACGGTCCAAAAATAATAATTTATGAAAAATATTATTTTCATAATTATTTATTTGGGCTAGGGTTACAAGAGTTGAAGAGATGCTAGAAGTCTTGGGAGAGAAGGAGTCTAAGGAAAAGAAAAACCCTAGTCACTAAGCCTAAGCCCATATCACACCTAACCCTAACCTTCCTCACCATAATCTTCTCCTCACCATCATAATATAAGCATCTCTCATTCAACCCTTCTAAAACCAACCCATGACCATCTTCCATCACCTCCACGGCTGCCCCATCCCCCACACATCATCGCCACCATCATCTCCTTAAAAACCCATGACCATTCTCTTTTCATCGTCAAACCCACCTAAGCCTCCTTCACCATGTTCATCATCATCGTCTTCCATCACTTCCACGGCTGCGCTCCACACATCAAGCCACACCAACCCTTCTTCATCATAATCACGGCTGCTTCTCCTCTCCATCATCACGACTATCTCTTTAGTGCTTTCATGTTATTTTAATTTCTCTTTGTGGTTTTATTAATCTGAACTCTCCATATTATTAAATATGAAACATTTGATCTACTATTGTGATTTTATTGTTATTACGAGTGAGTAATTCCTTTGTGTTTAGTATAATCTATTTGAAACCATGCCAAATTAATTATTTTGAAGCAATTTTCATGCTTTATTGTCTAGTTTATTTTTATTCATGATTCTATAACGATTAGTATTTATCATTCATGATATTCGTGTTATATTAATTGGAATGCATGGTAGTTAGTTTAATACGAATTTATATGATAGTTTAAAGGGCTTTAATACGTAAAATTTATCGTCTTTTAGGCATTAGTATCACCCTAATTAATTATGGATGGTTCAAACTCATCTCTTTTAATTACGTAATCGTTATAGATCTTTGTTAAATCAATTTGCTGGTAAATTGGTTACAAGGCGTTAGATGATGTTTTTCTAATACGTAATGCTTTAGTTTGATTAAATTATTGCACTGGTGTGAGGGTTATCAAAATTAGTAGGGTGTATATTAGGGCTGGACCTAAATAAACTATAATATAAGAAAAAACGGGGAAGATACGCTGGTGGGTGTCTTCTATAGTCTAACTCATGGATAAAATCGACTTGTATGTTGATGATAAATATTAATTTGCATGGTGGATATATATTATGCTAAGCATTTTTCATAAATTTGGTATCTTTGATAATTACTTGTTGCTTTTTAGTTAGTTTGTTTAGTTTGTCAATTTTTATTCTTCAATTATTAGCTTTAATATAAATTCTATTTAACCCCCCCCAAAGAGTAGTCTTTTAGGAGTGTCTTGGTGATATTAGATTAGTTAGATTTTGATTTTTAGGATGATTGTAATTTTCAGATTTAATTTATATTCTGTTTTGCCGTTTAATTACCGGTTTGTTAGAAATTAGGCTAAAAATAGTTCCTTTATTTTTTTTTCAAGTTTTAATACATACTAGGGTTTTTATAGTGTCCTAATATGCCTCTATGTAATTTTGGAATTTTTGAAAATTATTTGATAATTTTTCAGGATTATTTCGTGAATTGGATATGTGCAGGTTTTTATTTCAATAAGTCTGAAAATTACGTTTTTAATTTTTATTTCATGCTTTTTAGGTGTTATTAAGTCCATAAAATTATAGAATTAAATTGGGGTAATTGTTTTATTTATTTTCGTATTTATATTACTGCAGTTTATTTTTTTTCTAATTTCTGATTTTATTTTCTGTTTCATTTTCTGGAATTAATTTTCTGTTTTAATTTTTCTGAATTTAATGACTTGTATTTCTGGAGTTATAAAATTATAAAATTTAATAATATTATTTTAGGTTACTGTTTTTGATTTTTTAATATTAATTTTCTGTTTGTTCTTTTCTGTTTTAATTATTAGTATATTGTGTTATTATTCTGTTTTTATTTTTCTAGATTGTTTAGGATAGCTACTTACTGTTTTATTTCCAGAATTAAATTTAGAATATTTAGGAGCGATATTAAGTATTTTTCCAGATTTTTTTTATTAAATTTGATTTATTTTAGAATTACAAAGAGTAGAAACAATAAACTAGAGTAGTAAAATTATTTAGAATTAAACTAACTTTTTGACATAATCTTTCCTTGTGGGTCGATCCCTACTTTTCTATGCTATAAATATTATTTATAAGTCGAAGTAGTGGTTAAATTTGTAGCTGTACGACAAGCTATACATGGGCTTTTTTAGATGCCTAAAAATGGCATCTGCATTTTAATCGCCCCATGACAAAAGTTATACTCCAACTTATGCACTTGAGAGCCCAAAACTTAAGAGTGGAATGAGGATTGAGAAGGGTACGTGAGTATGGAAGCAAAATGGCTAGCTCAAGCCGAGCAGACCGGTTCACCAATAGGGATCCGGTTGGATTACCAAGCTTTCTCTTGCTCCGAAATTTTTTCTGCTTAATTAACCCTAATTCTAGTCTGAGACTGATTAGTTTCATAGTTAATTAGTCAGACTCCTAGTGAAATTAGTGAACGTATTAGGACTAAGTTTAATAAGACTAAGAGTTGGTAGCCTTTTCCTAGACTAAGTGAGTCTATTCGACCGCAATAAAAGGGGGCCTGCCCCTAGCGGTTATCATTAGAAAATTAGCGTCAGTTAGGCATTGAGAAACTGGCATCCTAAGAGAGTTAAAAATAGTCAGAGATTTTTGTAAATAATTCCAGAAATTAGAGAGATAAAATCCCGGGTGACCTACTGAGAGCATTGAAGGTGACATTAGATTAATTAAACAGGTATCACTTTATTGGGTTCCCAGGAAGATCAAGTGGGTGTCTTCAGGGCGAAATCTCTATCTTTCCCATGCTCTTCTATTTAATCTCCCTTTTGTGATTTTGATTCCCAATCACCAAAGATGTAATCGTTAGATAGTTCCTGCTTGCTATAATTTTTTACTTTACTTTGGCTTTTGCTGGACTAAAATGTACCTTTTGCATTATCTAATATGATTCATATTAATCTACTGCAAGAATATCTGGTAATGTAATTAAGATTTGATTTCAATATTGAATTGTAAAGGCCATCAGTGATGATGGGCAGTGATGTGTTGCATCCTATTATATCACCGTAGCATCGCCCCTGAATCTAAATCTTCAGTTTGAGACTAAGGAGTCGAGATAGTCCCTACACTAAAGATTACTAGGGGGCCTTTTGAAAACCTTTTCGAAATGAAATTAGGTGTCCCTATCAGTTATGATTTGCTTTAAAAAAGTAGTTGTTTGTAAGTTTTCTTAAAACTCACTAGCGACTTTACTAAAGATTTAATTCTTTTTATTTTTTATTTTTATTTCTTTTTTGTTTTATTTTTCAGTAAATAGCTCTAATCTACAATAATGAAGCTGTCTTGACCAGGGATTGGGCCCTGCATCGGACTAGAGCTCGGCTATTAGATTAGGTATTCTGGACCAAGAACCCAGTTAGATTCCTAGATCAAAATATGGATCCAGTTTCTTGATTTGTCCCTATAAATCTACTAACTTGTGATTTAAAAATAAAAAAATAATAACAAAAATTAATAGTTAGTTTTGAAAATAAATATAAATAAACACTCAACAAACAAAGTCTAACCATTCTTGGGATACTTGCAACCCAGAAAAGGTCCATTGATGCCATTCATCCTTACAGTGGGAACTCCATTGGGGGCTTTTCTTAAACTGGGTAAGATTTGAAATTCATTATAGAAAATTATTTTAATTACACATGCATTAGGCATCCTTGCATTGAGGTGCTGCCTTAACTGGATCAATGGTGCTAGGTGACCCTATTATGTGAGATCAACTTGTTAACTCGGTGGGTCCACTAGACCCTACTAAACATATATTGATCCACCCATTTACGACACACTTTCCAATTCACAAGACGTAGGCAGCAACCAAAATGTTCCAGTCTTGTCATGCACCCCAAGGATGACATACAAAGCATTTGGGTCATGGGAGGATTGTTCTTAACCTTACTTAAAACCGCCCTTGTTGTTTAGTACCTTAGCTTAGATTGGACTCATGTGTATGCTTGAATGTGTTCTCATATGATTTAAATTTTCTTTAGCCTTAGGGTCTCTGCATTGGTGCTTTAGGTCTTAGGAGAGCCCAAGTTAGGAAAGGTCAAACTTAGTAATTATGGTTACGAACCAAAGCAGCTTCGAGGCCAATTGAGCTCTAAGGAGCTCTTGGCCTCAGACTCGACTTGCCTGTTACCTTAGTTTAAGGAATAAAAGGTCTTCAAAGGAGATTTTAGTCGAGCTTGAATGTGCATGTTTAGTTGCTATTAAAAAAACGGTATACATGATAGTAGAAGTTCCATACTGTTTCAAAAACCAGCTTAGAGTCCTTTCAGTCTAAGCTTTAGTCAAAATCTAGGAAAAGGGGTAAGAGTCAGTCTCCTAGACCAATTAAAATCCCGGTTGATACCTTACAAGGAGTTTGTCTGCATTTAATTGAGTTTATTCTTAAGATTAAAATGTAAGAGTCAGGATGTTTGTTTCAGGGGCCTAAATCGGAACCCGACCAACATCCCTAGAACTGGACTATGTTAGATTGAATCTAGACCTAGGAGAAAGGGCAAGACTTAGTTGATTAGTCTCGAGGACCTAATAGGGAACCCGATCAGTATGCTCCAAGCGGGTCCAGTCTAGTCAGTCTACTTTAAAGTCTGTTGTAAGTTGGCATTCATGACATAAAGTCAGTATGCTGGGCTCTCTCAGTATATGGTCTCAGTTCATAGGTCGAGAAGGTCTATTTAAGATTTTAGCACATCAGTTGCAACATACATCGGCCCTAAGATTCATGCACGATTAGGCCTCATCACGTGTGGTTCATGAATCCATGTAGGCCTAAAGAGCGTAATGCATGCCCTTAGGCCTTCAAAGTCTCAATTTGTGGTTACAGCCAATCATGCATCTTATTCATAATAAGCTTAGTTGGGACCAAGATACTTTACCCATATTAAAGTTCATGGTCCATGCATCATATTCCCTAAGTCTAGGTAGGATCCATGCACTAGTCCACCCAGATCCATCCACATGCTCAAACTTGCCCACTCTAGGCAAGCAAAACCATAATCATACCTAGGCCCATGAGTTATATGAGCTATGCTTAGACCCAACTAATGCCCATAGATTAGCTTCCTAAGCCCAACATAGGATTCAATTTAAGGTAAGGCCCGATTTAATTTAAAACAAAAGCCTGAATGCGACTTCTTGACCTTATCCATTCAAGTCTAGCTTAAAACTTCAAGACCTTATCTCCTCAGCAGACTATGAGTTAGTGAATATTTTCTTCAGTCCCATAGCTAATGTTGTTAACCTTTCAATTCCATCATTCACTCCTCCAAAGCACCACCTTATTGCTCAAGATGGGGAAGACTAAAAAAGGTATATGAGCAAAGCCAACAAACCAATAAAATTCTCCCGAGAAAAGAGTCCAAGGGAACCCCACTAGTTGGGCCAAAGTCGAAATCTAAGTCAAAGTTTAATACTTCACCAATCGCAATGGCAGGAGATAATGAACTAGCTCAACTCATGAAGATGATGCAAAAAAACACAAACTAGACTGGATGAGAATGAGAAAAAGATGGAACTGATGGCCACTACACTCCAAACCCTTATTAAGGACACCATAAATGAAAATGGTGAGAAACCTCGTAACGAAGGAGGGGAAGGTGGGAAGAAGAAGATAGAAAAAGCACTCCTTAAATCAATCGACGATTGGATCGGATAGAACCACTACTTAAGGGATCTTCCATGTTCAACCATTAATTTAATGACTATACTTGATTCACTTCAATCCCAAAAGGGAAATTACCCCCAGAATTCACTATGCCATGCCTCAAGTTCCATGAAACTAAAAATCCTCACCATCACGTAAAGAATTTTGTTAGTACAAGGTCTTTAAAAGGAATTAATAAGGATATCTTCCACATCATATTTTCTTAGATAATCGACAAGGATGTGATGAGGTGGTATCATACTATAGAACTATGAAAAGCATAAGTTGGGATGATCTTCATATGGAATTTATAAGTCAGTATTCATATAATGTTGACCTATCCATTACATTTAGGGACCTCGAAACAATCTAACAAGAGGAAAAGGAAGGCTTTCTTAACTTTCTTAACCATGGATGGTAAAGGTCATTGATATAGTGGGCCAACCCTTAGAAGTCGATCAAAGGACGTTGTTTATCATAAACCTTTAGCCCACCTACAAGCAACATCTAAAGTTTAAGCCATTTGAAAAATTCACAACATTAAGAAATGTTGGCATGCTTGTGGAAGAAAAGTTGGCTAGAGAAACACCCATAAAAGCTATTAACAATTGGAATCTCAACAAATAAGGAGGTATGTGCTCTAGATTGCTACGCCGGATACACCCCTATTGGAATCGCCTATGCTCAAGTACTTAGTTAGGGCAGCAAACTGATTAGCTTATATGATAGCATTCTATCCATTTCAGACCAGGAAAGTAAAAAGGAGGACCTGTCTATTTACATTGAGCACAGTTGAATAAAAGGCCAAAATGCCTCCACACTAGAGACCTTGAGTTCTATTGAATTTAGAAGATATGACGTGTCTTAATCCCATGTCATGCTTAGCTTATGGTCATGTGTTGAGCCTTAGAGTCATTCGCTTTCTTTTCCATCATGAATCCAAGTTTGATGTAGCCTTGATTTATTAATTAAATTATCTCCTCTAATAGTTCCTTTGCATATTCTTATATCTTTCTTTACTAGAATGCTCCTATTCGATGATGATTCCAGGGTTAAAAGAAAAAAGAGGGGCTCGCTTGAAAACCTCATAACTTGAGCTAGGCAAAAGGATAGAAAGAAAACTAAAATTAAAAAGAGACTAAGGATTTCAATTCATCATCTGAAAAAAAGGAAAGATTAGAAAATTTTTAGTAATAAGTCATGTAGCTTTAGGGGACATGCCTAAGATAGGATCCCTCATTTCACAACCTAGTTAATACCTTTGTTCAACTTGATAAGTTCCCACTTAAAGCCCTATGGAGACTTCAAATGAGCTTGTTTTTCCATAGCCACATCTTATCTAACCAGGGAATGCAAGTGCGTCATAGGTGACGTTGAAATCAATAATCAAAATGGAGAAATTACCGATTCACAGTAACCTCATCAGCTATGCACACTTGGGAATTTCATAAGGGTTATTTGAGCCTTTATGTCGGTTCCCTTCCTCCGACACACTAACCCTAAAGCCTGCATATAAAAGTCATCCTAGATGCATCCTTCCTTTAAGCGGCACGTTTTTACTCTCGTACTATAACTAGCCTCATTCATAGTATACATAGGCGGCCGCGAAAGACGCTAGGCTACAAAGATTCATCTCCATTGGGTCCTTTGGTCAATAAAGGAAAGAAAAAAATATTGAGAGAAACAAAAAAGAGTTGCTAGTCCAAAAATCTAAAAAGTTAGGCCAGGCAAAAGAAGAGTAAAAATTAAACCTAGTTTTTTACGATAAAGAAGCATTCCATTGCTTACCACCATCAAATCAAACATGGACAGACTATTCACCCACTTTACCATTCTTCTCAATCATCATAACCTCTAATCTCATCTCCATTCCAAAATTCAGGACTCTTCACCTTAACCATGACTACAATTCAAGAGTAGATACTCGCTTTATATTCTTAACTTTTAACTGAAGCGCGCAACCATTATGCAAGACAGGGGGCTCCCTTGCGTTTTCCTAAATAATTAGGGCTTCCATCATGGTAAATAATTTCCTACAAGGAGATAACCATATTCTTTACGGTAAATTAAAGGCAACTCTGGGTAGCACCAACAAAACATGTTTGTCTACCATATTCCTACACAACTAGGGTTTACCAACTAGTAAGTATTTCCCAACATGAAGGATCACATTTATTTGACTAGAATAGGGGTTACTCTAATTAAAACTAGCATAAGCATGCATCTTCGACTATCACTATCCTTACAAATCAAGGGTTTCTGTTGTACTAATAGAAATTAGGCCTTCTTCGCATAGGAGCAGTTTAATGAAAAATTAAAGGGCACTTTTCCACTAAATAGAAAACTTTCCTATCCTGGGTAACTCATACTCCATAACCTACCTTAGTAGTAATTGAACCGTTTATCCCTCATCCTACCATATTTTGTAGTCTAAGCCATATGACACCACTGTGCCTAATCTGTCAGTTACTTATACCTTAATTAGGCCTTATGCAATGGACCCCAAACTTAGCATGAGACCTTTACCTATATGCACATGAGGTTCGGTCATCTCAGCACAATTGAGTCCACATAGCCATCTTATATGCATAGTCCAACCTAGGCTACCAATTGCACATGCTTCAATAAATGGGTTTTTAACTTATTTACTAGACCTTCATAGGGGCACTATATAAAGGGAACACAACCCTAGTTAAGCATGAATCTACATCAAAGGTTCTCAAGACGACATCAACAATTGTGACAGAAGACAGTTATACTTTGACCCTTGCCTTATTCAAGCTTAGTCAAAATGGGGGCTCCAATCTCAAAGTGGGCCTCACGAGAGCATTACCTAAGACATCAACCCTATGAAGTACCCAAGTTCAAGGGGATCTATTCATGGAGGACATCTCATGCTCTTTATCTTAACATAGAAGGATGCCTCAATGTCCTGGACATTTTAGCATTCAGCAGACTCCCACAAGAAGGAGATGACTTCAACGTCCAAGTGAAAAAGAGGCCAAACTTGAAGATTTGACATCTCAAGGATTAGTCTTCAAGCTTAAACACCAACAATCCACAAGCATTTGGATACATGTCTTTAGGCTTACACGCCAATAGGATCACAGGGAACTGGCTGACAAGTCTTCAAGTTCAAACACTACTATGTTCATATGCATCTGGCTACAGGTCTCCAAGCTTAAAAACCACCAAGTTCTCAGGGATCTGGCCATAGATCCTTAGGTATCCACACTACTAAGGTTCACAGTTGGCTCCTAGCACAATGGGCCATTTCAAGAGTGTTGGCTCCTAGCACAATAGGACATTCCAACGACAGGATGGCTCCCGATAAAATGGGATATTTAACAATTCAAGTCCGCTAGACCAACAAAAGGTCTGCTAATTTGGTGATGGGGATAAATTAACAGGTTTGCTGAACTGGTGAAAGATCCGTTAATCCGGTGAAAGAATAAATTCACAAGCCCGCTAGATCGACACAAGGTTCACTAATCTGGCAAAAGAATGAATTCAAGAATCTGCAAGACCTGCGAAAGGTCCACTATTATGTCACAATGCAATCTCTAAAGATAAGATTAGTATGATAGATAGTTCCTAAAGGAGTGGTCACATAAAGCTGTATATCCATCTCGTCAGGCTTAATGGCAAGTTTCTTTGCAAATTCAAAGTTCACAAAACAGTGAGTAGTGCCAGAATCAAATAAGATTCGAGCATAAAGATGGTTTACAAGAAGAATACCTGACACTGTGTTAGCAGGTTCCTCGGTCTCTTCTCCTTTTAAGTAGAATACCCGTACTCCTGCTTGTGGTTTCTTGTTGTTTCTACTGCCTCCTAAGGAAGCACCAGCTAGAGGGCGACCTCGTTGTGTTGTGAGGTTATTCCCTACACCTGATCTCTGAGTATTACCCTGATTGTTCCATGTGGCCTTTGGGCAATTGGCTACCCTGTGGCCCATTTCGACACATCTAAAGCACTGACCCGTAATGCCTTTGCATAGGCCATAGTGTTAACGCCCACACTAATCATATGTTCTCTTCTGTTGCTACTGTGCGGCGTGTTTTCCCTTATTCTATCTCGTTCCAATATAAACTTCTTGAAGTTTTTATTTCCCTGCGAACTAAATCCTCCAGGGTTGAATTTTCTGTTTGCTTGGCCCTTTTCTCTATTTTCAATTTCAGTTTTATTCATTAGGTGGGCTACTTTCACAGCCCAATGGTACATTTCTTGAAAATTGGCATAAGCATGCCCTGCTATTGTTTTCTTCACTTCCTCTTTTAGTCCTTATTTGAAGTGGTCCATCCTCATTTCTTCGATGGCCACCTGATTTGGTACAGAATAGCTCAACTCATTTAACTTCGCTGCATATTCTATTACGCTCATTTCCCCTTGCTTCAAGCATAGGAACTCCTATTCCTTTGCTCTTCTTATGTCTCGAGGGTAATATTGAGCATCCATCAAAGCTTTCAGTTGATTCCAAGTCAACGCTGGTTCACCTGCCCTAGGTTTTACTGTTCCCCATCAGAATTCAACTTCTTTTTCGAGTTGACAGGTGTCAGACACACCTTAAACCTCTCATTGCATTCCATGATTTCAAATAGATTTTCCATTCTTCAAAGCCATTCCTCATATACCATGGGGTCAGTTCCACCTCCAAACTTGGGAGGTTCAAGTTTATTAAATTGACGTATCATCTCCATGGCGGTAGGTTTTGGAATTTGTTCGCATCCTGGAGGCACCTGTCACACATTTACACAGAGGGTTACTTAGTTCTACTTTCAACTACGGGAATATCGCAACCACTCTAGGACTTATAGAGGTAGGATTCCTTCGTTAATGAAAT
>JACYFF010031956.1:45170539-45232412 GCA_017589665.1 Selenicereus undatus
ATATATATATATATATATATATATATATATATATATATATATATCCATATATATACATACATACATATATATGTATGTATACATTTGACTCATGTTGCATTCTCTTTCTCTTGACCTTTGACTTGGACCTTGGGCTGACTTGACCTTCTAAGAGGCGCTCCCCAGTCCATGACCCGGGGTGCCCTTTTTATAGGTTGGGTCTTTGGAGAAGAGGACTTCAGGTGTTGCACGCGACCTGTCAGATAAACCCGTTCTTTCATCCCACATCGTCATTAACAGTACCTTAGAAGAATCCTCCAGAGTTAGATTGGCACCGTCTATGGGGAAAGAGTGGTAGCAATGGTGGTAAGCGAAGCAACACAAGCACGGACTCGCAAGGACAAGGCCTCATGAGGTGCAGGATGCTGATGGTATTTAGACCTCAAATCAATCTTATAAAAGACTCATGTTCCTTGTAATTGATCGAATAAAACATCTATTTAGGGCAAATGGTATTTGTTTTTTACGGTGATCTTGTTCAATTCCTTATAATCAATACACAAAACCTCAAGGTTCCATCTTTGTTCGTTACAAATAAAACTAGAGCACCCTATGTTGACACACTCGGTCTAATAAATCCCTTCTGTAATAACTCATCTAACTAAATCTTCAGTTCTCTAGGCTCTGTTGGGGTCATACGAAATGGGGCTCTGGAGATGGGTTGGTCACCAGGGACTAGTTCAATCTCAAAATCAGTTTCTCTTTAAAGGGGTTGTCCTGGTAACTATTTGGGAAAAACGTTTCTAAATTCACAAACCATAAAAATATCTTCTGCCTTTTCTTCCTTTCCTTTAGTATCAATGGCGTAGCACCAATACCTAATACATCCTTGACACAATAGTCTACTCGCTTTCATAGTGGAAATTATAGGACATGGTTTGTCCTCTCTTTGCCTATAAACACAAACTTCTCCCCCACTTTCATTCCTGGAAATTACCTTAAGGTCATCACAATCAATCTTCGCCCCATAAGTACGTAACCAATTCATCCCCAAAATGATACCAAAGTCTGATAAATCAAATTCAATCAAATCTCCAGGAAATGTGGTTCCAACAATAGTAATAGGGAGACGTTTATTGGAGATAGGACACTTAACTATGGAGTCATTAGGTAACTTGATTCTATAATTGGTCTTTGCTATCATTTTCTCAAGGTTCAATTGCATGGCAAAGCAGGTAGATATAAATAAATGAGTGGTAGCCGAATAAAACAATACGCAAAATGGCTTTGAATTTAAAAAGATAATTCTAGTAAGTATCATATCAGAGGTGGCAGCTTCCTTCTTGCTCATCACATATGCCCTTCCTACCATTGTAGGCCTTGGAGGTAGAGGCCCTTGGAGAGGTGGGGCCAAGGGTTTTGCAGCACCTTTGTCCACAGCCTTCAATCTTTAGGAATAGGCAGCTATGAGATAGTCTAGGCTACCACACCACATGCATTTATTAGTTCCCACTCGACATTTAGGAGTGGTGTAATTAGTTCTTCCACATTTCCCACAGGATTCTGCTAGACCTATAGTACGACTCTTGGGAGGAGTGGAAGCAGGCTTCTTTTGGTTTACACTCTCACTCGGGGTTCCCCGATCTATCCCTTTCCTCTTTTGATTAATTGGGTGCAAGGCCCTCAACTCTGTCTTCACTCGCTCCACTTCAGCTTCTCACTCATATAACTCCTAGTAGGTCGAGATTGGTTAACCTGCTAGCTGATTACGAACATAGAAAGCTAGACCCTCTTCAAATCTCCTCATCTTCAGTCTTTCAGATGACATATACTCAGGGACAAACCTGGATAGTTCTATAAATTTGCTAGCATGTTACAGTACCATCATACTTTCATTCATTCTCAGTTCCATAAATTGCTTTTTTTTCTATTACTGAACCACAACTGGGTAAAATTTAGCTCTCAGTTCTTCCAGGAATTTACGTGAATTGAACTTAGGTCCTAATAGCCTATCCTTCATAGTGTTCCACCAAATGTTAGCTTCCACAGGTAGGTAAAACGTTCCAATATTCACCTTCTTATCATTTGGAACTGCTACTACTGTAAAAAAGTTTTTCATTCCTCTAGCTCCACTGGGTTGTTCTTTATATCATACACTTTAGGATTGCGTCGTGTCACCCTATCTGTTAGTTTATCATCTTATGAGCATTTTCGGCAGGTATTGGGGGAATCCATTTCATCAATTCAAAAACCAATGTGGGCCAGTAGGTAGGGTCCCTAATATTATTAGCTAACTTAGGGGGAATGGGGTGCATTTCACCAATGTTTCATGGCACATTACACGAAACTTGGGCACTTGACCCTCTCTCATGATCTGAATAATCTCCTATATGGGTCTCTGTATTATTTTGCATGAACTCAAACATTCTGATAATACATCAATCAGAATAACTCAATCACTTAACTACAACCAATATATAGGAAAAATATACACAACAGATACAAACTACCTAGTTCAAATATTAAAACATAAACCAAAGCCTTATTACATCATTACCATAATTACTTGTTTACGTACATGTACATTATTCAACAAAAGAATGTCGCATTTAGCTGACTAACTAGGGTCATCCCTACTTCTTCCTCCTAGCCAAAATGCTCCCTACTAACAATCTAAGCTCACTGCATGCCCAAACAGAAAGCAGGACTAGTGAACACAACCAGAAGGATCCATCTAGCTATATATAATAACATCTCCTATACAAAATACATCTATCTAACTGACTGTCCTATATACATGTAAGGCCCAAAATATAACCTATCTGAAAAGTCAGCACCTAAACCAAACTAATGATCCCTAGATGGATTGTAGCCTTGATCAGACTCGTCCTTAGGCTCCTTGCCCGAGTTAAAGCCGATGTCGGGTCCACTCGACTTTGTCTCCTCAGCATCATGATCAATCTGATGGTCCTCGAACTCATGGCCCTCATCCGGATCCTCTATGAGCTCATCATTAGAGCTAATCGCCACTGTCTCTGATGTGTCAAGGATATACACGACCACGTGAGCCTCCCTAGACCTCGATAACCCTGGACTGTTGGACATTTGAGAAGCGGCTGGTATAGATGGTGAGGATGGTCCCCGAACAGGTACAGGTGGTGCGAGCGGAGAAGGTGCATGGTGTAAAGGAAATACATGCTACAAAGTCTCCATGGTAGTCCTCCTCCCCTTGAACTTCTCCCTAAGTAACCACTATGTAGTGATGGTAGCCCAAGCCCACTATAGCTGAAACCTAGGTTCGTCCCACCCCGGGGCCCCAGTCATCATAAAATCATGGTAGCAGATCCTAAACTCAACCCACGGGGCAACTATAGGTAGGGACCACAACAGTCTACATGCACAGACCGTAATGCCATGAAACTCATAAAAGGGGTTCTACGCGTGAGTATTGATACTAGCATGTAGTAGAGAGATGTGGGCAGCCATAGATGTACTTAGCATCATGTCTACCGCATATGGATCCATCTAACAAGGAAAACATAAATAAAGAGCATGTGAGAGATACACAAACTTTTCTATTATTACGAATCTATAACGATATAATAATAACCTTTACTAACCAAGCTTCTCCCCGACTATTTCTACTCTCCATACTCCATAACCTATCAAGAAAAACTGAACCAGGCTCGGATACCAAATTTGTATCACCCTAAAGTGAGCATGTTTCACTGTTTGTAATCACTAAACTAATATTCCTTAATTATAACAGACAAACCCAACGATTGGGATGTACTGCCACCCTAAAAAGACAAGGCTTAAGGCAAATACACTAGAGATGACATAGTTGAGCATAAATCAAACCCATATACATTCAACATCATCCACAACCACACATGAACAACTGATAGCCAACATAAGGTTTCTACATCATAGTAAGCTAGTTCAGCATTAAGGTTATAGTTTCATCAACTAAAAGTCGCCAAATCCATGTCCAAAAATATTAGCATAATACATCATTACTAATACGACCATGTTCCCTTGCTCATTTATCATCTTCAGCAAGTTTGCTAGTAGGTGGGCGGTTCAATGAGCATTTGCCTAAAACAAAATATAGCAAACATTTCAGAGCTCTGAAGCTCAGTACATACATTTATTTATTGTTAAATGATCATTGAAGAATTGGTTGGGCCCGCTTTGCAATTCATTTTAGTTTAAAATAGGGATGAAATGAATCTAAAATTTCATTGCTAATCATTATCTGATAGTGAACCCTTGTAACTGTTAGTATCTGTAGATAGGTGTACACCTGCTAAGCCAATCGGAGGACTTGGCCTGCGGCCGTGTGGGTAATTGGAGAGCGAGTGCCCTATAAATTATAATTGACGGGGTTACTAATTAGGTGACAAACCACTGAATAAACTGATTCATTGATATACTTACCGAAACATTATAACTTTGGAAAACACATTCTAACTTCTAATGATACAGGAAATGAACGCACCTGTGATATTTAAATGCAATCTCACTGGATAATATTTATGTATAAAAAGGGAAAAACGATAGACTAGGTCCTTATTCTGTTTTAGAAATGTCATTATAGATATATGTAGTTATTACTTACCCCTTACCCTCTTAAATGGAACCTTTAATAGAAATTTATTTAATAATGGCACTCAAAACTTCAATAAATCATCATAATTTAAGTTACAGTAAGATAATTTGAAAACTAAATAAATTAAGGCAATTTAACTCAACGTAAGATAATTTAGAGGAAAATAGACCAAAGAAAAACGACAGAGGTTGTAACGGAAAGGTTTTGATGGATATAAATGGAATACCAGGTTTTTGACATTTCTGAGATGAATAAAAGGTTTAAGGCCAAGAGAGTATGATTAGGTTTGGGATAGCTCACATTACCCTGCTTAGCCCGATAACCACTGTTCTTGATTCATTACACTCTCAACTTCTCTCATTTCATTCTCATGTTCATTTAACTAGGTTTTTCAACCCAAGTAAGCTTCTAAGCACAATCAAAGTTTGTGACCTCACTAACCTTTGTGTTTTCTTTGCAATAGTCATAATTATTCTGAAACTTTTAATTAAACTCTCAAAATTCATGGCTTCCTTCTTTCTCTCATAATTCAAGTTAAATGCCTCATTAAAGGACCGTTAAGCTTTGTTTCCATCATGTAAGTACCTTATTGTAGCCAAACACCCCAAAAATTACATTATGATTAACCTCGCACATTTCCTAATATGTTTCTTCACAGAACACTTAAATCATTACCATGTACACTTCCTTTCTTTAATAAATCAAACAATCTCTTTTAGTTAATTATGGAATTTTCCTTAATCCGCCAAATTTTGGCAAACTCACACCACAACATTTTTCAAGCCAACAACATATCCAAACCCTAATTTTCCAGCTAATTTAATCCAAACAACACACTTGATGCCAAAAAATATTAAACTAAAGCATGTATAGTCATGAAACCCTCGGTTATGACCGATTCATATTTACATTTAAACTAATCCAAAATCACCATACACACCATCATATTCACTCCTAATGCTAAATATGGCAAACCAAATCAAAGCACTTCAAGTTCATCATTTGCACATCAAGTTTGCTTGATCATGAGTTTTCCTCATTCCTTAGTTGCTTCAAAATTCATCCACCCATAATAAAAGACCAAACTAATGCTAATTTTCATCAATATAACATGATCAATTGGTCAAATCAATCATAAAATCAAAGATTAATCAAATATTAGATTAGAATTTAGCGCACTTGAGTTTGAATATTGAAATAAGGAGATTTTGTTTGGTGGTGGGAGAGTTGGAGGTGGCAGCCGAAGGTGCTATAGGGTGGAGCTAGCTAGCAAGTGGTGGCTTGGGTGGTGGCAACTTCCACGACAACAACAGTAGGGACAAAACTAGGGGAGGGGCATCCCTGGAAGGAGAAAAGAGGAGGAAGAGAATAAATTGGATTTTACTTGCTAAGGATATTTTGACATGTCATGCTTTATTGGCCAAATCTATATCATCAAAAAGTAGCTTTAAGGTAATTACAATTAGGGATAAATAATGTTAATTAGCTAAATCAATTGCATCACCTTCTAGGCTTTCAAAATTTGGGCCCAAATGAATTGGGCTTGAAATTAGAACACTGTGTTGGGACAAAATTTTTGCATAACTAAAAATCACATTTTTTTTGTGATGTTATGGAAAATAATTTAATCACTTAAATCATAATTATCAGGGGCTACTATCAATTGACCCAAATTTTATGATAACTGAAACCCAAATTGCGAAGTGAGGGCCCAAATGAAGTTTTCCGAATTGGAATTATTAAATACGATAAGTAAATGCGAGAAAATTAGTAACATGACTTAATTAAATAAATAAACATGATTTAGGGTCGGGTTGTTACATACACGAATGCATATCCTTTCATCCTGAGGATGACCAGCTTGAAGGTCATCTCAGCATTATGCTTCTTAAGCTCAAAGATGTTCTCTATAGATTGAACCCATTCTAGTTAGTTTTTTAGATTCAGGTTTCCATCAAACTTCAAGGCTTCAGTCTTGAAGTCTCTAATGTAATCGCTTAGATTCCTTCTTCGTCTAAATCCTCTATCGTCATCATCACAACCTTCCTGAGAGGAAGAGTAATCAATGTCAATGGGGCTCACATCAAGCTCTCGATGGTCATATCTTCGTCATCTGGTGGGAACAAAACCCAAGCGCCTTTATGAGCCTCCTCACTTGTTCTTGAAGCTCAAGGATGACCATATCTCTCCACATTTCATGAGCTCATTCAAGTGGAATACCCCTAGAATGAGAGGAATCTTCTTCATTGACCATAATAAAGCTAGGAAAGAAGGTATAAGATCAAACAAGGGAACCACAGGTTGTGGAGTTTACCATGGAGGGGTCGTTGAAGTAGTCTTGAGGGGGGACTAAGGGTAGAAACTTTGTCATCCTCTGGGACGGTATGGGAATCTAGTCACTAGTTATTTTCAGCCCACCAAGTATAATTAACAAAACTAATTTCTCAGAAATTGTAATTTAAACATGATTAATTAAAGTAAACTAAACTAAGACATAATTAACAAAAAATCAACGCAAAACATCATATTAACTGATAATAACTTTTAAAGCATCTAATTAAGCAAGAAAGCATTAATTTTTACTAACTAAAAGAAGAGAGACAAAGGAAATTGCCTAAAAAGCGCTTGAAAATCCAATAGTTAAGGTTGGCCTCCATTGCTGGAGTAAGTAGGTGACGATTGGAGGTGGATTTTCCACTTATTCTCCCTGATCTAACTCAACTACTACTAATATAACCCATTGAGGTCCAAAAAACTTAAACTTGTAAAAGTTGATTTTCAAACCATAAGATGCACAAGAGAGAAGAAGCTTGAAATTTTGCATTCTTAAAGAAAGAGAATGAGAGATTAAGAGTAGATTAAAGAATAGAAAGATGATTAGGAAATGGAGACACTAATTTCAATCCAACGATAAACAAAAGCATGTAAATTTAGGCATTAAACTAGTAAATCAAAGGCAACAAAGTACGAACTTGAATGAAAATGAAGATTAAAGAGAGAGAAAGAACTCTATTTGCATGAAAACATCATTCCTCTAGAAATGTGGCTACCAAAATGAAAGTAAATCTACGCTAATCTCTCCTAAACCCTAGCTAAACCCTATTCCTAAAACCTCCAAAATTAGATCCTTACACAAATGGGGGAAGGGGCTTTAAATACATACCGATATAGTAGGTTTGACACGGTTGTGCCTAGTGGCACGGGAAGACCGTGCCAAATCTCTGGAAGATAGCAACAAAAGTAGGGGAAAACAAGGGGGTGGTATGGCCACCCCGTGCCAACCTCTACCCTTTTCTCCTTCCTAGTTTTCCTGGTAGCTTTGTGCTTGTCGTCCCGGGTTTGCTGCATGGTTATCCCAGGTTATCTGCTAGGGTAAACGCGGATTAACACGACCATCTCTCAGTGCATTTTTGCACCTGTTCCATCATTTAAGCAATTCTCTTTATTGCCTACAAAACCAAAAAAATACTAATAAACAACTAATTTAACAATTATTATGAGCTAAATCTAAATAGCATGGGAGTATAAGATTCGCACATTTTGAGCCGTAACAAATACCCCCACACCAAGATTTTACTCGTCCTCGAGTAAAATTATCTAAACTACCTAAAGAGAAATGGAAAATAAGAAAAAGAACCTCCTAACTCACGTTCGTTGGAATCACAATTGCATTTCCCGTATATATGCAACAAACCCTTTGAACCCCTTGGTTTCCCAAGTGGACGAGTGAGGTCTCGGAGGGTTTTGAAGTGAAATACCGACAAAATTATTTGAAAAACAAAAGAAAATCTTTTTCATTTTTTTCAAAACATGAACATATATACAAGCAATTGGGAAATCATGTACACAAATAAGCAATTGCATCACCCTAGCAACCAAATCACCAAATTATATACAAATAGAACATACAATCAGAAGAGTCCAAAGAAGCATCTAGACTCTCATTTTCACCCCACATACAATATCCAAATATACGTACACCTCGGTGCATGTGCTAATGTGTGTCAACTCTTATGAATCAAGTTGCTAATATCGGCATGATCCTCGTTTCCTTGCCTAATTACCTTATTTGCTCCCTTTCTCCATTTTTTCGTTTTTTTCTTCTTTTTTTCAAGCATAAAACCCACTTGACTTACGAATATTCGGGCCTTTCCTCGCAACAGGTCTTATTAGATTATTCGAAGCACTTATTTTATTGTCCAAACGATGTGAAATCAAGTAAAATAGCACATATTCAAGCCAATTAAAGATATGAAACAAAGATAGTGGCTGTGAACATTGGTGGTCAGGTTTTTATTCACTTTTTAGACATTTTTTTTTTCATTTTTTTGTATTTTTCAAGAGCTAAGAAGGCAACTTTGAGAAATAAAAAGCTCATATGCCAACTTAACAACAAGACTCTAAGAATTGACGATAAAGTGAGCAAGGTAGCACAAAATCACACTTATGAGATGGGGTTAGTGTGAAAAATTGAATATACATCTTTAACTAGACATCTCATCATTTAAACTCTATTTACATATAACTCAATAACCTAGCCAAATGGGATCACAATCGCCTAAGAAAGAACACAAATCCCAAAAGAAAAAGAATTTATTTTTTTGAATTTTTTCAAAAAATATGTACAAATGGGCACCTCACCCCCAGACCAAAACTTCACAATGTCTTCATTGTGGAAACTAAGGCACCAAAAAGCAAGCATATAAGCAATCCAACCATAAACTAGACACAAACTCACAAGTATATACAAACCTATGACACCACTACTAAGCACAAAACCAAACAATACCAACAAATATTCACAAACACAACACACCACCAACAAACACACATAAAACAAAATACGCAAATCAAACAGGGGTGACATAGCCATCTCAGCTCAACAAATCCCAAAGTTCACCTTAAAATTGATCACCCATGGAAAATCACAATCCTAAGTACCCACAACTATGTACAAAAAGAAAGAAAGAAAATAAAAAGGGGAGGAGAGAAGAGTTGAAACGATCATACCAAGTTAGGTGCTGAGTGCACCTAAACTATGCCTCTCTTAGATGATGTCACGGAGGTCCATGGAGCATCAGCCACTCCATCTTATCAACATGTTACCATGTATACCAATCTCCAACGAAGCCCTAAGCAACTTATCAAATAAACTTGAACAATCCTTCAAAAAGTTAAAACCATTAGTAACAAGGAGGATGTTCCAATGAAAGCACATCACCAAAATAGAAGTAAGAGTGCTCTTGAGCTTATAAAAGCTCTGGGTCCAATCATAAGAGTTACACACATGCCCAACATCACTAAATGTAGAGGATAGGGGCCTAGAAGTCTTACAGGAAGCATGAATGCACAAACTAGGCATGAATCCCAAATTCTCTACCCAATCCTCAAGTTCTACACTCACATTAAGCTCATGCGCCCGGTCCAAATTAAGGGCATAAATCAAGCAAGTCTCAGACTCTAGGGAGGTGGACATTGAAGGATCCATAGAAGAGTGAAACAGTGATGACCTGGGCAAGACTATGGAAGTGCGAATGTACTAAGGAGGAAACTCAATAGAGACGGGCTCAACAAGTTCCAAATCATAAGGCATGACCTCAACACACTCCTCAACACAAGGCTCCTCTGAATGAGTCTCTTCATACGAATATTCCTCCTCAACAAAAATATCCTTGGAAACCACAATTGTGTCATGCTCAAACTCATAACTAGCCTTAACCACTAGTTTCTCACTCTTATCATTCTCTCTCAAAGGGTCCAAAAGAAAAAGTGAATCATCAAAACCCATATCGCCCCCAAGAGTATCCATAGTCTTAAGATCGGGGTTGATCATTAGGGAATGCAACGAAGGATCACTTAGGCCTTCAAAAGACATTTGATTAAAAGAGTGAGAGTACGAGCTAACACCGTAGTCCAAGAGAAAATCATAAGAGTAATAGTGATGAATGTAATCATGAGGTTGAGGAGATTAAAAAAGGGGAACTTCAAGTTAATGCTCACAATGAAGCATAGTATTCTCCAAAGCAACAAAGTCATTAGGTAGCTTGCTCCATTATCCATAAAAATCTTAGATGCAATACTAGGGGCTTCACTAATTGTCTCCCACTCATATGTCTTATTACTTAAATCGTCAAGAAAGTCCCAAGCTTTATTGGAATTCATACAAAGAAACTCATCCCCATACATAGATTCAACCATTGTCTTAGTACTCATATCCAAACCCTTATAAGCTATTTGGCACAAATTCTATCTCTCTAAACCATAGTGAGGGCATTGGGTAAGTAACTCCTTGGCCTAATTCATGTACTTCCAAAAAGACTCATGTTCAATTTGGACAAAAGAAAGGATTTCACTCCTAATTCTAATGGCCTTACTAGTGGGAAAGTATCTCTTAAGGAAGATATCAACAAAAGAATCTCAGGATTTAATAGAACCAACCTTAAGACTATAAATCCACCTCTTAGCATCATCTTTGAGAGCAAATGGAATGAATTTCATCCTCACAACATCATTTGGTACCCTAGGTATGTGAATCAACAAACACACCTCCTTAAACTCACGAACAAAAAAATAAGGATCTTCAAAGCCCTTAAATTTAGGAAGCATGCCAACAAAATTCGGATTAAGCTCATACATCACATCCTTAGGCATAGGAGGGAGGAAAAAACATGATTGTGGGGAAGCTCGGGGGGGATAGAAGTAATCCCTCAATAAGCCTGGTAGGTAGGGTTTCACTTTTTGAATAACGGGCTCATCAAGTTTAGGGGACTTGGGCTCAACAAGAACCACATTTGTTTTCACAAAATTCCCAAGCCCATCATTAATATTCAATGAGCCACAACTTTAGGGGTTTTCAATTTTTTTCCATTTTCTTCGACTTTTCACATTTTCTACTTTTTTTGTGTCTTTCAATGTCATCCAAATAAGTAGCTACTCTATAACTCAAGAGAGAAAATAAAGAAACAATAAAAGAGACTACGCTAGCACACACTGAACTAAAGGGGGGCACATTTATGAGAAGTGACTTAATTTCACGCCACCGTCCCTGGCAACAACGCCAATTTATTGAATTAGTTTTGAGGGGAGAGTAAGAGTAGAAATTTTGTCGTCCTCTGTGACGGTATGGGAATTAAGTCACTAGTTATTTTTAGCCCACCAAGTATAATTAACAAAACAGATTTCTCAGAAATTGTAATTTAAATATGATTAATTAAAGTAAACTAAACTAAGACATAATTAACAAAATCAACGCAAAACATCATATGAACTGATAATAACTTTTAAAGCATCTAATTAACTAAGAAAGCATTAATTTTTACTAACTAAAAGAAGAAAGACAAAGGAAATTACCTAAAAAGCTTGAAAACCCAACAATGGAGTTTTTGGAGGAAGTAGGTGATGATTGGAGGTGGATTCTCCACTTATTCTCACTAATCTAACTCAACCACTACTACTCTAACCCATTGAGGGCCAAAAAAACTCAAATTTGTAAAAGCGGATTTTCAAACCCTAAGATGGAGGAGAGTGAAAAAGCTTGAAATTGTGCATTCTTGAAGAAAGAGAATGAGAGATTAAGGGTAGATAATAAATAGAAAGATGATTAGGAAATGGAGGCACTAATGTCAATCCAATAATAAACAAAAGCATGTAAACTTAGGTATTAAACTAGTAAATCAAAGGCAACAAAGTAAGAACTTGAATGAAAATGAAGATTAAAGAGAGAGAAAGAACTCTACTTGCATCAAAACATCATTCCTCTTGAAATGTGGCGACCAAAATGAAAGTAAATCTAGACTAATCTCTTATAAACCCTAGCTAAACCCTATTCCTAAAACCTCCAAAATTAGATCTTTACACAAATGGGGGAAGGGGCTTTAAATAGATCCCGAAGCAGCAGGTTTGACACGGTCGTGCCTAGTGGCACAGGCAGACTGTGCCAAATCTCTGGAAGATAGCAATAGAAGCAAGGGGAAAAAGGGGGGTTGTAACGCCCCAAAGGTACATAAATCACTGTTTGCATTTCTATAATTAGTTTTCCCTAATTAGAAATGATAACCCAAATAATTAGGCGTTATTGCCGTCCAACAAGGACAAGGCTTTGCTTGCACATGAGAAACTTAGCCATAATAATCAATGTTTACCATCAAAGGCCTTCACACCATCACAACCTATCAGACCATTTCGATGAATATAGCAATTGTTCTAAGATCAAAACCATTCAAACAGCTCAAGGATTACACCAAAATATAGAATTCTGATAAAATATATAGTCTCAATACCAAAATAATCACAATACGTTATTATAGATATCTCAACGATAATATATCCCCATTCCATAAAGATTTCCCAACTCACTTATCATCTTCAGTCGTCCTGCCTGCCTGAAGATGATTCACTAAACACTTTCCTAAAAAAAAACATGAAAACATTTCGAAATGTGAGTCGAAGCTCAGTACATGCATTCCTGTATTGTTAAACATTCTTGAAACAAAACTGGTTGGGCTCGTATTGCAATTCATTTTTAATTAAACACAGGAAATGAGATAAATATGAAACTGTGTTGTCAATTATTATCTGATAGTGAACCCCTAGTAACGGTTGGAATCTGAAGAAGATGTACACTTGCCAAGCCGATCGGGACCTGGCATGAAGTCGCCCGAGTAATTGAAGGGCTATGCCCTATAACTGATAACTGATGGGGTCACTAATTTTGTGATAAATAATTGATTAAATTGATTCATTGATGTACTTCCCAAGACATTATAATTTTGATAAATACGTGCTGATTTCTAAAGATACGGACAGTGAACGTATCTAGAATTTTTAAATGTAAACTCACTGAATAATATTATGCATAAAAGTGGAAGGAATGATAGATTAGGCCCTAATTCTGTAAAAAATTATCATTGTAGGAACATACAGTTAGTAAAAATATTTATTTCATAGCTAATAATTTAGTAAAAGAAAAGTAAAAGCATAACATGGCTTAGAAAGAATAACTCATAACTTAGACATCTAACCTCTGATTGTGACTCGAAACCCCAATATAGAAAGCTTATGAAGTCCCAAAAATCTGTTATTTAGAACACCAAGCTTGATTCCCACAATAGAGTTCTCAAAATGAGGCTAGAATACAAGCGTGTCAGTTTTGGTCCATTCTACGCAGTTTTGGTACAACGACCATAACGTTTTCCACAACCCTCAAATTAAGGCGATTCAAAAGGCATTTGAAAGCTAACACACGGAAATATGTACCCACAAAAAACCATTATTTTCCAATGGGTCTATCATTACCAATTTAATTGTGAACTCTGTCCTATTTTCCTAAAATTTTCAGCCCTCTCTGTTTTGGCTTTTCCATCTCTTTTTTACACAAATTCTCAACTTAAACCATTCCTTAAAAGCATGTAAACAAGCTTTGTTCTGTCCCAACATCATACAAAATCACCACACTCAAATTCACTTCGTAATCATATCAAATAAAGATCATTTTTCAATCAAATACACACATAAACCAAGCTTAAAGTTAGATTAATCCAAACCATGCATTATTTGCCAAAACCCTAGTTCATGGCCAACTTGGACTCACTCCAACTCATTTGAATTCACCAAAAACATCATCATAAAAATCAATAGATTAGAAGATGACCACATTAAAGATAAAACAATCAAAATCCAATACTTTAACATCAAGCTTGCATGATTAACATTAACCCTAACCCTAGTATGATTCAACCTCAACTCCACCATGACCAACATCAAACTAAATCTTATTTCTTATCAAAACACCATGATCAATGATCATAAATATCAAAACAAGAATCAAAACTAAAATAAAAAGCAAAACCAACAAAATGAAGTTTCAAGATTACTCATTTTGATTGAAAATAAGTAGAGATGGAGATGAGGTTTAGTGGTTTTCAAAATGGAGGATGGTAGCTTGAGGTACTAGGATGTTGGGGGGGTCGAAAACCACCAAGGCTGGCTGGAAAATTGGCCGGAAACAACCCAGAAGCTGCTGCTGTGCTACTGCCCTGAGGGAAGAGAGAAAGGAGAGAAAAAATGAAGCCTTAGATTGAGTTGTGGTTTGTTGACTAGTCTAACTCTCTCTTGGTTGAGTTTTTATCTAGTAAAGTCACTTTTTTAAGCTAACGATGGTTAAGATAAATCATGATAATTAGTTAGATTAATAGGCAAACTTGTTGGGCTTCAAATTGGCCGAAATAAGTTGGGTTTGGGAATAAAACGCTTCGTAACAATAACGTTTTTACGAAACTCAAAATTAAATTTTTGTAATGTTATAGAAAACAAAATAAATTACTTAGATTAAACTTGTTAGGGCCTACTATCAATTCTTCCAAAGTTTTCGTTACTCAATTAAATAAACAAATAAAATCCGAATTGCCAAGTGATGGCCTAAATAAAATTTTTCCACCAGGGTGAATAAGTGCGATAAATAATTATGAGAGAATAAATAAACATAATGAAATAATTTAGAGTAGTGCTGTTACAGCCTTCCCCCCTTAAAGAGTTTCACCCTCGAAACCTATAACTTTACCATGTAATGCAAGATTACCTCAAATAATTATAGGTATTTGGCTTTCATTTCTCTTCAATCTCCCAAGTAGCTTCTTGGGAGGTATGATTTGACCATAGCACCTTGACTAGAGGTATCTGCTTGTTGCACAACTGCTTAATCCTACAATCTAGTATTTGGATTAGCTGCTCTTCATATACTAAATCCGTGGTGATTTTAATAGGTTCAGATACAATGGTGTGGTTTGGATCTAGGGTATATTTTCTAAGCTGAGAGATGTGAAACACGTTATGCACGTGTTCTAGTTCTACCAGCAGATCCAAATGATAAGCTACAGGGTTCAACTTTTTAATGATTTCATATGGTCCAACATATCTCGTACTCAATTTTCCTCGTACCCCAAATCTCTTAATACCCTTAGTTGGTGACACCTTCAAAAAAACTTTATTACCTTCTTGAAACTCCAAAGGCCTCCTTCTCTTGTCTGCATAACTCTTTTGCCGACTCTGGGCAACTTTAATATGCTCTAGAATCCTTCTTATTGTTCCCACGGTTTCCTGGATAATTTCAGGGCCTATAATCAATACCTCATCCAAATCACTCCAGCATAGTGGGGTTCTACATTTTTTTCCCATATAGAGCTTCAAACGGGGCCATTCTGATGGTGGACTGATAACTATTATTATAAGAAAACTCCACCAAAGGTAAATCATCTTCCCATTTCCCTTGGAACTCCAATAAACAAGCTTTCAACATGTCTTCTAGAATTTGATTCACTCTTTCAGTTTTCCCATCTATCTCTGAGTGATAAGAGCTGCTAAAGTTCACTTTTGTCCCAAAGGCCTTTTGAAGTGGTTGGAATCTTTGATCCCTATTTAATTCTATATCTAAGGGGATTCCGTGTAGTCGAACTATCTCTTTAACATACAATTAGGCTAGTTTTTCAACTCGCCAGGTATCTTTGATTGGCAGAAAATGGGTCGACTTGGTAAGTCGATCGACTATAACCCAGATAGCATTCTTCTTCGAGGCAAAAAGGGGTAAACCCATAACAAAGTCCATTGAAATCGAATCCCACTTCCAAGTGGGAATCTCTAGGGATTGAAATTCACCCACGGGACGCTGATACTCTGCTTTAACTTTCTGGCAGGTCAGACACTTATCTACATATTCCGCAACCTCTTTTTCATATTATTTCACTAGAAGTATTGCCTCAAATCTCTATACATCTTGGTTCCTCCTGGATGCACCGAGTACTGTGTATTGTGAGCCTCCTCTAGGAGTTGTTTCCTTAATTCCTCAATTCGGGGTACACATAGACGATTCTGGAATCGTAGGGTCCCATCCTCATGTACTACAAACCCGGGAGACTTTCCTTTCTCTAGATTTTGCTTTATCCTTTGGAGTTCATGATCACTTTCTTGGTTCACTCGAATTTCCTCCACTATGGAAGGTTGTAAGGTAAGTGCTAATAATTGAACATGTGTTTTCCCATGGGACACTAGTTGAATTCCCAAGTCCTCAAGTTCTTTCAAGAGACTCAACTGAGTAATCACCACAGTATTTGAGCTATGTTGCGCTTTCCTACTCAGGGCATCTGCTACGACATTTGCTTTTCTTGGATGATATTGAATTTGTAAATCATAATCCTTAAGCAGCTCAAGCCAACACCATTCCCTCAAGTTGAGTTCCTTTTGGGTGAAGATACACTTCAAACTTTGATGGTCAGTATAAATCTTGCATGGTACTCCATATAAGTAATGTCTCCAGATTTTCAGCGCAAAGACCATGACTGCTAACTCCAAGTCATGGGTAGGATAGTTTTTCTTATAGGGCTTGAGCTGTCGAAAGGCATAAGCTACTACCTTATCTTCCTGCATCAGGACACACCCCAATCCATTCTTTGAAGCATCACTATAAATGGTATACTCCTTACCTTCCATTGGTAGCGTTAGGATTAGAGCAGTAGTTAGTCGCTACCTTAGCTCTTGAAAAGTTTTATCACATTTTTCGGTCTACTCAAACTTGTTCGCTTACTTCAGCAGATTGGTCATGGGTGAAGCAATTTTTGAAATGTCCTTGACGAACCTTCATTAACCTGCTAAACCCAGAAAGCTTCTAATCTCTATGATGTTAGTAGGCCTTGGCCATTCCGTGATTGCCTTCACCTTCTAGGGGTCAACTTTGATTCCTTCTTTCGTAACTACATGTCGCAAGAACACCACTTCTTCTAATCAAAACTCGCACTTCTTTAATTTGCCATAAACTTAATGCTCCCTCAATGTTAGTAACACCATCCTCAAATGATCATCATGTTTGTCTATGTCCTTAGAATAGATAAGAATGTCATCTATGAACACCACCATAAATTTATCTAGGTAGGGTTTGAAGACTCTATTCATAAGATCCATGAAGGCTGCGAGAGCATTAGTGAGACCAAATGGTGTCACTGTAAACTCATAGTGACCATTACCTAGTTCTAAACGTAGTCTAGGGGATGTCTTCAGGCTTAATCCTAAGCTAGTGGTACCTTGACCTCAAATCAATCTTAGAGAAGACTCCTGCTCCTTGCAATTGATCAAACAAGTCATCGATTTGCGTCAAGGGATATTTATTTTTGATGGTGATCTTGTTCAACTCCCTGTAGTCAATACACAACCTTAAAGTTCCATTCTTTTTCTTTATAAACAACACTGGGGCACCCCACGTTCACACACTTGGCCTAATAAAGCCCTTCTGTAACAGCTCATCTAATTGAAGCTTCAGTTCCTTAAGCTCATTTGGGGCCATACGATATGGGGCTTTAGAAATGGGTTGGGTATCAAGGATCAATTCAATTCCAAAATTAATTTCCCTCTGTGGGGGTAACCCTAGTAACTCTTCAGGGAAAACATCCTCAAATTCACAGACTACAGAAATATTTTCAGCTTTCTCTTCTTTTGCTTGGGTGTCAGTAGCATAACACCAATAGTCCATACACCCTTGACACAATAGCTTACTTGCTTTCATAGCATAAATCAAGGAATAGGATTTTTCCTCTCTCTGCCCATAGAAGAATACTTCTCTCCCTTATTCATCTTTCAAAATAACCTTAAGATCCTCACAGTCAATCTTAGCTCCATAGGCGTGTAACCAATTCATCCACAGAATGATGTCAAAATCAGACAAATCAAATTGAATCAAATCCATAAGAAATGTGGTTCCACCAATGGTAACGGGAATAAGTTTATAAGAGATAGGGCATTCAATCACACAATCATTAGGTAGCTTGATCCTATAATTGGTTTCCATCCTCTTATCTTCCAAGTTCAATTGCATGGGAGATCGGGTGGATATAAATGAATGAGTAGCAACCGAATCAAATAATACACAAAATATTTAAAAAGAGAGTTCCAGTGACTATTGTACCAGAGGTGGTAGCTTCCTTCTTGCTCATCACATACACCCGTCCTACTGCTGCAGGCCTTAGTGGTGGGGCCCCTTGGCGAGGTGGGGCCAAGGGTTTTACTACACCTTTGTCCATAGCCTTCATCATTCAAGGGCATGCATTAATCAAGTGTTAGGGGCTTCCACACGAGATGCACTTATTAGTTCCTACTCGGCATTCAAGGGTGGTAAGATTTGTTCTACCGCATTTCGCACAGGGCGATATTGAGCCTGCAGGACGGCTCTTGGGGGGAGCAGGAGTAGGTTTCTTCTGGTTCACACTCTCACTCAGAGTTCCTTGCTCAAACCCCTTTCTCTTTTGGTTGATTGGATTCAGTGCTCTCAACTCTGTCTTTACTCGTTCCACTTCAGTCGCTCGCTCATATAGTTCTTGGTAAGTCAAATTGGTTGTCTAGCTAACTGATTCCGAATATAGAAAGCCAAACCCACTTCAAACCTTCTCATCTTCAACCTTTCAGATGATACAAACTTAGGAACAAACCTAGATAATTCTGTGAACTTACCGGCGTACTACATCACGGTCATGGTGCCACTCATCTTCAGCTCCATAAACTCTTTTTCCTTTTGCCTTTGGACCACAACTGGGTAGAATTTTGCCCTCAACTTACTCAGGAATTTATTCCAGGTGAATTCAGGCCCTAAGAACTTATCCTTAATAGTGTTCCACCAAATGTCAGCTTCACCGGTCAAATAATACATCCCAATGTTTACTTTCTTTTCTTCTGACACTTCTACCACTGTAAAGATTCTCTCCATTCCCCTTATCCACTCCTCCAATACTACTAGATCATAAGTTCCATCATAAACTTTAGGGTTGCGTCGTACTACCCTATCTACTATTTTATCCTCTTTAGGAGGCGTTTCAGTAGGTACTTGGGGAATTCAATTCAGTAATTCAACTACTAAGGCCGGCCAATAGTTTGGGTCCCCAATATTGTTAGCTAACTCAGAAGGAATTGGTGGCATTAGGCCAAAATTTGGTGGCACATGATGGGAGGCTTGATCACCCGATCCCTGGCCATGATCCGAGTTTCCTTTATATGAACCTCTTCATTGTAGTGCACTGATTCGGACATTCGGATCATACATTAAACGAGACAATTCAATTACTGGAATACTCAAACATATAAGATAAGCATGCCCAACAAATACATTTAATATAACTCAAAGATTATTGTAAACAAACCCAAAGCTTCATTATATCATTTCATAATTGATTATTTACATACATAACTGCCTATTTATATACATGATCAGCAAAACATATTACATCTAACTGGCTAGGCAAAGTCAGTTTTGACTTCTACCTCAACCCCAAATACTAACTAGCCCCAAGATACTAGGACCGTCACATGACCAAAAAGATATACAGACCATATCATCATGGTCGGAGAGGATCTAACTGACTATATATATTGTCATATCCTACACAAAATACATACATCCAAACCGACCATGCTATAAACAAATGGGGCTCAAAAAGAAAACTACTAACACCAACCCCTAGAACCACCTAACGATCCCTAGATGGATCGTATTCCGGGTCAGACTCATCATCAGGCTCTTCGCCTGAATCGAAACTACTAGTCGATGCCTCTGACTCGACATCACCAACCTCCTGCTCAACCTGTTGCTCCACTATCATCTTGTCAATCTCCTGATCCCACTTTTGCTCTACCACTACCTCCTCAATGTCCTGATCCTCCTCGGGATCATCCTCCTCCTCCTAATGGCCTTCATCCTCAGAACTAACCACCACTATCTCTGATGTATCAGGGAGGTCTATCACCACATGAACCTCCCCAGGACTGTCAGGCATCAGTGGGATACCTGGTGTTGGTGGAGAGGGTGGTCCCTGTGCCGGTGCTGGGGCTCCAAGCGGAGGATGTGCCTAATGTAACGGAAAGACAAGCTGTAGAGTCTCCATGGTAATCCCCCCTATTCAAACTCCTCCCTCAACAACAAATCTGTAACGATAGTAGTCCAAGTCCCTGGGCCTGAAACCTAGGCCCGTCCCAACCTGGGTTCCCTGTTACTATATAGTGATGATAACAGAGCCTAAACTCCACCCACAGATGAACTACGGGTAAGGACCAGAGCAGTTTATGTGCACGGACCATAATACTGTGAAACTCAGAGAAAGGGCCATGTGCCCTGTGCATGAGCCTTTATACTAGCATACAGCAACATGATGTGAGTAGCTATAGATGCACCTGGCATCATGTAACACCATAAAGGTCCATCTAACAAAGAAAAGACATATATGCGAGGCATACATAACCATTATTAAAGAACATGCAAATGTAAGCAACATGTATTTCTAATATCGTTACTACACTTCTAATATCACTCTAGCAGTATACAAAGGCCCTCACCACCAACCATTCTCACCCTCTTATTTCTAAACTCCACATTCCACAAAGAAAATCTCAACCTGGCTCTGATACCAATATCTGAAATGCCCCAAATAATCAATGTTTACCATCAAAGGAATTCACACCAACCATTCTCACTGTTTGCATTTCTGTCACTAGTTTTCCCCAATTAGAAATGATAACCCAAATGATTAGGCGTTACTACCGTCCAACAAGGACAAGGCTTTGCTTGTACATGATAAACTTAGCTATAATAATCATTGTTTACCATCAAAGGCATTCACACCATCACAACCTATCAGACCATTTCGATAAATGTAGAAATTGTTCTAACATCAAAACCATTCAAACATCTTAAGGATTACACCAAAATATAAAATTCTAATAAAATATATAGTCTCAACACCAAAATAATCACAATGCAGTATTATAGACATCTCAACAATAATACACCCCCATTCCATAAAGATTTCCCGACTCACTTATCATCTTCAGCTGTCCTACCTACCTGAGGGCGATTCACTGAACACTTTCCTAAAACAAAACATGAAAACATTTCAAAATGTAAGTTGAAGCTCGGCACATGCATTCCTGTATTATTAAAAATTCATGAAACAAAACTTGTTGGGCCCATATTGCAATTCATTTTTAATTAAACACAGGGAATGAGATAAATATGAAACTGCGTTGTCAATTATTATCTGATAGTGAACCCCTAGTAACTGTTACGATCTGAAGATATGTGTACACATGCCAAGCGGATCGGGATCTGGCCTGAAGTCGCACGGGTAACTGAAGGGCTATGCCCTATAATTGATCACTGATGGGGTCACTAATTATGTGATAAATTACTAATTAAACTGATTCATTGATATACTTACCAAAACATTATAATTCTGATAAATACGTGCTGATTTCAAAAAATACAGGCAATGAACGTACTTAGAATTTTTAAATGTAAGCTCACTGAATAATATTATGTACAAAAGTGGTAGGAATGATAGATTAGGCCCTGATTATGTAAAAAATTATCGTTGTAAGAACATACGGTTAGTAAAAAACTTTATTTCATAGCTAACAATTTAGTAAAAGAAAAGTAAATGCATAACATGGCCTAGAAAGAATAACTCATAACTTAGTCATCTGGCTCTGATTGTGACTCAAAACCCCCAATATAGAAAGCTTATGAAGTCCCAAAAATCTTTCATTTAGAACACCAGACTTGATTCCCACAATAGAATTCCCAAAATGATGCTAGAACACAAGCATGTTAGTTTTGGTTCATTCTGCGCAGTTTTCGTAAAACGACCATAACCTTTTCCACAAACCTCGGATTAAGGCAATTCAAAAGACATTTGAAAGCTAACACAATGAATATCTACCCACAAAAAATCATAATTTTTCAATGGCCTGATCATTACCAGTTTAATCGTGAACTCTGTCCTGTTTTCCTGAAATTTCCAGCCCTCACTATTTTGGCTTTTCCCTCTCTTTTTTACACAAATTCTCAACTTAAACCATTCCTTAAAAGCATGTAAACACGCTTTGGTCCATCCCAACATTATGCAAAATCACCACACTCAAATTCACTTCATAATCATATGTAATAAAGATCATTTTTCAATCAAATACACACATAAACCAAGCTTAAAGCTAGACTAATCCAAACCATGCATTATTTACCAAAACCCTAGTTCATAGCCAACTTGGACTCACTCCAACTCATTTGAAATCACCAAAAACATCATCATGAACACCAATAGATTAGAAGATGACCAAATTAAAGATAAAACAATCAAAATCTAACACTTTAACACCATGCTTGCATGATTAACATCAACCTTAACCCTAGCATGATCCAACCTCAACTCCACCGTGATCAACATCAAAATAATTCTTATTCCTTATCAAAACATCATGATCAGAGATCATAAACATCAAAACAAGAATCAAAAGTAAAAAAAAAAAGCAAAACTAATAAAATCTAGTTTCAAGATTACTCACTTTGATTGAAAATAAGTAGAGATGGAGATGAGGTTTATTGGTTTTGATGATGGAGGATGGTAGCTTGAGGTACTAGGATATTGGGGGGGGTCAAAAACCACCATGGCTGGCCAGAAAACTAGCCGGAAACAACCTACAAGCTGCTACTGTGCTACTGTCGCAAGGGAAGAGAGAGAGGAGAGAGAAAGTGAAGCTTTGGAATGAGTCGTGGTTTATTCACTAATCTAACTCTCTCTTGGCTGAGTTTTTATCTAGCAAAGTCACTTTTTTGAGCTAACTATGGTTAAGATAAATCATGGTAATAAGTTAGATTAATAGGCAAACTTGTTGGGCTTCAAATTAGCCAAAATAAGTTGGGTTTGGAAATAAAACGCTTCGTAACGATAACGTTTTTATGAAACTCAAAATTAAATTTTTGTAATGCTACGGAAAACAAAATAAATTACTTAGATTAAACTTGTTAAGGCCAACTACCAATTTTTCCAAAGGTTTCGTTAATCAATTAAATAAACAAATAAAATATGAATTACCAAGTGAGGACCCAAATAAAATTTTCCCACCGGAGTGAACAAATGCGAGAAATAATTATGAAAGAATAAATAAACATAACTAAATAATTTAAGGTTGGGCTATTACAAGGGTGGCATGGCCACCCTGTGCCAACCTCTGCCCTCTTCTTCTTCCTTGTTTTTCTTGGTAGTTCTGTGGTTGCCATGCTGGGTTTGCTCCATGGTTATCCCGGGTTATTCACTAGGGTAAACTTGGTTAACACGACCATCTCTCTCCGCATTTTTGCACCCGTTCCATCAATTGAGCAATTCTCTTTATTACCCAAAAAAAAATACTAATAAACAAAAAATTTAACAATTATTATAAGCTAAATCTAAATAGCATGGGAGTATAAGATTTGCACATTTTGAGCCCGAACAAATATCCCAACACCAAGATTTTGCTCGTCCTTGAGTAAAATTATCTAAACTACCTAAAATGAAATAGAAAATAAGAAAAAGAACATCCTAACTTACTATCGTAGAAATCACAGTTACATTTAGCGTATGCAACAAGCCGCTTAAACCCCTTGATTTCCCAAGTGGACGAGTGAGGTCTTGGAGGGTTTCCAAGTGAAATACCAAAAAAATTATTTTAAAAACAAAAGAAAATCTTTTTGATTTTTTTCAAAACATTAACATATAGACAAGTAATTGGGAAATCATGTACACAACCAGGCAATTGCATCACCCTAACAACTAAATCACCAAATTATATGCAAATAGAATGTACAATCAGAAGGCATCTAAGTCAAAAGAAGCATCCCGACTCTCATTTTCACCCCCACACAATATGCAAAGATATGTACACCTTGGTGCATGTGCTAATGTGTATCAACTCTTACGTATCAAGTTGCTAATATCGGCACAATTTTGGTTTCCTTGCCTAATTGCCTTATTTGCTCCCTTTTTCCATTTTTTTTCATTTTTTTCTTCGTTTTACCAAGAATAAAACCCACTTGACTTACAAATATTCGGGTCTTCTCCAAAAAGGGATCTTATTAGATTGTGTTAAGCACTTATTTCATTGCCCAAACAGATATGAAATCAAGTAAAATAGCACATATTCAAGCCAATTAAAGATATGAAATAAAGATAGTTACTACAAACATTGGTGCCCGGGTTTTTATTCACTTTTTAGAAATTTTTTTCATTTTTTCGCATTTTTCAAGAGCTAAGAAGGCAACTTCAACAAATAAAAAGTTCATATGCGAACTTAACAACAACACCCTAAGAATTGACGACAAAGTCAACAAGGTAGCACAAAATCACACATATGAGACAGGGTTATTATGAAAAATTGAATATACATCTTCAACTAGACGTCTCATCATTTAAACTCTATTTACATATAAATCAATAACCTAGCCAAGTAGGATCACAATCGCCCAAGAAAGAACACAAATCCGAAAAGAAAAAGAAATTTTTTTTTTTGAATTTTTTCAAAATGTTCAAAAAATATGTACGAATGGGAACCTCACCCCCACACCAAAACTCCACAGTGTCCTCATTGTGGAAACTAACCCACCAAAACGCAAACATATAAGCAATCCAACCATAAGCCAAACACAAACTCATAAGTATATACAAACCTATGACACCACTAACAAGCACAAAACCAAACAACACCAACAAATATTCGCAAAACAGAACACCCCACCAACAAACACACATAAAACAAAATACGCAAATCAAACAAGGGTGATCATAGCAATCTCGACTCAGCAAATCCCAAAGCTCGCCTCAAAATTGATTACCCATAGAAAATCACAATCCTAAGTATCCACAACTATGTATAAAAAGAAAGAAAGAAAATAAAAAGGGGAGGAGAGAAGAGTTGAAACAATCATACCAGGTTAGCTGCTGAGTACACCTAAACTATGCCTCACTTAGATGATGTCAAGGAGGTCCATGGAGCATCTGCCACTCCATCTTATCATCAAGTTGCCACGTTATACCAATCTCCAACAAAGCCCTAAGCAACTTATCAAATAAACTTGAACAATCTTTAAAAAGTTTAAACCATTAACAAGGAGGATGTTCCAATAAAATCACATCACCAAAATAGAAGTAAGAGTTCTCTTAAGCTTATCAAAGCTCTGGGTCCAATCATAGGAGCTACACACATGCCTAACATCACTCAATGTAGAGGATAAAGGCGTAGAAGTCTTACAGGAAGCATGAATGCACAAACTAGGCATGAATCCTAAATTCTCTACCCATTCCTCAAGTCCTATAGTCACATTAAGCTCATGAGTCCAGTCCAAATTAGGGGCATAAATCATGGAAGTCTCAAACTCTAGGGAGGTGCACATTGAAGGATCCATAGAAGAGTGAAATAGTGACGATCGGGTCAAGACTATGGAAGTGGGAATGTACTTAGGAGGACACTCAATAGAGACGGGCTCAACAAGTTCCAAATCATGAGGCATCAGCTCAACACACTCCTCAACACAATGCTCCTCCATATGAGTCTCCTTATGCGAATACTCCTCAACAAAAATATCCTTGGAAACCACCATTATGTCGTGCTCAAACTCATAACTAGCCTTAACCACTAGTTTCTCACTCTTATCATTCTCTCTCAAAGGGGCCAAAAGAAAAAGTACGTCATCAAAACCCATATCACCCCCAAGAGTATCCATAGTCTTAAGATCAGGATTGATCATTAGGGAATGCAACGAAGGATCACTCACGCCTTCAAAAGACATTTGATTAAAAGAGTGAGAGTACGAGCTAACACCGTAGTCCAAGAGAAAATCATAAGAGTAAGAGTGATGAATGTAATCATGAGGTTGAGGAGATTAAAAAAGGGGAACTTCAAGTTAATGCTCACAATGAAGCATAAAATCCTCCAAAGCAATGAAGTCATTAGGTAACTTGCCCTCATTATCCATAAAAATCATAGATGCAATACTAGGAGCTTCCCTAATTGTCTCCCACTCATATGTCTTATCACTTAAGTTGTTAAGAAAGTCCTAAGCTTCATTAGCATTCCTACAAAGAAACTCTCCCCTACACATAGATTCAATCATTCTCCTAGTACTCACATCCAAACGCTCATAAGCTATTTAGCACAAATTCCATCTCTCTAAACCATGGTGAGGGCATTGGGTTAGTAATTCCTTGGGCCTATTCATGTACTTCCAAAAAGGTTCAAGTTCAAGTTGTACAAAAGAAAGTATTTCATTCCTAATTCTAATGGTCTTGCTAGTGGGAAAGTATCTCTTAAGGAAGATATCAACGAAAGAATCCCAGGATTTAATAGAACCAACCTTAAGACCATACATCCACCTCTTAGCATCATCTTTGAGAGCAAAGGGAATGAATATCATCCTCACAACATCATTTGGTACCCTAGGCATGGGAATCAACAAAAACACCACATCAAACTCACAAATAAACAAATAAGGATCTTCAAATCTGAAAATTTAGGAAGCATGCCAAACTAAGCTCAAATGTCACATCCTTAGGGATAGGAGGAAGGTCAAAACACGATTGTGGGGAAGCTCGCCGAGGGGGGGGAGGATAGAAGTGATCCCTCAATGAGCGTGGTAGGTAGGGTTTCACTCTTTGAAGAAGGGGCTCATCAAGTTTAGTGGACTTCGGCTCAACAACAACCACATTTGTTTCCTCAAAATTCCCAAGCCCACCATTAATATTCAATGAGCCACAACTTCGTGGGTTTCTAATTTTTTCATTTTTCTAGGACTTTTCACATTTTCTAATTTTTTTTATGTTTTTCAATGTCATCCAAATAAGTAGCTACTCCATAACTGAAGAGAAAAAATAAAGAAACAATAAAAGAAACTACACTAGCACACAATGAACTAAGGGGGGGCATATTTACAAGAAGTGACTTAATTTCAAGCCACTGTCTCCGACAATGGCGCCAATTTATTGAATTAGTTTTGAGGGGGGAGTAAGAGTAGAAATTTTGTCATCCTCTGGGACAGTATGGGAATCAAGTCATTAGTTATTTTCGGCCCACCAAGTATAAATAACAAAATTGATTTCTCAAAAATTGTAATTTAAATATGATTAATTAAAGTAAACTAAACTAAGACATAATTAATGAAATCAATGCAAAACATCATATTAACTAACAATAACTTTTAAAGCATCTAATTAACTAAGAAAGCATTAATTTTTACTAACTATAAGAAGAGAGAGAAAGGAAATTAGCTAAAAAGCTTGAAAATCCAACAATGAAGGTTGGCCTCCATTTTTGGAGCAAGTAGGTGGTGATTGGAGGTGGATTCTCCATTTATTCTCACTAGTCTAACTCAACTACTACTAATCTAACCCATTGAGGGCCAAAAAACTCAAACTTGTAGAAGGGGATTGTCAAACCCTAAGATGGAGGAGAGAGAAAAGGCTTGAAATTGTGCATTCTTGAAGAAAGAGAATGAGAGATTAAGGGTAGATAAAATAATAGAAAGATGATTAGGAAATGGAGGCACTAATTTCACTCCAACAATAAACAAAAGCATATAAACTTAGGCATTAAACTAGTAAATCAAAGGCAACAAAGTAAGAACTTGAATGAAAAGGAAGACTAAAGAGAGAGAAAGAGCTCTATTTGCATCAAAACATCATTCCTCTTGAAATGTGGCTACCAAAATGAAAGTAAATCTAGACCGTGCCAAATTAGATCCTCCAAAACCTCCAAAATTAGATCCTTACACAAATGGGGCAAAGGGCTTTAAATAGATCTGGACGCGACAGGTTTGGCATGGTCGTGCCTAGTGGCACGGGCAGACCGTGCCAAATCTTCAAAACATAGTAATAGAAGTAGGGGAAAATAGGGGGTGGCAAGACCACCCTGTGCCAACCTCTGCCCTCTTCTTCTTCCTTGTTTTTCCTGGCAGTTTTGTGCTTGGCATCCCGCATTTGGTCCATGGTTATCTCGAGTTATCCACTAGGGTAAACTCGGGTTAACACGACCATCTCTCTCCGTGTTTTTACACCCATTCCATCATTTGAGCAATTCTCTTTGTCACCTATGAAAACAATAAAAAATACTAATAAACAACTAATTTAACAATTATTATGAGCTAAATCTAAATAGTATGGGAGTATAAGATTCGCACATTTTGAGTTCAAACAAATACCTTCACAACAAGATTTTGCTCGTCGTTGAGTAAAATTATCCAAACTACCTAAAAAGAAATGAAAAATAAGAAAAAGAACATCCTAACTCACTTTCGCATGAATCACGGTCGCATTTACCGTATGCAACAAGCCCTTTAAACTCCTCGATTTTCCAAGTGGACAAGTGAGGTCTTAGAGGGTTTTCAAGTGAAATACCAACAAAATTATTTTAAAAACAAAAGAAAATCTTTTTGATTTTTTTCAAAACATTAACATATAGACAAGTAATTGGGAAATCATGTACACAACTAGGCAATTGCATCACCCTAGCAACCAAATCACCAAATTATATACAAATAGAATGTACAATCAGAAGGCATCTAAGTCAAAAGAAGCATCCCGACTCTCATTTTCACCCCACACACAATATGCAAAGATATGTACACCTTGGTGCACGTGCTAATGTACATCAACTCTTATGAATCAAGTTGTTAATATCGGCACAATCCTTGTTTCATTGCCTAATTGTCGTATTTGCTTCCTTTTTTCATTTTTTCATTTTTTTCTTCTTTTTCCAAGAACAAAACCCACTTAACTTACAAGTATTTGAGTCTTCCTTAAAAATGGGTCTTATTAGCTTATGCAAAGCACATATTGCATTGCCCAGACAGATGTGAAATCAAATAAAATAGCACATATTCAAGCCAATTAAAGATATGAAATAAAGATAGTGGCTATGAACATTTGCGCCCGGATTTTTATTCACTTTTTAGACTTTTTTTTCATTTTTTCACATTTTTCAGGACGTAAGAAGGCAACTTCGACAAATAAAAAGTTCATATGCCAACTTAACGACAAGACCCTAATAATTGACAATAAAGTCAACAAGGTAGCACAAAATTATAAATATGAGATGGGGTTATTATGAAAAATTGAATATACATCTTCAACTAGACATCTCATCATTTAAACTCTATTTACATATAACTCAATAACTTGGCCAAATGGGATCACAATCGCCCAAGAAAGAACACAAATCCCAAAAGAAAAAGAAATGTTTTTTTTTGAATTTTTTCAAAATTTTAAAAAAATATGTACAAATGAGCACCTCACCGCCACACCAAAACTCCACAATGTGCTAATTATGAGAACTAGGGCACCAAAAATCAAGCATATAAGCAATCCAACCATAAACCAAGCACAAAATCACAAGTATATACAAACCTATGAGACCACTAAGAAGCACAAAACCAAACAACACCACAAATATTCACAAAACACAACACACCACCAACAAACACACATAAAACAAAATACACAAATCAAACACGGGTGATCATAGCCATCTCGGCTTAACAAATCCCAATGTTCACCTTAAATCTGATCACCCATAGAAAATCAAAATCCTAAGTATCCACAACTATGTACAAAAAGAAAAAAATAAAATTAAAAGCAGAGGAGAGAAGAGTTGAAACGATCATACTAGGTTAGGTGTTGAGTGCACCTAAACTATGCCTCACTTAGATGATGTCAAGGAGGTCCATGGAGCACCAGCCACTCCATCTTATCATCATGTTGCCACATATACCAATCCCCAACAAAGCCCTAAGAAACTTAGCAAATGAACTTGAACAATCCTTAAAAAAGTTAAAACCATTAGTAACAAGGAGGATGCTCCAATGAAAGCACATCACCAAAATAGAAGTAAGAGTTCTCTTGAGCTTATCAAAGCTCTGGGTCCAATCATAGGAGCTACACACATGCCTAACATCACTCAATGTAGAGGATAAAGGCGTAGAAGTCTTACAGGAAGCATGAATGCACAAACTAGGCATGAATCGTAAATTCTCTACCCAATCCTCAAGTCCTATAGTCACATTAAGCTCATGAGTCTGGTCCAAATTAGGGGCATAAATCATGCAAGTCTCAAACTCTAGGGAGGTGGACATTGAAGGATCCATAGAAGAATGAAACAGTGATGACCGGGGTAAGACAATGGAAATGGGAATGTAATAAGGAGGACACTCAATAGAGACAGGCTCAACAAGTTCCAAATCATGAGGCATGACCTTAACACACTCCTCAACACAAGGCTCCTCCAAATGAGTCTCTTCATGCGAATACTCCTCCTCAGCAAAAATATCCTTGGAAACCACAATTGTGTCATGCTCAAACTCATAACTAGCCTTAACCACTAGTTTCTCACTCTTATCATTCTCTCTCAAAGGGGCCAAAAGAAAAAGTGTATCATCAAAACCCATATTGCCCCCAAGAGTATTCCTAGTCTTAAGATGGGGGTTGATCATTAGGGAATACAATGAAGGATCACTCATGCCCTCAAAAGACATTTGATTGAAAGAGTGAGAGTACAAGCTAACATCGTAGTCTAAAAGTGTAACACGCCCAGCCCCTACGGTTGGAAGCGTTACGTTTTCCTACTTCCTACTTAATTTCCAGGGCAAAACGGACAGAGTTTTTCCTAAAAACAAACCGTTTCAAGGCTAAAAGCCTTATAATGAACCCCTGCAATCAACGGAAGCATAAAACATTCTAAAATAAGCTCAACGGCTACACGCTAAAGTTCGTAACTCAACGAGCAACTCGCTCGGAGTACATCAAACAATATGGTTCATTAATACAAGAGAAATGAAAGATACAACTCAACGGTTCACACAACCGGAGTACTGAGGTTTAGATCCCAAATCGTAACTGATTTCAGCTAAAAGGACAACTGACAAATTAAATGGTTGGCTCACACAACCATACAGAGCGATTCCTAAACCGAACGCAGTATATGAACTAGAATACTTATTTACAAACGTTTACAATTCTAGGAATATGTTACATGACTTCGTTAAACATGTAAGACCCCTTCAAATGGGCACACATGGAAACCTGCAAGCAAGGACAACTCCATCTGGGCATAAGTGACTTGGCTTCTACTTGTCATAATTCAAACCTGGGGAAAAAGGGGAAAGAGTAATAGGATGAGCAACCACACGCTCAGTGAGTATTCCACGACTCCTTAAAACTGAAACCATTGTAGGCAATAATACCCATAATAGTCACATACCACATATTGATACTTTACTATCATATTAGGCAATCATAAATCCTTAAGGAGATCACTATCCATGAACTTCATTTTAGCCGCTCAAACTCATTTCTAGGTCCCTGAATGATCAAACGTCTTTACTAACAAGCACTTAAACACATAAGCAAGCATCGAGGGCTAAGCACAAAACTTTCTTCCACAAAACATGTACATTTAGACTCATATGCTTGATGCATCATAGGATATGGCCATGCTATGTTCGAGATTCCATTCAGACTATACTTGCTCATTCATAAGATACGCATGGGGTATACATCAGAATCTTTATTTTTCATGAAAACACTTTACTTAGCCTTACTTGAAATCTCATTCATAGGGTATTCATAGGGTACACACATTTCAAATTTCATTCACATTTCGTTCATAAGAAATGCACAATACATGCATAAAAAGCTTTGCTTCTTTTCTTGAAAACACTTTGCGTAGCCTCTTGAGGCCCATAAAAACTCTTTTCTTAGCCTCTTTAAGGCTTATTTTATTTAAAAGAAATCTCTTTCGTATTATAAGCTTTTCACATTTCATTCAACTGGTCTCTCAATGGTCCTTGAAACTTTCTTTCTTCTGAAATACTTAAAATGGCAAAACGCCAACTACTTTTCTTTGCTTATTAGGAAATACCCTTGGCGTAAGCTCATCGTTTATTTAAAAGAAACATACATAACAATTTGATCACATAAGTGAGGAGACTAGACTTTTAGAGGTACTTTGTTACTGCCATCCCGAGCCGGCCAAACTCGAGCGGCAATATACGCCTATCCGAGCAGACATCATACTATGCTGAGACATAACTTACATACTTAGACTTCAGCCGGGATTCAAACCACCATCCATGAGTCATCTTAACATAGCTTATGTTATGCCAGGCGGGATACCAAGCCACCATCCTTGACTCTCAGACTTAAGCTTAAAGTTTCTAAAGTAGCTCCTCCACATACACATAAACATAAACATAATTACTTACATACATGCATACTCATACTTATTCATATAAATGCTTATCTAGCAAAATAGCCCATAACCATACTATTGGTTTTTCAACTTGAAAACCCTTTTAAAATCGTAATGAATTTACTAACTCGCAATTCAAAACTCATTCGAAACTTAAAGTACTTAGCTAGCATATAACTCAAACTAAGTTTCGTAATAAAACTCCTTGAGTTGCCCTTTTTCACTTCGTTTCAGTCCTTTTTGAACTCAAAGAAGGAGACATAAACAAACTGAAGCCTTAAAACATTTTCGAACTCACTTTTAGTTCGCTTTTAATGTTCCTAAACCTATCGACTATTCAGTTGGGTCAGTTACTGATTAATTCGTCGATTTAGGATCATTTTAGGCTACAAACATCTTACAAACCAACAGGCAATTCATGAACCTTTAGAAACATTCAAAATGGTGAAAACATACTTTTAATAACCCTTTTAAAGATTACTAAGTTCGCAAAGCATTCACATAGCATCGATTAACAATTTCAAGAGGGAATGGGGTCACACACAATACATTCATAACACTTCATAACTTAACTTGACAGAATAAGTCACACATGGCCTCGCAATCCACACGATTGCGGTCAATCACAACCTAGGCTTCGTCCTTACATAACACCGACCACAAAGAACCTCAAAACTCTCATTAGTTCATCCTCAAGCCATACAACTACCAACTCGGTTTTCGATTCTATAACCATAGCATATCATCATGAAAATCAATGAAATAGCTACGTATAAACTTACCGAGCGAGCAGCATCCTTCCAGCTGCACGTTACGGCATATATAAACATATACATACATTTCTTTAACTTAAGTAAAGTGCTCGACGAACTGAAATGAACTAGCAAGGCATGAAGCTAGGTTATATTCATAATTCACATTTAGGAATTAACCGTGTCATCCTCGTGTCATTTTCAAAGCACCACTAACCAAATTAGCATGCATTGATTTTGGGCATTTTTAGTTCGTTTCGAAGGTCATTTTCAAACTTGAATCAACTAACTTGACATGCATCGATTCGAAGCGCTCTTGGGTTGTCTCGAAGCTACTTTCAATCAAGAATTAGTTAATTTAACAGGCATCGATTTGAAACATTCTTAGGTTATTTCAAAGCCACTTATAAGCGTGGATTTACTAAACTAACATATATCAATTTGAAGCCATTTTCAAGCATTAATTAACTAAACTAACATATATCGATTCAAGGCATTGTTAGGTTATTTCGACGTCACTTGCAGGTATGAATTAACTAAACTTAGCATACAACGATTCGCATGTTAATTCAAAACTACTTTTTAGGCATGAATTAACTTCATTAAACAATTACGTTCAGGCATAAATAACTAGATTAACATGCATCGAATTAAACTAAATTCAGTTGAAGCAGCACATGCTTAATTAGTCATCTTGCTCTCATTTAATCTAACTAATCTTAACTAGCGTACAACATCATTTAAGGGCTAAAATCTTTTCAAGTTTACTAATACTTAGGAGGCGAGAAACACCCATCTCGGTTCCAGGTTGGAGACTCATTCGAAGGGCTTTGGGCTCGCATTTAGGTGCTCGAAACTCCAACTTTCGACTCTTTGCTCCCTGACTACACGAACGGACCCCGAACCACGCCTAAACCTGTGCAATTCGAACCCTAAATTCAACCCAAACGCCTACTCACTGACTAGAACTTGTGGTGGGTGCGTAAGGCCGCGAATTACTCCCAATTTATAGAGGATTCGAAGCAACTAGAAGCTAGGTTGCACAGCCAAGCTTTGACTGGCATCTGGAACGTCGAATCGCAGCCCAATTCAACTGAAATCATGCTGGGTTGTTTCCAATTTTGCCCATATTTCACATCAAAAGGTTGGTTTGATGATGGGGAGGCGAAATCTGGAGGATTTTCGAGCTGGGCTAACTGAAAATTGGGGATTTTGGGAGCTTGGTGGTCTCGTATGGTGATGGAGGAGGAAGAAGAAGATACAAAGGAGAGAGAGAGAGAGAGAGAGAGACAGGGGGTCAGGGTTTCGCATGGGGAGGAAGGAGAAAGGGGCCAAGCGCCCTTTTTCTTTGCAAAAATGCTCCTCCCCCTTTTCTTTTGTTCTAAGTTGTTCAATAAATAGCACTGGTATTCTAATTTCGTATCCCGAACTCTAAACTTAAGTTGATAATACTACCTTTTGTCGATTAATCGTTCCCAAATATATCAAAGTTTGATTTAATAAACATCGAACTACTTCTAAGGTTGACAACCTAATCGTATTCGGGTTTATAATCGATTTAGTACTCGCTAATAATCCATATTTACACTTACTAAAAATCATCGAAAGATTTTCAAAACTAATAATAATATTAATGGCGACAAAACCATTCATTTTGATAAAATTATCGCTCACATAAGCACATCGATAATAATTTAACTTATATCGTTAATAAAATACGATTTTATAACTTAAAAAGGACAATAAAATCAGCTTTAACGGAAAAAGAAAAATGCGAGTGTTACAAAGAGAAAATCATAAGGACAAGAAGGAGGAATGTAATCATGTGGTTGAGCAGATTCAAAAGGAGGAACTTCAAGTTAATGCTCACAATGAAGCATAGTATCCTCCAAAGCAACAAAGTCATTAGGTAGCTTGCCCTCATTATCCATAAAAATCTTAGATGCAATACTAGGGGCTTCCCTAATTGTCTCCCACTCATATGTCTTATCACTTAAATCATCAAGAAAGTCCCAAGCTTCATTAGCATTCCCACAAAGAAACTCTCCCCCACACATAGATTCAACCATTCTCCTAGTACTCACATCCAAACGCTTATAAGCTATTTAGCACAAATTCCATCTCTCTAAACTATGGTGAGGGCATTGGGGAGATAATCACTTAAAGTGAGCGGGGTCTTAACCGGTGGCATGTACTCCTCTTTAGAAGATAAGTCTGGCTTCTTTTTGGCCCTTGACTTCTTTTTCTTGTTTTTCTTGTTTTTCTTTTGAGGCGGCTTCTGTCCTCTTATTGTAACTCCTGGCGACTGAGAAGCTCAGATTATTCCATGCCGAAATGATCACCTGCTGGAGTAGGTTTGCCACCCAAAGCTATCATCATGCTCATCTTCGGATGTTGCCCATGCCTCTAGACTTGGGTCTAGGTAACAATCGTGTAAAGTGGGTGCTCCTGGTGAAGGCGCAGGCATATCTGGATACGCCCATACTATTGCTACATCATCATCAACAATGAACTTGATGGGGACCGCATGAGATGGTAATGACACCGTTGGGATCCCATTAATAGTTTCAGAGGATGATGGATGAGATTCATCCCTCTGTTCCACCGTTGAGGTTGCATTTGACGATGCGGTGGATCCTTTGGCTGGAACCCCTTCTATCTCAATTTCTCCCCTTCTAATCACACCTTTGATTATGTCTTTGAAGACATAACAATATTTTATAGGGTTGCTAATGATCCTATGGTATGAGCAATACTTAGGATCATTTATCATATTGACCTCGGCATGTCGTTTTGGCTCTAGAAGAGAAAGGGCTTTCGCAGCCATTAACTCATCAAATATCCCTTGAACATCATAATCATCGAAGGGATACTTCTTTTCTTTCCTCTCCTGGAGAGTGAGTTGTCGAGCTCCCCCTTTTTGTTTGCCTTTGTCGTTGTTGAAATTTCCTCCATTGGTTGGCCTTGGGCTTGCTCTGACAAACGTAGCCATTGACTCTCCCTTCTTGTTTGGCCTTTTGATTTCTTCCCTCTTGGGTTGTATGGTTTTCTGACGAGCTAGTTGTCTTTCTACATTACTCGCCTTAGACACAAGGGCATTGAAGTTTTGAGGCTCAGCAGTACCAACATATGTGGCAATTTGAGGGTCTAAATTGTTTGCACACATTTGAACCACTAATTGCTCGCTTAGCTTTTCTGGGCATTACAAGCTTAAGCTTCTCCACCTCGTGATGAAATCATAAACACTTTTGTTTGGCCTTTGGTGAATATCAGCATGGTATATTATAGAAACTCTTCGCTTTGAACTCACGAACTGGGCTAGGAATGCCCTTTGGAGGTCATCCCAAGTGTGTAATGACCCAGGCTGAAGTTGGGTATACCATGTAAAGGCTGCACCTTTAAGGAACTGTACGAACTGCCTAACTAGCAATGCATCATTCAAGGCAGTTTCACCACACGCTGAGTAGACATGAGCCAAGTGTTCATGTGGTGACCCATTTTTCCCGTCACACTTTTCAAAGTTTGGTTTTTGGTAGCCCTTGGGGAAAGGAACCGAGTCATAATGACTTGGATAAGGGTTTCTATACCCCAACACTGGAGGACTCAAGGCAGCTTGGTATTCTTTAATTCCCTAAGCGACCAACTCCTTGATGTCTTGCGGAGTGATGACTGTGTTGCTACTACTAACCTCATAAACTTTCTCACGCTCCCTATTCTCAATGCGGGTGGCGAGGTTAGCAATTTCAGCCTCTTTTTCTGCAAGTTTTCGTTGCAGTTATCGCATTTGTTCCTCCAGGCTTGGAGTGCTGACCACGACTGGCATGTTTTTCGCTTCGTCATCGTTGGTCACTCGGACTTGTGGGATGACAGTTGGTGACTCCTCTTCTTGGAAGAGTGTTTTGAGGTCATAAAAGGCAGGGCTTGTAATCTTGTCTTGTTCTTCGAATTGGTCCTTCCCTTGATCAAAGGTAGTGACCGAAGATTGCAAGGTTACCTCGGCATATGTTAATGTCTTGGCCCTTGATCTTGTGATCGGCCCACTGTATACTTGTGATTCAGCCCCGTGCGAGGTCGAGTCACTTTGACTCTGTGATCTAGAGGGCAATATCCTCCTGCCTTTAGAAGGAACTGGAGTAGGAGTAGCCTCCCTGACCTGTAAGGTCCTGGGCACCACAGTAGGGGTGCTTGAGGCTGAAGGTCTGACGAATTTAACCTTTGGGGTCTTAGATGACATTTCTTCCTCCGAGTAGGAGGTCATCATTACCTCAGCTACGGGAATATCAATGAGGATAGTCCTGATAAAAAACTGCCTTGTAGGGCGAACTTGAGGAGCCTTCTTAACTACTGAGGTTCCTTCCCCAAATGGCTTATTGGGGGTCCTCAAGGTCAGGGGGGTCCTCAAGGTCAGGGGTTTTTTGCTTGTCTTTAGCCCCTTGCCCCTTTTCCTGTAAAGACAGGAGCCCAAGTGTGGATTCGGCCTGAGGAAGGAACTCTATCTTGCCTCGGAACCGAAGTAGGGACCCAAACTTGCCTTGGGGTCAAATAAGGGACCCGAGCTTGCCTTGGTTGGATTGTCGCTCGGGTTGTTGGTGCTTCCCTTGTGAGGGCTCCCCATCTAGATGGAACTTGGCTGGGGCGTGGAGTCAGCACCGAGTTGAATGGCGTACCCATTGAGGGGCAAGCCGTAGAGAATGACCTTTGTTGAAAAGCAATCCTCAAGGTCATCTTGGCTAGCTCCAAGGCTGGTGATGGAGCTAGCTTAGGTGCAGCAGTCTTGGCGCGACGCTTGTCGCCTCTACGCTTGTTGCGTTTTAGGTTCTTCACCGCTTTCTTTGTAAGCGGCTTGTCGGGCTTAGGGGCGGGCTTGCTTGCCTCTTTTACGCCGCTAGGAGGTTCCATTGAGTTTGACAATGGAAACTCAGCCAGGATGGATCGTGGCCCAACAATGAAGACCACGTGCACATTCTTCCTAGCCTGGAACATTCCGCATTTGATCAGAAATGTGACGGGGAGCTCTTTGAAGTTAACGGTGACTTGAGGTGCCATTGTTCTTTAAATTTTCACACAAAAACAAACACAACGGAAAATAAAATAAATATTACTTACTATAAACAAATCAAAGATAAAAAGGAAAATAGGGTCCCACCAGGCGTGCCAAAAATTATGTTGAGCAAAAATTTAATAAAAATAAAAATAAAAAATACGCACAACACAACTTTCCGACGTATAAAAAAATATACATCGGTTTATTTTGAGTACGACCCTATTCAAGAGGATAAACCTCCTTAATTACGTCTCCCACCTCGAAGACCACCTTTTGATTCCGATTCGTTTTTTTTTTTTTCTATTCGTTTTATTTTGTATTGATGAGACTTTATACAATTTGGTTCGACATGTATATTGTATGTCGAGTCATCCGTTATTCAAAACTTAATTGCATCAGATAGTGGCCATATAGGCACCTTCTAGGAAGGGTACTACACGTACACATTCTTCATATGTAGGTTATGGCACGGGCAATTTTATTTGATTTGGAATTTGGGTTGCACTCACTTATTTATCGTGAGTCGCCTACGTACCTCTTTTATAGAGGATCAAACCAGTCGTAGTTCTTTAATTTTATTTGATTTAATTTATTGTTTATTTCGGTTGAGTTATTAACCATTTGATATGATTTTAATTATTTATGCTGGCCTAAAAAGTGACCATAATTTGATGTTTGAAATTTTTTTTAAAGTCATAGCTAAGTTGAATTTTTAGCCATTTCACGAATTTTGTTTACCGACTTAAGTTTTTATTGGGGTCGGTCCATTAATTTGGTTTAGCTTGCGATTGCACCTAAAATTTATTTATGGGTTTCCTACGTACCCTTAGTGGGATCACATCGACGTAGTTCTTGAACCAAAAATTATTATTTGTTTCTCAGGCTTGCATCCTGGGGGGAAATTTTTCTGAGCTTGGGTGTATATTTGGCTCTGGTCTATCCCATTTTTCCGTACTTATTATTTGAGAAAGATTCATCCTTTTGAGAAGCTTGGATTAAGGCACTCCATTTTTATTTTTAATTTTTACCTACCAAATCAGGCTGATAGCATATCACCATGCCCCCCCCCCTTTTTAAACTTGGCCAGATTTATTTTTTTTATCAAAGTGGCTATGATCCCTTCTGTTTCCCTTTCCCAAATTTAAGGGAATTTAAATAATCCACTTACTTGAAGCAAATCACACTGAGCAAGCCACGTTTTGTTTTGTTTTGTTTGCCTTTTTGTTTAGTTCTTAACCAAAATAAAAAAAAAGGCTTATCACTAATTTGAAAAAGAGTCCAACATTTATCGGGGACTCTTATGTTAAGAACCCTGATTGATGCAAACTTGTGCAGGCCTATAAAAGCAATGGACTCATCCTCCGCTTTTCACGTCTTCAAATCAATTAGACTTTCACTGTAACGACTTACACTATTTTCTTGATTCGACTGGAGCATTTACTAAGCCGAACTTCTTCATCTTTTTGTTAAAGGTTTGTCTATGGTCACTTCCTTATACCAAAAAAAAAATTAGTTGAATTATTGTTATCATTTTTTTTAATTTATGCCAAATCGTAAAAGAAGAAAACGAATCAAGATCTGCAAGGATCTATATTCCATAAGTTCATGAGGACTTAAGATCCGCAAGGATCAACATCCTATGAACATATCAGGGTTGAAGATATGAAGGCCATGGTCAATAGATCTTGGGGTAAATACAAACGTAGTTTACAACATCTTCTTTTTTTTTTTACTCCTCCTGCTTCTATCCACACTTTTAATGCGAATTCATTACATCGTGATTCATCCCCTATCTATTGATTTGTGGGACTCAGAAGACAAATGGGTTTGAATTAGAATACCCAAATTGAGTCTCGAGACCTTGATTCATCATCACCCTTTTTTTTAGTTTGAGCAATCCGTAAAATTGGGACTAAAGGGAATCCTTACAATTCCATATTTTATTTATTTTTTTATCTCCAAAATGAAGTAATTAACATCATGGATAATTAGCTTGAGGCCATTAACGTCAAATAAAACCACTTTTCTTGATGATTGAATATCAAGATCTTTGATCCATAGACATTGCACTAGTAATTTTATAATGTTAACCAATTTATAGCAAACAGTCATGAGCGGATCAAGATGCATATTAATTGGGAATCAATTTAATACAATTTTACAATGTTAGCAATTTTTATACCAGACGATTATGAACTCTATCCATCTAATTCTGGGTCTTTATGACTTTAATTTAAGAGTCCTTTCAAATTTAAATTTATGAGTCCTTGTGGACTCCGAACTCAAATGAATCCTTTTTTTTTGTTCTTTTTGAGTCCTTGCGAACCTAGGATTCTTGCGAATCTAAATTTATGAGTCGTTTTGAACTCAAAATTTCATGATTATCCCATTTTGATTCTTTCGAATTCATAATAGAATATTCATTGAAGAGATGAATCTAGAGGGGAGTGATAGAGGAGAGGCTCAATCAACTAAACTCTACGCTTTCGTTACCTTTAAATTGTTAGAGGACTGGCATCAAAAAGGAATGAACGGGCAACTATTGTTCTTCTTCTTCTTCTTCAAACCAGAGATTTTTTTTATGCTCTAGCTTTTGTCTCACCCTTTGCGTCTTACTCACAGTGTGTCCCTTCTTTTCCTTTACAGTTTTGGTGTGCCCTCTGTTTCTCCTTTTTTTTCTGTGTCCCCCCCCCCCCAACCTTCCTCCTTTTATATTATCCCTTGATAGGGAGTTAACACATCTACATGATTAATGTCAGTTAATTCCACGTTGAAGCATGGCTATCAAAGTGGCATAATGGGGAGGTGATGTGTAAGAGAGTGGGGATTAAATTCCACTAACAATGAATTAACTCATCATGGATCTATATAATACATAAATTTAATAAGTAGCAATAGTGTCCACAAGAGAGTTAGCCCACTATCGTGGGTCTACTTTGTCCATTGTCAATGAACTATCTTATTTGTTCGGCTAATTTTTTTTTGCCATTATAATAAAACTAGCTTTGTAAAAATTTGCAGTCCAACAGTTGCCCCCCGTGTATCATGTGTGTGAGCATTTGTAAGCACATATGATACTCGAACTTTGCTGCATTAATTTACTGTTTTTTTTTTTGGAATAGATTGGAATGGACAGAAGTTGTGGTTCTCAACGGGCACCCCTCGAAAATGGTGATGATTCAACTTATGATCCCATTTATAGGCATTCCAGTTCTTTGAAAACTATTGTTGTTTCTCCTCCATCAGATTCTAGGGTCATACAGGTACGAAAAGAAAAGGTGCGGAAGGGAACCCTTTCTTATTCATACACTGACGAGAAAAGTTGCATCAATGTTTGTAGGGATTATGCGAACTTTTTCGATGCCATGGTTCTTGAAAAAGTCAACACAGAATCTAATGGGGATGCAAAATTTCTGGTTACACCATCATTTTATCCCGCTCTCCACATACTTTTTACTCTGAGAAGAAATTAGGGTGTGGATTTCAAGTTTTGGGGTTTGTCCAACTTCATGGTTGGTGCTATTGAATGGACTGAGTATATCCTGAAGCATTTTGAAGATACTCTTAGGTCAGCAGGCATAAATGGGGCGGTTGGTGTATCTTGCTATCCCTATCATTTTGACAGAGATGTGTGGAGGACATTTTGTGAACTTTGGGGATCTTTAACAAATACTCTTCACCACGGTGCTGGAGAAGTTGGCATTTCTCTTTATGACTTGGAGAGGATTGGTGGTCTCCCAATTCTAGGAGATATATATGAAGAGTTTTTACCTCCTAATGAAGATTTGATGGATGCTGAAAAATTTTCACCAACAGTTTTGGAGTTGCTCCATATTCATGCTGAACTTTGTCGCTTTCATAAGAGCAATCATGTCTACTAGAATTGGTGGTTGGATCATTTTTATAGAGGAGAATTGACCTGGGGTGCTTTTAGCAAAGAGTTAGAAAGGAGGACATCTTCTAACCCTCCACGAATTTCTCAAAGAGAATATCACGAATATTGGGGAGCTTGTTACGTTCTTGGCTTTTTGGTTAAGTCGCTTTGCCCTAACATATCGTAACGAAGTAATAAGGCCAGAAAATTTTGTGATGGCCTCTTTAATGGCAAAGGGTCAGATAATCTCCTTAGCTCCAACTGTGCTAGGGTACATTTACCATGGTTTGGGACAAGCCGCCAGTCATCCTGACCATCCAGGTCGAGCTAATCCTTGTTTTCCCATTCATTATGTGGTAGGCTGGTTAGCAGAGATGTTTCAAGCCTTATATTCTCAACGACCTGACTCTGAGTGTCCAGCAGATTACCCTATATTAATGCTCTATGCTGGGGTATCAGCCAAACGGCATACATTAGCGCAAGCAAGGAGCATTTTTAGGAATGGACAATCCATTTCTTTTCGCACAAGCGCATTTTGCGAGCAATCACCAAAAGGACGGGACTTAGTTGACATGAAACTAGCGGACGAAGATCTCAAATTTTTATTATCTATAAGATCTTTGGTACTCCCTATCCAAGTTGGATCTGAATTAGTTCTGGAGCCTTATTGTCCCAATCGATTTACTCCTCAATTTGGATTTGACCAAGATGTTCCTGCCAACAACTTGAGCTTTACAGTCTCTCTTAGGCAGAAGAAAAATAGGATAAACCTCGCTCAGAGGGTAGTAACTTTCTATAGGTGTGATACTGGTGCCAAATTTTACATCCCAAATGTTTATTTTGAAGGACTTTGTACTTGGAGTTATTGTAGTTGGTGGGTTAGATCCAGTACCCCTTACTTGAGCCAGTCTATCCAGAAAATCCACCAAATTACCAACAATGATAAGGCAATTTTACGGGAACAAATTTTCATCATTGATCACCTACACCCGGATCCACAATCTGTTGGTGGACTTGTTAAAATTTCGGACATGACGGGTAATACAGCTTCCGCCGAGAGGTCTAGTGGAGCTTCACTCAAAGAGAAAACCACTGGAGTTTCTTCAAAAGGAAAATTTGTTGGCATTTCTGCCAAGGGAAAGTCTACGAAGGCTTCTTCAAAAGAGGGTGAAGAAAAAGTCTCTGAGTGTAAACACAAATCACAAGGGCAGAAAAGAACTTCTCGTGAGTGGTCTCCAGGTGACATCAATTTCAAGCGAGCTCGCTACAATCGTCTTGATTACTCCGATGATTCTGAAGCAGGAAATGGCATGGGATTTAAGGATTTGCCCATTGTGGACTTGGATACTTTTACTAAACAGGGGATTTCGAATCAACAAGATGCCCACATAGAAACACCAGAAGTGCCCTTACATAAGACACCTTTTGCTGCAGTAGGGCACTCCGATGCAGTAGAAACTGCTATCGTTCCTATGCCTGACATTCTTGATGACTTGGTTGAAGCCATGCCTATTCAAAGCATTCCTACTTCTTTAGCAGGCCTCTTCTATAACTTAGAAGAAGATTGGGTCTGAGAAAGCATTCTCAAAGGAGTAAGGGCGATCATTGATATTATTTCTAATCATAGCTCTGCCAGGGACTTGTCAGCTAGCAGAGCACGAATTTTCCAATCTTTGAGTGCACTTCGCTCCATGATTGACATTTACAAGTTCAGTAAAATAGAGATTTGTTGGCTTTCCTCCAAGGTAGAAGAGATATTTGGCGTAGTTGAGGTCGCTGCGAAGATCAAAGAATTACTGAATGTTGCTCGGGTTAAGGCTTTGTCTGACCAAGATCTCACTTGTTTTTTTGAAATTATTCGTATAGAAGGCGAGCTTAATAGCCTGTCTAATGAAGCCGCAAAGCTTAACGTTAAAGAGCAGTAGATTCTGAGGGAGGAGGAGCAGATCCGTAAAATGCGAGAGGATTTGACCGCCCAACAACAAAATTTAAATGAGGCAGAGAGAATGTTGAAATCCTCTCTAGATTTGAGGAAACAAGAAGCTGAACAGGTGAAGGCGGACTTGATTGAGGCTGGGCTTTCCAAGCTGCAGGATTTGGAGAAGGAGAAGGATCGTCTCAAGAATTTGATCGGCATTGTAATCTCCTTTAATAATGTCTAGATTTTGCTTTGTTTTGTTTAATTATTTTGCATTTATATCCCAGTCTCCGGCCCATTTTGTATTGTACAATTCATGCTATTGCAATAAGATTTGGATGTTTCTTCCTTTTTCTCTTTTCTTTCCTCCCCCTTTTTTTTGGGTGTCCCCCCCCCCCCCCTTTTAAATAAGAAATAACGAAAATCAGAATAATTAAACAACAAAGAGTAATTAGTAATGATTCTTGCTATAAACATCACATGATCACTTGATACATCACATGAATCTAAAATTTCTCATATATAGGGGAAAAAGAGGAATTTATTTATTTTTGTGGCTGGGTCTGGCATACAACCAGATTGCCTACGTACCCCCTTTCTAAGGGATCAAGCCTTCCGTAGTTCAATGCAATTCAACTATCCAGCAAATTTAAGTAAAGAATTTCTTCATAAATTTGCCAATGACATAGGCATATACTATTCGGCCGTCATGATTCGAGAGCTCATATGCCCCTTTAGGAAAGACTTTGGTGATCACATAGGGGCCTTCCCATTTGGACTCAAATTTTCCTTGTGTTTTTCAATTGATGACAATGGGTCTCCTTATTGTTAACACCAAATCACCAATGCCAAAAGAGCGAAACTCGACTCGCCTATTGAATGCACTAGCCATTTGAGTTTGGTAAATTTCAAGCCTTTGTTGGGCCATTAACCGACGCTCATCTAACGCTTCCAGCTCGGCTAATTTGACTTGAGTGTTTTCATATGAGTCAATGAATTGCATGGCTACTCTTAGGGAAGGTAATTGCACCTCAAGGGGTAGCACGACTTCTAAACCGAATACCAAGTTGTAGGGCGTACAACCAGTTGCAGTTCGAACTGTGGTTTGATAGGCCTATAAAGCTTCTGGTAGTCGTTCATGCCAATCCCTCCTTGATCTTGAAACCATTTTCTTTAACATCTTACACAGTACTTTATTGAATGCTTCAACTTGACCATTTGATGATGGATTATAGCTTGACGAAAAGCTATGTTTGAACTTGTACTTCTCTGCAAGCCTTATCATTACTTGATTTTTAAAGTATAGGGCGTTATCTGAAATTATTTTGTATGGGACTCCGTATCTATAAATGAGATGGGTCTTTATAAAGTCAGCAACTTGTTTTTCCCCCACTTCTTTTAACGGGATAGCCTTAGCCCACTTTGAGAAGTAATCTGTGGCTGCTATGATGAATAAATGGCCGTGAGAGGAAGATAACTTGAAAGGTCCTATGACGTCTAGCCCCTATGTATGGAAGGGCCAAGATAATATACTTGGGTGGAGTAATTGTGGTGGTTGGTAAATAAAATCACCATGTATTTGACAAGCTTGACATGTCTTGGCAAACTTTATCGTATCTTGAACCATGGTTGGCCAATAATAATCCAACCTTTTGATTTGATCAGTAAGTTTTGGACCTCCTTGGTGAGCACCACATACCCCAGCATGAGCTTCATTTAGGACATAAGCAGCCTCTTCCCTTGACAAGCATCTAAGTAAAACCCCATCGAAAGCCTTTCGATATAGGGTATCATTTTTAAATATAAACCTTAGTGCTCGCCGTTTTACATCTGCCCTTTTCTTTGAGTCAGTGGGCAAGATGCCATATTGAATATATTCAATGAGAGGTTGTCTCCAATCTGCTTCTTCTTCGACTTCAAAAACCGAGACCACATTTATTTCTTCAATTTCATCAGGACGATCTAAAGCTGGGTCCAACAAGTGACGTTCCCCAATTGTTATTTGAATTTCCCTTTCATCAGGGAGTGTCAGTGAAGCAGCCAACTTTGCTAAGGCGTCTGCTTTATCATTTTCAGACCTTGGCACGTGATTGACTTCTACTTGAAGGAATTGGTTCATAAGGCTTCTTGCCATTTTGTAGAGAGATGCTAATTTGACAACTCTTATCTCGTACTGACCATTTATTTATTGGATAATTAACTGGGAATCACCAAATACTTCAAGTTAGTCAATACGCATTTCATGGGCCAATTCAAGGCTAATGATGAGTGCCTCATATGCAGCCACATTATTTGAACATATCTCAAGGAGAGCGAATGAGTAAGGAATAAGTCCTCCAGACGGTGTGACAAACACAATTCCTACTCTGGCTCCTCGACTCCTTGCTGCCCCATCAAAATATAACTGTTATGTTTTAATTTCAGCGAGCATAACTTCATCATTTGGCAAATCATCGAGCAGTTCCTCATTATTTGGACATGGATGTGCTGCTAGGAAATCGGCTATAGCTTGTCCCTTTACTGCCTTTTGAGGCATGAACTTGATGTCAAAAGAGGCTAAAAGCATAACCCATTTAGCCAATCTCCCTGATAGCGTGTACCTGGATAATATATACTTTAATGGATCTACCTTCAAGATTAAGATAATCTAATGGGACAGGAGATAGTGTCATAATTTTTGAATGGCGAAGACTAAGGCCAGAAAAATTTTCTCCATGGGGGAGTAATTTATTTCTGCACCCACCATTGTCCGGTTAATGTAATACAAGGCATTTTCTTTCCCGTCATCATTATTTTGGGCTAACATAGACCCTAATGATCGTTCAAGGGCTGTTGTATATAGGATTAAGGGTCTTCCTTGTACTGGAGCCATTAGGACAGGTGGTCTTGTTAGATATTGCTTGATGCTTTCAAAAGCATTTTGACAAGCTAAATCCGAAATGAAGGGTATATCTTTTTTCAAGAGTCTTGTGAAAGGTCAACACCTTCCTAACAAATTTGAAATGAACCGCCTTATATAAGCCAACCATCCTTGTAAACCCCGTAATTCTCTTAGGTTTCTGGGACGGGGCATTTGGATTATGGCTTTGACTTTATCGGGATCAATTTCAATTCCTTCTTTCCGAACAACGAACCCAAGGAATTTCCCGAAAGTAACCCCAAAGGCACATTTTAAGGAGTTCATCTTGAGTTGATGTACACACAACTTCTCGAAGACCTTTCTTTGGTCATGAGGATGATTTTCTCTATATTTTGTTTTCACAACCAAATTATCAACATAGCATTCAACTAGGTTGTGGAGAAGATCACGAAAAATAATTGTCATGGCCCTCTGATAGGTGGCCCCAGCATTTTTCAACCCAAATGGCATTACTGTATAGCAGTATATGCCTTGTGGTGTTCGAAAGGCAGTTAAATCTTCATCTTCAGGGTCCATTTTTATTTGGTTGTACCCTGAGAAACCATCCATAAAGGAAAGAGCTCTAAACCCTGTAGTAGCATCCACGAGGAGCTCAGTGATTGGTAGTGGGAAATCATCCTTGGGACATGCATTATTTAAGTCCCTAAAATCCACACATATCCGAAGTTGACTATTCTTTTTCCGAACTGGTACGATTTTAGCCAACCAAGTGGGGTATTGAACTTCACGAATGAAGTTAGCCTTTATGAGCTTGTCAACCTCAGCATTTATTTGAATAGTCAACTCAGGACGAAAGCGTCGTTGAGGTTGCTTTATCGGTTTTACTCCTTCAGAAACGGCTAACTTATGGACAACAACACTTGGATCTAAGCCTGGCATGTCTTGATATCCCCAAGCAAATACATCTTTGTATTCCCGAAGGAGTTTTTCATACTGTACCACTTCTTCATTATTTAACATGGTACTCACAAAAATTGGCTTGGTTTCATCAGTTGTGCCCAAATTTATCTCTCGAAGCTCATCAATTATTGCTTGACCACTATCTTCCATTTCCGGCGGTGCTGGTTGGATAGCCTCGACAAAATCCTCAGAGGATCCATGTTTTATAGTAACTAAGTCACCATCTAATCTCTTAGGTGAATCAGCGTGAACTTGGACTTCATCACACCCTTTACAATTTAGCATATCGATCCTGTGGTGCTTGGGAACTTTTTGACAAGGAAATTCAAAATTTTGAGCATCTTCCTCGTCCTCCACAGACACAACATTAACCTGTTCCACCTACGTAATTTGTCTAACATCATTTTGTCCCCGAACCCAGACGAAGCTTCTAGGTTATTGCTTTTTCTTCTTTAGCTTCCACTTTTTCTGCTTTCTGACTCGGACATTCTTTTGCTTGGGTTCATTGATTTTTCCAAGTCTTTGAAAAACCGAGATTCGGGGTTGGACTTGCTCATCTAGGGAGAAGAACATCTCTTGCTCTTGGGGTGTAAAGACCAGATCATTCGTGGCATGAACCTTGAGAACTCCCCAATCATGTGATACCTAGAGTGCTTCAGAGACATCTGCTTGAAATTATGCTTTTAGGACCCCACCTTCGTCAGATATGTTTATGTGTTTGTTGGCCTCGTCAAAGCCCGTCTTATTATTGCCCTTCTTCCTCCTTCGAGATTGTGATAACCCTCCTGGAGGTGAACCGCTTGAAGAGGATGCTCCTGTTAGAGGGTTTGAAAGATTTTCCATTAACACCACTCTCTTGTTGCCGAGTGATGTTCTTATGACTGGGTTTTCTTTGGGTACTGACTGATAAATTCTTCGGAGGGGAAAAGTATAACTTGTGACAAAAGAGTTCATAATTTCCCTCACTGGAGTCAGGACCTTTTAGCCGTCCTTTCTTTTGTCCTTAGGTGCGTATTTGAACAACACCTTTGATCGTGGGAACTGATCTTCCTTGGCTTCACTTGCATAACTGTTGACAACCCGGATGACCTTTTGAGGCAAGGTAAGAGATTTGGGATTACTTCTTTGGTTAAAAAGAACTTGGGAGGTTCCAGAATCCGCTTATTTATAAAACTTGCCATCGGCATAATTAACATCTTCCCCATGAAAAGGATTTGCATCCCCACGGATCATTTTCTTATTGCCTACTCATCAGTGTATTTCAAACACTGGTGAAGAGTCGAGGCAATAGCCTTGTTAGTATGGAGACACGCCCGACCAAGTAGGGCGTTATAAGAAGTATCAGCATTTATTACATGAAAGAGAGCATCTATGTAGAGGTTGTCTAGCTCAACCTTCAAAGCAATAGTGCCTAAGGCTTTCTGCCTTACCTGATTAAACCCTTGTATTGTGAGCAAAGTTGGGGACAACTGATTTGGTGTTATCCTTATTGCCCTTAATACCCTCAATGGAAGAAGGTTGATTGCAGAACCACAATCAAGTAGGATCTAATTTATTCTTTTATCTTCAATCCTATCGGTGACATACAGAGGCCTGTTATGATTTGCAGACCCCAACTAGAGGTCCTTATTAGAGAATGTTATGCAAGCCATGCATGCAGCACACCGGTTTAAAGGAGATGATAACACCTCATCCACCTCAATAGGATCAACTTGATCTTTGTAGTCATCGGGGTCCATTAACGCTTGTATAAGGGCCCTTCTTAGCTCTTTGGACATTTGTAAGGCGTCATAGACACTTAAGCTTGTTGGGATTCGCTTGAGATGAGAAACGACATCATAACAAACCTTTTCTTTGTGAGACCCTTGACGAACTTGAAAAGGGGTTGTGGCAGGAAGATTCTTCTTGGAATCTTTAGTTGCCTGTCTATTCTTAGCATCTCCCTGACTATTTGAGTTTGAGGGAATTACTTCCTCATCACCCCTTTCTTTGGCGTCATCCGATATTAGTGGTATCTCTGGTGTCGTTTCTTTCTTCTCGTCTTTCCCTGCTGGTTTCGGTGGTTGGAGTTATCGACCAAATTGAAGAGTTATTTGATCCACTTCTTGAGCGGTGTTTGCAGGAATGGCGTTCGCTTCGTCACATTCATCAGCCCATGAGACCATACAACATTGGGTTACTTCCCCTTCTTCAGGGTCATCATCCGAAGAGTCACTGCCGAAAAAACCTTTGGGGATATAATCACTTAAACTGAGCGGGGTCTTAACCGATAGCACGTACTCCTCCTCAGAAGATAAGTCTGGCTTCTTTTTAGCCCTTGACTTCTTTTTCTTGTTTTTCTTGTTTTTCTTTTGAGGCGGCTTCTGTCCTCTTATTTTAACTCCTGGGACTGAGAAGCTCGGATTATTCCATGCCAAAATGATCGCCTACTGGAGTAGGTTTGCCACCCAAAGCTATCATCATGCTCATCTTCTGATGTTGCCCATGCCTCTAGACTTGGGTCTAGGTAACAATCATATAAAGTGGGTGCTCTTGGTGAGGGTGCAGGCATATCTCCCATACTATTGCTACATCATCATCAACAATGAACTTGATCGGAACCGCATGAGGTGGTAATCACACCGTTGGGATCCCATTATTAGTTTCTGAGGATGATGGATGAGATTCATCCCTCTGTTCTACCGTTGAGGTTGCATTTGACGATACGGTGGGTCCTTTGGATGGAGCCCCTTCTATCTCAATTTCTCCCCTTCTAATCATACCTTTGATTATGTCTTTGAAGACATAACAATATTTTATAGGGTGGCTAATGATCCTATGGTATGAGCAATACTTAAGGTCATTTGTCATATTGACCTCGGCAGGTCGTTTTGGCTCTAGAAGAGAAAGGGCTTTCGCAGCCATTAACTCATCAAATATCCCTTGAGCATCATCATCATCGAAGGGATAATTCTTTTCTTTCCTATCCTGGAGAGTGAGTTGTCGAGCTCCCCATTTTTGTTTGCCTTTACCGTTGTTGAAATTTCCGCCATTGGTTGGCCTTGTGCTTGCTCTGACAAACGTAGCCATTGACTCTCCCTTCTTGTTTGGCCTTTTGATTTCTTCCCTCTTGGGTTGTATGGTTTTCTGACGAGCTAGTTGTCTTTCTACATTACTCGCCTTAGACACAAGGGCATCGAAGTTTTGAGGCTCAGCAGTACCAACATATGTGGCAATTTAAGGGTCTAAATTGTTTGCACACATTTGAACCGCTGATTGCTCGCTTAGCTTTTCTGGGCATTGCAAGCTTAAGATTCTCCACCTCATAATGAAATCATTAACACTTTCGTTTGGCCTTTGGTGAGTATCAGCATGGTATATTATAGAAACTCTTCGCTTTGAACTCACGAACTGGGCTAGGAATGCCCTTTGGAGGTCATCCCAAGTGTGTAATGACCCAGGCTGAAGTTGGGTATACTATGTAAAGGCTACACCTTTAAGGGACTGTACAGACTGCCTAATTAGCAATGCATCATTCAAGGCAGTTTCACCACACGCTGAGTAGACATGAGCCAAGTGTTCATGTGGTGACCCATTTTTCCCATTAAACTTTTCAAAGTTTGGTTTTTAGTAGCCCTTGGGGAAAGGAACCGAGTCATAATGACTTGGATAGGGGTTTCTATACCCCAACACTGGAGGACTCAAGGCAGCTCGGTATTCTTTAATTCCTTGAGCGACCAACTCCTTGATGTCTTGCGAAGTGATGATTGTGTTGCTACTACTAACCTCATTAACTTTCCCACGCTCCCTGTTCTCAATGCGGGTGGCGAGGTTAGCAATTTCAACCTCTTTTTCTGCAAGTTTCTGTTGCAGTTATCGCATTTGTTCCTCCAGGCTTGGAGTGCTGGTCACCAAGACTGGCATGTTTTCCGCTTGGTCATCGTTGGTCACTCGGACTTGTGGGATGACAGTTGGCGACTCCTCTTCTTGGAAGAGTGTTTTGAGGTCATAAAAGGCAGGGCTTGTAATCTTGTCTTGTTCTTCGGATTGGTCCTTCCCTTGATCAAAGGTAGTGATCAAAGATTGCAAGGTTACCTCGGCATATGTTAATGTCTTGGCCCTTGATCTTGTGATCGGCCCACTGTATACTTGTGATTCAGCCCCGTGTGAAGTCGAGTCACTTTGACTCTGTGATCTAGAAGGCAATATCCTCCTGTCTTTTGAAGGAACTGGAGTAGGAGTAGCCTCCCTGACCTGTAAGGTCCTGGGCACCACAGTAGGGGTGCTTGAGGCTGAAGGTCTGACGAATTTAACCTTTGGGGTCTTAGATGACATTTCTTCCTCCGAATAGGAGGTCATCATTACCTCGACTATGGGAATATCAACGGGGATAGTCCCGCTAAAAATCTGCCTTGTAGGGCGAACTTGAGGAGCCTTCCTGACTCCTGAGGTTCCTTCCCCAAATGGCTTATTGGGGGTCCTCAAGGTTACGGGTTTTTTGCTTGTCTTTGCCCCCTTGCCCGCTTTCTAGTAAATACAGGAGCCCAAGTGTGGATTCGGCCTGAGGAAGGAACTCGATCTTGCCTCGGAGCTGAAGTAGGGACCCGAACTTGCCTTGGGGTCAGATAAGGGACCTAAGCTTGCCTTGGTTGGACTGTTGCTCGGGTTGTTGGTGCTTCCCTTGTGAGGGTTCCCCATCGAGATGGGAATTGGCTGGGGCGTGGAGTCAGCACCGAGTTGAACGACGTAGCCATTGAGGGGCAAGCTGTAGAGAATGACCTTTGTTGAAAAGCCCTCCTCAAGGTCGTCTTTGCTATATCCAAGGCTGGTGATGGAGCTAGCTTAGGTGCAGCAGTCTTGGCGCGACGCTTGTCGCTTCTACACTTGTTGCGTTTTAGGTTCTTCACCACTTTCTTTGTAAGCGGCTTGTCGGGCTTAGGGGCGGGCTTGCTTGCCTTTTTGAGGCCCCAAAGAAGTTCCATTGAGTTTGACAATAGAAACTCAGCCAGGATGGATCGTGGCCCAACAGTGAAGACCACGTGCACATTCTTCCTAGCCAGGAACATTCTGCGTTTGATCACAAATGTGATGGGGAGCTCGTTGAAGTTAACGGTGACTTGAAGTGCCATTGTTCTTTCAATTTTCACACAAAAATAAACACAACAACGCAAAAGAAAATAAATATTAGTTACTATAAACAAATCGGAGATAAAAAGGAAAATAGGGTCCCACCAGGCGTGCCAAAAATTATGTTGAGCAAAAATTTAATAAAAATAAAAAATATGCACAACACAACTTTCGGACGTATAAAAAAATATACATCGGTTTATTTTGAGTACGACCCTATTCAAGAGAATAAACCTCCTTAATTACGTCTCCCGTCTCGGAGACCACCTTTTGATTCCGATTCGTTTTATTTTATTATTTTATTTTTCTATTCATTTTATTTTGTATTGATGAGACTTTATACAATTTGGTTCGCCATGTATATTGTATGCCGAGTCATCCGTTATCCAAAACTTAATTGCATCAGATAGTGGCCATATAGGCACGTTCTAGGAAGGGTACTACACGTACACATTCTTCATATGTAGGTTATGGCACGGGCAATTTTATTTGATTTGGAATTTGGGTTGCACTCACTTATTTGTCGTGAGTTGCCTACGTACCTCTTTTATAAAGGATCAAACCAGTCGTAGTTCTTTAATTTTATTTGATTTAATTTATCTTTTCTTTCGGTTGAGTTATTAACCATTTGATATGATTTTAATTATTTATGCTGGCCTAAAAAGTGACCATAATTTTGGTTTAATTTTGATGTTTGAAATTTTTTTTAAAGTCATAGCTAAGTTGCATTTTTAGCCATTTCACGAATTTTGTTTACCGACTTAAGTTTTTATTGGGGTCGGTCCATTAATTTGGTTTAGCTTGCGATTGCATCCGAAATTTATTTATGGGTTTCCTACGTACCCTTAGTGGGATCAAATCGACGTAGTTCTTGAACCAAATTTATTTATTTTTTCCTCAGGCTTGCATCCTGGGGGGAAATTTGGTGAGCTTGGTTGTATATTTGGCTATGGTCTAGCCCATTTTTCCGTACTTATTATTTGAGAAAGATTCATCCTTTTGAGAAGCTTGGATTTTTTATTTGTTTTGGTTATGTAACATGTAACCAAGGGTTACAGAATTGTAATTTGGTCTTTTATAAAGGAAGGGGAATATTAATACGGTTTTCTTTGGTCCGTTTCGTGGACTGGGAAATTTGAGGGTCGGTTTCTATATTTACGAGGCTTGACTTCTTGTCATTTGAGTAGGAAAGGTACAATCGACCTAGAAAATTCACTTTCTGTGAAGTGGGGGTATCGGTTTTGTATTTCCTTGGAGATCAGGTCCTTGTCGACTTATTTTGGTACGTAAGCCACAATGAAGGAATACATATCAGTTGAAAAATTACTCCCTTTAAACAGAGGATTTAATTTGTTCATGCTTTGACAATACAATTTTTCTTAAACTCATGCATCCAACATGTTTCAAGATTTTGTTATCTTGAAATAGTATGGGAATTAAGGCACTCCATTTTTATTTTTATTTTTACCTACCAAATCAGGCTGATAGCATATCACCATCCCCCCCCCCTTTTAAACTGGGCCAGATTTATTTTTTTTATCAAAGTGGCTAGGATCCCTTCTGTTTCCCTTTCCCTAATTTTAAGGAAATTTAAATAATCCACTTACTTGAAGCAAATCACACTGCGCAAGCCACGTTTTGTTTTGTTTTGTTTGCTTTTTTTTTTAGTTCTTAACCAAACAAAAAAAAACAAAAGGCTTATCACTAATTTGAAAAAGAGTCCAACATTTATTGGGGACTCTCATGTTAAGAACCCTGATTGATGCAAACTTGTGCAGGCCTATAAAAGCAATGGACTGATCCTTTGCTTTTCACGTCTTCAAATCAATTAGACTTTCACTGTAACGACTTGTACTATTTGCTTGATTCGACTGGAGCATTTACTAAGCCGAAATTTTTCATCTTTTTGTTAAAGATTTGTCAATGGTGACTTCCTTATACAAAAAAAATAAAATTAGTTGAATTATTGTTATCATTTTTTTTTTGAATTTATGCCAACTCATAAAAGAAGGAAACGAATCAAGATCCGCAAGGATCTATATTCCATAAGTTCATGAAGACTTAAGATTTGCAAGGATCAACATCCTATGAACATATAAGAGTTGGAGATATGAAGGCCATGGTAAATAGATCTTGGGGTAAATACAAACGTAGTTTACAACATCTTTTTTTTTCTTTTTCTTTAACTCTCTTGCTTCTATCTACACTTTTAATGCGAATTCATTACATCGTGATTCATCCCCTCTCTATTGATTTGTGGGACTCAGAAGACAAATGGGTTTGAATCGGAATACCCAAATTGAGTCTCGAGACCTTGATTCATCATCACCCTTTTTTTTTAGTTTGAGCAATCCGTAAAATTGGGACTAAAGGGAATCCTTACAAGTCCATATTTTATTTATTTTTTTATCTCCAAAATGAAGTAATTAACATCATGGATAATTAGCTTGAGGCCATTAACGTCAAATAAAACCACTTTTCTTGATGATTGAATATCAAGATCTTTGATCCGTAGACATTGCACTAGTAATTTTATAATGTTAACCAATTTATAGCAAACAGTCATGAGTGGATCAAGATGCATATTAATTGGAAAACAATTTAATACAATTTTACAATGTTAGCAATTTTTATAGCAGACAATTATGAACTCTATCCATCTAATTCTGGGTCTTTATGACTTTAATTTAAGAGTCCTTTCAAATTTAAATTTATGAGTCCTTGTGGACTCCGAACTCAAATGAATCCTTTTTTTTTTGTTCTCTTTGAGTCCTTGCGAATCCGAATTTATGAGTCCTTTTGAACTCAAAATTTCATGATTATCCCATTTTGATCCTTTCGAATTCATAATAGAATATTCATTGAAGAGATGAATCTAGAGGGGAGTGATAGAGGATAGGCTCAATCAACTTAACTCTGCGCTTTTGTTACCTTTAAATTGTTAGAGGACTGGCGTCAAAAAGGAATGAACGGACAACTATTGTTCTTCTTCTTCTTCAAACAAGAGATTTTTTTTGTATGCTCTAGTTTTTGTCTCACCCTTTGTGTCTTGCTCGCAGCGTGTCCCTTCTTTTCCTTTACAGTTTTGGTGTGCCCTCCGTTTCTCTTTTTTTTTTTTTCTGTGTTCCCCCCACCTTCCTCCTTTTATATTATCCCTTGATAGGGAGTTAACCCATCTACGTGGTTAATGTCAGTTATTTCCACTTTGAAGCATGGCTATCAAAGTGGCATAATGGGGAGATAGGGTATACATCAGGTGAGAGGAGGGAGATAGGGTGGGAGCAGCAGTTACGGGCCCTTTGATTAAATTGAACGGTTTGTATTTTTTCGGCTTATTAATGGACTTGTGAACTTTTTCCTCTTCCCTAGTTGCCCACGCGCCTCAACTTCTTTTCCTTGTCGTCCCATTGTTCATCGCACAGTGATCAATCACAAATTCACAATTAAGGCCCCTCTGATTATGTGAGAACTTAAAATTGACAAGATGTAAGGTTCTTTCTCCTTTTTGTTTTAATTTATTAATAATTAATCTATGGTTGCCATGCGTCAACACTTCCAGTGAAAAGCAAAGCATAGGTTTGCTTTGATTTTGTTGAAAGCGATTTGCACAGTTTTCTAACCCTTTTTCTAATGATCTACTTTACGATTTATAATATTTAAACAGACTGCAGTAACGATGTACAAAAAGTTATAGTATTATTTAGTATCTTTACCATGAAAAATTTTATTGATAGTATTGTAATTGTTATTTCGTATACTTTCAGTGTGTATAATCCGTTTTTATATTCTAATAATATTTTAATTCTATTTAATTTTTAGTGATGGAGAATTTTGACTATGATGACCCCAAGTATGATACGCCATCAAAGACCGATTCCGCTTCAGATGAATTTTATCCAACTTGCGAAGAAGAAATAAGGCCCAGGCCAGGTATGACATTTGATTCATTGGAAGAGGGAATAGAATTTTACAAATCCTATGCACATCACGTTGGTTTTAGTATCCGACTTTCTTCAGAAACTAAAAAAGATGGTGTGCTGAATTGGAAACATGTGGTATGTTCAAAAGAAGGTTGGTGCAAGTCAAAAGAGTTGAATTCAATTGAATTACAATTGCCATTGACTGATGTTGATCTGAGTAAAGGGAAAGAAAAGATGGGTGAAAGCAAGGCCAAGACTAAGAGAAGAAGAAGCCTTACTAGAGAAGGTTGCAAGGCAGCTATTGTTTTTAAGAGATCTGAAGAAGGAAAGTATGTGGTTGATAGATGTTATGAGGGTCACATCCATCCTCTTGCCACTCCTTCAAAGAAACCAATGTTAAGATCAACAAGAAAAGTAAGTCCAATACTGAAAAGCATGCTACGTGCTTATCACCGATCTAATATTGGGACATCTAAAGCATTCCATGTAATAAAGGAGCAAGTTGGAGGGCTAGACAATGTGGGGTGTATGAGGAGAGATTTGCAAAACCACCATCGAAATATGAAAGGCTTGATAACTGATTCTGATGCATACATGCTAATTGATAATTTTAGGAGAATGAAGCAAAAGAACCCTTCTTTTTACTATGCCTATGAATTAGATGAAGAAAATAGGCTAAAGCATGTGTTTTGGGCTGATGGTGTCGGTAGAAAAAACTACGCATTATTTGGTGATGCTATCTCATTTGACACCACATTCAAGACCAATAAATACTTATTAATATTTGTTCCCTTCACATGCCTAAACCATCATAGGCAATGTGTAACTTTTGCAGCTTCGTTCTTGGCCTATGAGCAAGTTGGAAGTTTCATTAGGCTATTTGAGAAATTTTTAGAAGTTATGGGAGGTTATAAACCTATATGTATTATCACATATCAAGATCCTACAATGAAGATTGCTATAGAGAGAGTTTTTGACAATTCCATTCACAGATACTGCATGTGGCATATAATGAGAAAAGTGCCTGAAAAGGTGGGAGGTTCCTTAAATCGCAACACCCAATTTCATGATAGATTAAAATCATGTGTTTGGGGCTCTGAGACACCTAAGGAATTTGAATAAGCTTGGTTGTCTATTATTATTGATTATGGGTTAGAGAAACATGATTGGTTGTCTCTTATGTATGGCATGAGGGATTTATGGATCCCATGTTATTTTAGAGACATATTCTTGGCTGGTTTGCTGAGGACAAGCTCAATATCAGAGAGTGAAAATTCTATGTTTAACCACTTCACCAATAAACATCTTAGTTTGGTTGAATTTTGGATGAGATTTGAAACTGCATTTGAAGCACAAAGAGACAATGAAAGAGAACTTGATAATACCACTACATCTTCATTTCCCCAATTAAAGACTGAGAAGGATCTAGAAAAGTATGGGAGTAGAATCTATACTCATCGAAACTTTTATATTTTTCAAGATGAGTGGTGGTGTGCTTGTATGGATTGTGGAGTTGCTAACATATAGGAGGACAATGGCTCTATGGTCTATACAATAGTGGATGACCATCAAAAGTCAAGGAAGGTTACATACAATACTTTAACTCATGACGCGAAATGCTCATGTAAGATGTTTGAACTTGAAGGTATTCCATGTCGTCATATCCTTGTCGTGTTAAAGATGAATCTGCTGAAGAAAATACCTCCATCACTTGTCCCTAATAGAGGGACAAAAACAGCAACTACAAAACCCATTTTCGATGTGGATGGTGTGTTGTTAGAGGCATGTGATAAGGAGAAAGGTAAGGCCCAATTGATCTCGGCCGCATGGGGACATATATATAAGTTAATGCATTTCGCTGAAAGAGATGAGCAAGACCTTCAATTTGTCATAGAAGGATGCAAGAATATGGAGAAAGAATTGATGAAAGCAAGAAAAAATTTGCCCACTAAAGTACAAGAACTCAACTCTTATATTGACTGTATTTTTCCGGATGAAGTTGATATACATCCACCAAAACCTTCAAGTACTAAGGGAAATGGCAAGCGTATCAAGGGAGGTAAAGAAGTGGCTATGGAGCAACAATAGAAGAAGTCTAGATTTTGCAAAGCATGCGGAAAATACAAAGACCATGATAGTCAAAATTGCCCAGGAAAAGATTCACCATAAGCTCTAGTAAGATGTAATTTGAACCTATTTTATTATCTTGTGTGGCCTTATTTTTATTTCAATTAGCGTAGTTTTTATCTTCACTATTTCCATGATCAAAGTCTTTTAATATGATTTAAGCTAATTTAATATTCTTTTTAGGGCTAGTGTCACAGTTGGAACATCAGGTTTAAGGAGCTATAGGCATTAATCAATATCATATTCGTTTTGAAGAAGACGCAAATGGAGCATCATAATTGTAGTTGGAGTCAACTTTTTCTTTATTCAATTTGTTCTCCTTTCCATTTGAGTTCTTGTTGTGCTACAAAAATACTTGGCCTTTTATTGGATGTTAGTATCATTTTATATTTCCAGACAAATTTAGTATGAATGACCTATATTACTCTCAAACTTTGGTCCTTGTTATATATGTATAATGATACCATGTTTATGACAATTGTAGTTGTTTTACTATAATCATTATACTTTTGAAAAAAAGAATGTGGTAGTTTTTTTTTTCTTCACTAATATTGAAAAGATAAAATCTGTTGACTTTTGCATTATATCTGCCATTTTTGTCAATAATACAATAACAAAAAGAATGGAGGAGGCAAATTACAAAATAACAATAGAAGAATGCTACCATAGATTAATTATTAATAAATTAAAACAAGAAGGAGAAAGAACCTTACATCTTGTCAATTCTAAGTTCTCACATAATCAGAGGGGCCTTAATTGTGAATTTGTGATTGATCACTGTGCGATGAACGATGGGACGGCAAGGAAAAGAAGTTGAGGCGCGTGGGCAACTAGGGAAGAGGAAAAAGTTCACAAGTCCATTAATAAGCCGAAAAAATACAAACCGTTCAATTTAATCAAAGGGCTCGTAACTACTGCTCTCACCTCCCACCCTATCTCCCTCCTCTCACCTGATATATACCCTGGGGAGGTGATGTGTAAGAGAGTGGGGATTAAACTCCACCATCAATGAATTAACTCATCATGGATCTATATAATACATAAATTTAATAAGTAGCAATAGTGTCCACAAGAGAGTTAGACCACTATCGTGGGTCTACTTTGTCCATTGTCAATGAACTATCTTGCTTGTCCGGCTAATTTTTTTTTTGCCATTATAGTAAAACTAGCTTTGTAAAAATTTGTAGTCCAACATCTCCACTCTTAATTTAAGAGATAAAGATGTAGAGATTGTTAGAGAGAAGATGCCTTTCGTGCCTTTCATTTTATAATTCAACTCAAGCTAAGCATACACAGAGGTAATTGGGTCTAAAAATACCCAAAATAGAAGGGAATGAAAAAATACCCAAAATTATCTGTCACATTACTAGGACAAGTGGATCAATATGGGGCTTGTAAAATAACCTAGAAAAAAAAATCAGAATACTAAGATAATCACAACTAAGATCAGCTGTAATTTTTTCAGGATTCATCACATTCTAGGAAGTTTCTAAAAGGTTCTGCTACACCAGTGGAGGTACCACCACTTGGCACGTCTTCCTGTGTGTGTAGAATCACTTTATACTAAGTAATTTCAAAGATTACAGATGTATCAACCTCAATTAAGACTAAATTCTAGATTACTTAAAAATTGAAATTTTATGCACACTTTACATGTTTGGGCCATTTCTACCAAATTTGAAATCCAATGCTAAATTTTAGCACATGGGGCTACAATAGACATCTTAAAAAATCTATAAAACTTGGGTTGCATCAATTGAACTTCGTTTGGTAGGATTTAAACTTAATCCACATTCAGCAAGTTTACGGAAGTTGGGATGTTTACCATTTTATGGAATTGAAATGCAACCTAACTCTGGATTTTATCGCATCATCCTAAAGTTGACTCCCTAAGCTTCCCAACGAAGCAAGGATCGCCCTAGTTAGACATAGAAACCAAGTCGAACACGAGTGAAATGCTAGAGCGATGACCTTTGTGACCAAGGAAGGTTCGCTTTGACTTTGGTATGGATGAGGGTGTAGCCAAGAGTTGGCTTGGGACTTGGTATACATCATTACATTAATGTGTGCATTAGACCAAAGGGATAACTATCAATTCCTTAAACTTGAAGATGAGTGTAAGGTTGTTGATATGTGTTATCCTTAGGCAGTGGCGTAGCCAGGTTTCAACTTAAGGGATATCGGAACATATACATAATATAAAATTTAACGCTAGTTTTGAAAATAAAAGTACATAATTAATATATTTTAAAAGGTTGTACTTGAGAACTCATGTTTTGGATATAAAGTAAACTAAAACCAATATACTTTTTTCTTAAGTTTCTAATTCTTAGTGCCAACATCAACAAACAATGCAAACTTATTTTTTTCATTAATCAAGAGCATAAGAATTTAAAATTAATTAGTTAATCAATCTTCTGCATGCAACCAGCAACTACCAGCCAAATTATCCTAAATCCTAACTGAAGAACCCTAATTCCTTAATTTATGAATGTAAATTACTCAATTCACTGATTATCTAACATGAATTTGACTAAAATAAGCAAACTAATAACAACAACAACAACAACAACAACAACAACAACAACAACACTACCACCACCACCAATAATAATAATAATAATAATAATAATAATAATAATAATAATAATAA
>JACYFF010031956.1:45232422-45257311 GCA_017589665.1 Selenicereus undatus
AATAATAATAATAATAATAATAATAATAATAATAATAATAATAATAATAATAATAATAATAATAATAATAATAATAATAATTTGTAATAAAACTTAAGTGGCCTAAAAATTAAAAATAGAAATGACAAATTAAGGAGCTTGGCTTCAAACACATGACCAAACAAGATAAGGCGGAGGAGTCAGGCATAGAAACCACTTAGCCACCTCACACCTTATGATTTGTACCATAATTACCTCATATATATTCATTTTTATTTTTTTTCTAGAATTTCTATAATGAAAATTCCCCCTCCCCAAATCAAGAGGTGTCAATTGACACCCCTTAGGCTAATGTGGCTCTGCCCCTGTCCTTTGGATCTCACATACACAAAGAAGGATTTAAGAGTTTCAATCAAGCATCATTAGGTTTGAGATATTGAGGCATCTAGACATGTAGAAGTTGCCAAGCATTTCTCAATTATGATAGTGGTTTGCAGAGACAAGCAAATCCAACATTTGTCCCTCGATATATCGACTTGTCAAGCTCATACTATTTCAATCTCTACTACAACCACCTAACTATCTTTTTGGCCGATGGACATTTGGAGTAAGAGGATTAGGAATAAGATAAGTGATTAATTTCTACATGTTGATTTTCACATATGAAGAAATAGCCAAGCCCTTAAATTCCTGGGTGGTCTTTGTAACTTGAAAAAATGATACACAATTATGAGTAGCCATACTTATGTCAATTACAAGAAACTTTTCCTTACTAATTTATAATATAATTATTGTCGCCGAAATGTGACTTTTAAAATTATTCTTTTTGACACAAATAATCCAAACTTTGAGGGGTTGGAATACCAATAATTCAATCTTTAGAAATAGTCTCATTGCTCTGAGCATTGGGCTTGTTTACACTCAATAATCTCACCATTAGAAAAATGAGTCAATGATAAGTTGGAATAGAGCCTTTGAGACCTACTCTTCCTTTGTACAAGCTGTTAAAATTAAATAGGCCCGAAGTTTGAAGCACTATGGTCTATTCCTGAAGATCGGATTCCAAGGCTTGCATTATTCAAGTTTAAAACAGTTTAAAATTTGATTTCTCTATGTTATCAATTATGCCTAATTACTATTATTTGCTTGTCATTATGAAATACATAGGTGTGGCAAAAAAAATTTCAACCTAAAGACCAATCGGATATGGTCATGAATTTTTGATCCGAAATTTAAATTTGGATGCGAAAACTTTCTTATTTATGTTGTCTGAACTTGATCTTAGCCTGAATTTAGACTTATTTGATTTATATTGTATGAAAAAAAAAGTTACAATCATAAAATTTTAGGGAATTTCACATCAGAAATAGCTCCTAATAGTCCTTACTTATTTTCAATAGTGTAGGGGTCATTTTAGATTGTATTTTTCAAACAAGTTGAAATTCAAAATGAATTAGACAATTTGAATTTCACATATTTGTGTTGTTTTGAAGGCAATATGATTTAGAATTACCTACAGAAATGCAATCTGAAATGAACCCTATATTATTGAAAATAAATACCTCAAAGTTCAAAGCATTTGAGCTATTTTGCACCTTTTCAATTTATCCGACATGAATTTAATCTGAATCCGAAACTTTGTCATGTATAATTGGACCTACTTGTAATCAAGACTTGAATTTTAAATCTTATCACAGAATTCCTTCAATCGGATCCAAGTTGAAGAGCACTATTTTTTTCTCTTTTTTTTTGAATCTTTAGGCCTCTATTTTACTAAAATCAATCTACTATTAATATATAAATAAGTAGATTTTTCATCATACATTTAGGGTCTGTTCTTTTCGTGGGTAAATTGGAGTGGGTAAGAGGATGAAGTAGGTTAAAGTAGGTTGAGATAGATTGAAATGTGTTGAAGTAGATTGAAGTGGATTGAATTTTTTTTATGTGATAAATTAAACTTGGTTAAAATAGTAAAAGTTAATTGAAATAGATTGAGATAAGTTAAAGTGAATTAAAATAAGTTGAAGTAAATTAAAACTTATATTTTAGAATTGACCTACGAAAAAGAACAGGCCCTTAACAACAACTAGACCACATGCTATCTATAGTTATTTTATTGGTTGGGTAGCCTTTTGCTGTGAGACACTGGGCTATTTGTTCTTTCACAGAAGATTTGACATACTCAATCCGTGAATCGAGCTCCAACTCCGCTTGGTGCCATCAGCTGCGTCGCTCTCTCTCATCCCGCTGCCATTCACCCCGCATAATTCTCCCGTTGGTAACTGTTCTTGGCATAGTCCATTTGCACGGCTGGACTCAATCCTTGATCTGCGCTGTGGCACCCAGATCGGCCATCCAAATTCTCAGGTGCTTACTTTGTGTACTATTTAACTTATCAGAGTAAAGTTCTTTTATTTTGATTTTCATAGGAAGTAAGTAAGTCAAAAAAATTTCTGTTTAAAATTATTGGGATCACTTGGTAGTGGTAGAGCAGATGAGCACTGATGGATAACCTTCGTGGGCACTGATGATCAATCAGATCATTATGCTAAATGTCCATGATGGCGTGTTATTGCAGATTTTTATTATATCGGATTAATCGAATAATACGACCTTTCTGTGGTTTTATGGATTGATTAAAATCATCTTAGTTTATTGCAATCATAACATTGTTGTGACGTGATTCGTGGTACATTGATGATGCTGATGCGTCAATTTTTAGAGGACCAGGGAATTCTGTACGGTGCGCGATGGTACAGATACTCTTTATGTCACTGAAATACCTTTGGTTGTTCTCAAGCAATCCAACACGAATATAGATGCTTTAACTGATCCTGGAACTGTGCAAAGTATTGCAAAATGAGTGACTTGACCTTCTCCTGTTGTTGAAAAATTTAATCCGTAAACAGTTTCTGGTGTGGGATACTTCTTTGAGGTTCGTGTGACAATAAGGTTAGTGGCTTCATATAATGACTGTTTCTTATTCATTCTGAAGTAGCACCTAGTCAATAGTGTGGCAATGAATGTTGTTTGCTATTGCATGGGTTGCTTACCATGAAACCTCCCTTCCTTCTCCCCCCCCCCCCTTTAACAATAGGAAAAAAGGAAATAGGGGTTTTCTTTTTGGGAGAAAGGGTAATGGTAGGCTGAAGCCTCATCATGATTCTCTTCTTTTGGCTATAAACGTGCTAACATATGCCTTGGGGGATAGCCTAGTGTTATGTTGCTTGGTTTCGACAAGAGAGACTAAGGTTTGATTCTCCATAGGGTGTGTGTGTGTGTAAATTTATCTATTAAAACAAAAAGTGCTAACATAAACAAGGTCTTCTTGTTTCCTTGAGGTGCTCTTGATCTATGATGCACGAACACTGACATGGTGATACATATGCGACACGATAAAAAGATAGGGCACATCAATTTTCGAAAAATCAGGACACAATCAAGGTATTGACACGACTATTAAAAATTGTAAAAAAGGTAAAATTATCTAGTTTATTGATTAGTTTTTGTCCTTTTTTTAAAATGTAAAAAGAGTGAAATACTTTCTTGAAAGTTGAATAGTGAATTCTGGTAACTACTCTTATTATTAAAACAAAAAAAATACAATCCTTAATTTGAGATTATACTAATGATTAAGTGTTCAAAATCCGAAAATAAAACAAACGGTATTCAACGATAGTAGATGTCCTTAAAATAGAAACGACGATAAAGTTATATTATCATTTAATTTGGTATTAATAAACTAATAAAGGTGAAATAAGAAATTTACATCTCCGTTGACTTATGTTTGACATGGTTGACTCTATGCGTCCGATCAATTTGTCCCACATATTTTTTTTAAAAAATTTTAGAACTTTTGTTCTATTTTTGGTGTGTTAGATAGTTGTCCAAGGAGTGTCGGTGTCGTTTAGGTGTCGGAGACATGTCCAACATGGGATCTGGTATCCATGAGAAGCGTCCGTGCTTCATGGCTCTTGATATTAGTCATTATTGGTATGAGCTTTTGCTTAATATCTGAAAAGCTAGTGATCTATGACTATATATGCTTAAATCCTTCTATTATTCATGCATTGGTGTATATGCAACTTTTTTGATACTGGTTTTATTAGCTTTATCCCCTAATCAGAGACAAAGATTCAATGGGATTGGTATCTTCTCTGCTGTTCGTCAGTCGATTTTTAGAAACTAATTCTTTTCTGCTTCCAGGTTACTGAAATTATTCATTATACGTGCTTTTGTTATACAAATCATTTTTGCAATTCAGCGCTGTTTTTGTTGTTCACAGATTGATTGTTAATCTGATGAAACGAGTAGGTCCAAACAGCTCTACATCAATCACTGAATAAGCTGTTGATGGCAATGGAGGATCACAATAATGATGACATGGATTCTCTGTTTGAGGGAATGGTTCTGTTTACTCCTCAGATCGTAGATAATCATGATGGCAGTTTTTATTCAGAAGTTGTTCAGTCATTGAGAGATATTGATACAGCCGCTGTATCATCAGTTTCTGCACTGTCTTCTCAACCACTCAATGAGAACCTCTTCTCTGATCTCACTGTTATCAATTCCACCCATGTTGAAGCATCTGACATGAAGATGCCCTCAAATCCCTCATCAATAATCACATCAAATACATCAAAAATAGAGAGAGAAGAAACCCTGGCTGCTCCTGTTCTTCGCCAGTCTTCTAGAAAGAAAAGAAGAGCTGGCCTAAGGATCGGTTATGGGAGGGATTCACAACTTGTGGATGATCCCGAGCCTCTTCCAAATCCTCCAGATCCTCCAGATTTGTCATCTGTTGCTGAAAGCTCCTTTTCCGCTGCCATCCCAATACTCCAAGCTGATTTGGTCGCGGAAGGAAAAGAAAGGCAAGGGGTCCTTCCCTCTCAGGCTAGCCAAAGCCCTCAAATTGATTCTTCTCCAATTGTACCTCAAAATGACTCTGTTGATGGTTTTTTGAAAGGTATAGTAGAATGTCATTCACACCAAATGAATAGGGATGGAGATTTGAATTTGACCGCAGATGAAATTATCACCCGTGCCACTCCTCAAACTGAGGAAGTATATGCTTCCCAAAAACAAGGAAAAGAAGAGGGGGAGGCCACTTCTGCCCGTGTGGATGGGAATTATGAACAGATCAAGGATCAAATCTCTGACAAGTTGAGACGGGTTAGAGAGCAAGCTGCATCTATATCTGCAGCAAAGAAGGATTCTAGAAGGAGAAGAGGACAAGCTGCTGAGAATGTCCAGCTAGCATCTCAAAGGTACAGAGAAATTGAAAAGAAGCTAGAGGAAGCCTGTGAGGCTGAAGATTTTGAAATGGCAGAACATCTCAGTGAGAGCCTAGCTGCTGCTGAAAAGGAAAAAGAGAACTTGCTAAATGCACTCTGGGATGCTGAAGCTGAGTGTGTTGCCATTGATTCAAAAATGCAGGAAGCGCTGGAGCAGCAAATTGCTGCTGAGGAAGAGTGTGTGTTCTTGCTACAACATTTCTCAATGGTATGCTGATGCTTGTTCTTAAGTTCCCTGTTTATAGTTTGAGTTTGCATGCATTAAGTTCTGGCGGGCTAGTTATTGCAATATGAACACATTATATTCTAAGAGACAAGATCTATGTTTATTCTTGGATAGCTTCATAGCTAATAGAGAAAATTTGGAGTGTGATAGTTTCCCTAGGAGTTTTAGTTTAGTTTTCCACTAAGTCATAATCAATCTGCTTCCTTTTTGGTAAAACTCTGAGATCTGCTTTGCGAGCATTATGGTCTTTAAACTCGCAATTGATACTATGTTGCTATGAAATGCTTGTCATTCACTCAGAAAACATGGAGTTAATTGAAGAAGACATGGAGTTAATCAAAGGAAACACGTAGATATCACCTTTTTTTTGCTTTAACCTGTGATCCCTCAAAGTTATATCTTGTCTTTCATGCTCATATGTGTTAGATTTCCTGCTCGGGAAATGATCAAACACCCCATATCCTAAAGGAAAAAGAAAGGAAATTGGCTTCAGCCCACCTACAAAGGAGTTCTAGAAGACTGGGTTCAGATTTTTTAGCCAACCTAGGGGTGCAGTTGGGACAAGATTTAGTTACTATTTCATGCAAAACCATAATGCTATTTATTAAGGAAAAACTTCTGCCTATAATGCTAAATAAAGGAGATGCTGGAAAAAACAAGCATCCTATTGGCATAAATTTGGTTACAGCTGATACAAAGACTCTGCACAAAAACTCAAAGCCTCTGATGAAGAAGGGTACAAGTCTACATTATCCCAAAAATTATAGCCTTGGGTGTCATTTGGTATGCACGAATTCAATTGTAGGTCTTTAAATTTGTGATTGTGAATTGTTTAACTTGTTTATCAATACCCACTGCTTTCTAGGTATTTTGGATTTAAAAGTGGGAATAAATATAGGTCTTACAAACATATACATAATTATAATCATGACTTTATAATTTAATTGGAATTTATTCTTTTCCCCCTATTTCCAATTCCACTTTCCTATTCCCTCCTTTCACACCTAATAATATTTTTTTTTGGAAATTTAGGCCTTCTAGTCCCAATCTTAATATGTAAGTTGCTCTGATTCCCATATGCCAAATATTGAAGTTATATGACCGCACCCCATATTTCCATTCACATTCATATACCAAACACCACTAGAGCATAGTGGAGGTGGTTTCCCTGTTGAACACTTATCTATAGCTATCAGTCCAACTAGTTGAATGTTGAAACAATGGGACGACAGATAAGTCTATCTATCTTATGTTTCACTTCTCTGCCTAAGAAGCCCTTTCAAGGCTGAAGATTGAAAATGAATCTTTACCTAGAAATCATGGGTTGCCCTAGCAATTGAATGCTAAATCCCAAACAGCTCAACCAAACTAACTAGGAAGTACGATATTATATTCCAAACCAGTTGAAACAAAGATTAACCAATATTCTCCCTCTTTTGCCAATTATAGTCAGTCAAAATTTTGCCCTATACTTTCTTCCAAACAAAGGATGCTTTCATTGGAGGAACTGACCTCCAATTGATATACCAAGGGAATTGGTGACAAGAATTCAGAGGGGAAGGAAGGACATATTTTAGCTTTCAAGAATAAGGTTTGACATAGAATGTAATTCCATTTGGTGACCCTGTTTAGGGATGAGTCCCGATGAGAGGTCTCATTTTAGTGTTATCATATATTTTGGCGTGTTTGTTTAGTTTGAATCACTTGAGATCAAGCCTAAACCCTATGGTTCCCAGACTTCTCCAAGCACTTCTCATTTATTAAATAATTGTTCTTTTTTAAAGATAAGCTAGTGTTCAAAAAGGAAAATTTAGATAAACTTATTTTAGAAACTAACGACAAGCATGGGAGATGGTGACTTTGTTTCCAGTTCTATGTAGTGTATATCCCTAATTTTATGTACAGTGCCAAGTAATTTCAGTTTCGTATGACTATTCTAGCAGTTGTTGCTGGGTAAGTTTCTACTAGGTATGTTGCACCCTCGATTCCCCTAGTCTGTAGGGTATAAATGAGATTCGATATCTTGGAGAGCTGTTAATCTTGTTGTGGTTGGTTATTGATTACACAATTGAAACCTATCTCTGTTGATATCCTTCTTCGTCTTTCTGTCTCATCTTCCCTTTTGATCCTTTATCTCTATCCTTTATTCATGCTAAATTTTTCTTTTTCTTCTTTATCTACCCCTTCTGCCCGTTTCATTGGTTCCTGATGGCCATCAGAAGGGCTCCATGTTTTTAAAACTGATTCGGCAAGGACGCGAGATTCCCTTGAACCAGTAAGACAATGTCATCTTAGGCATCGAGTTACAAAATCGTAAAGAGCATATTACTGTAGTGGCTGTGTTCAATTGAACTTATCTTTAAAAAGTTCATAGGAGCGGGGAACTATTAGTAGAGCTATGAAATTTTTAGTAGAGATCTGACACTTTTAGAATGAGCTTTGAAATTTGTAGATAATAGATGAGCCTGGAAATCTATAAAAGGAGCTTCGAAACTTGTAGTTGACCCTTTAGGTTTGTTGATGAGCTTTGAGATTTGACTAGAGATTTTGATGCAGCTGTTATGCTCTGAAAATTTCATAGATGGTCTGCTTGCAGATTATAATGTGGTATTAAAAAACATTCACCTCATGTGTTTTTTTTAAATTTTTTCAGTTGGGTGAGGCATCCTAGAACATTTTAACACTACTCTGTGCCACAGGTGCTGCTATTGTTTTCTTGGGGTTTTTAACTTTATTAAAACTGAAAAGGGGAAGCTGGAGGGGAAACCCAAAACCCAGAAGCATTATCTAAACGTTTTGGCATCTGAACTGGGAACACTGGTTTTGGGTTTAAGATGTATACACTTTTGAGGTTTTCGTTTAGGCCCAGTATACTGGTCTGCAACATCTGATTACATAACTTTTAAGTACGTCAAAATGGAATGAGTGAATGATGATCGAGTGGTGATGCCTGCAAAAAGGGGCGTAGGTCCTTCACTAGTGAGGGTGCTAAGAAGTTTGTCTATTTGCTTGTGTTTTTTTCCCCTTTTCATTTGTTCATTTCCTGAATCCTGCAAATGGCAACATTTCGATATCGTAATCTTCCGTTCAGTGGCTTAATCTGCTTGCACAGCTACTGCAAGTGTGACTCCAAATAGGGGTGAGCTTTTGAATTTTACAAGTTGAACTATGTTTTTTTTTGTTCATTTCCTGAATCCTGCAAATGGAAACATTCCGATATCGTAATCTTCCGTTCAGTGGCTTAATCTGCTTGCGCAGCTACTGCAAGTGTGACTCCTAATAGGGGCGAGCTTTTGAATTTTACAAGTTGAACTATGTTTTTGACAGCCATTCATCAGGGTCCCCCCCCCCCCACCGGATGGCCCCTTTGGTTTTTTGTGTTACTTTTTTGTTTTATTTTGAGTTGATATTTATCAGCTAGTGTTGTGGTTGAAGCCTGACACGTAGGCTGAACTTATCCAAACCAGCAGTCCAGTGACCCGAAGGCCAAAACACTGCATAATCAAAACTTTAGTTTGGCTTAGCATCAAGATATACGCGAATTGAGACATGATGGTAAATGGTCCGAAATATAATGTCATTACTCATTATGAATAGAAGATTTTGTACACTTTTGAGTTCACCATTGCCAAACACCAACTATCAATACTCAGGGTTGGGGTTCAGGAGCTCCAAGCAAGTTGGACAGCTCTTGCTTTATGCACCCACATTTGTGTGCGCTAATCGTAAGCTTCATGTTTTGCAGTGCTTGTGCTCAAAATTTCATCCGCCATTTTACTGTTCCAATCCCTCTTACATGGTTACCTCCATTTGCAATTTCAACATTTATCTATGACTTTTTTCTTCTGTAGCATGCGGCTTGCGATGCTTGTTCAGTCTTGGAGAGTGTTGAAGTCAATTCTTCAAATCAAATGGATGAATGGTATTCATTAGGTGAGGCTGTGGAGGCCAAGAAGTTGGAACTAGAAATTGAATCACAGCTAATGAATGAAGCACGTTCAACATTGAATGATTCAATTGGGCACTTAGTTGAGAATGATGTGAAGGAAAAAGTAGTCCTCTGTGAGAAAAAGAAATCTTTGGCACAGGAGCTGGAGAAACTTCTGAGTTTAGTGAGGGAAAAAGAGACTGAGATAGCTGAAAATGATGCCAAAATTGAAGCCGTTGACAAAAGAATTGGTGATGTTGCCTTAGGTTTCAAGGATGTGCAAACAGGGATTGATGCTATGATTGATAAGTTGCAGGTTGTGCTCTCTGAAATGGAGTCAGAGCGTGAAGCTCTATGGAAGAAGAAGGATGAGATTGATAGCCTTCTTTCTCAGGGAGTTACCAGAAGTGAAGAACTAAGGAAGCTTGCTATAGCTTCTGCTGATGAGGCTAACATGCATCAAAAAAATCTTGGACTGAGAAAAGCATTAGTGACTTCTGTTTTGAAGGTGAAAGAAGAAAAATTAAGCCTTGTGAAAACAGAGGAGAATATTTCGGCTGATGTTCAAAATTTCAAGCGGCAGACATCTGTTGCAAGAGCTTCTTTACAGGTTAGTTCTCCTCTCTAGCGTTAACTCTGAACTTTATTGGATTCTTCCCCAGCATCTGTGCACATTTTCAAGTGGGTTGTTTAATGGGGGGGGGGGGGGTATACGGGGTGTAACAATTTCCTGTATGTATCAACGTATGTGAAGAGTAATCCTGGGAATTATTTATGACATTCACAAACATCTATCTGACAACATCTTATAACTTTGGGAAGGAATTCTGTTGCATTTTTTTTCTGCTGCGTGACATCAGTTGTCCTCGAAAATCTTGCTTAAGACATTAGGAAAACCTCTCTCTCTCTCTTTCTCTCTAATTACAAGCCTTTTTCTTTTCTTTTGGTGGGCATAGAGGGTGGCAAAAATGTTAATGTAGCTGGAATTCAAACTAAGGTGACTGATACCAACCATTAGGAGACTAACGGCTAAGCCGGCTGACAGACTCTGATTGCAGATGGAATCCATCCTGAATTTTAGTGATTAAATGCCTACAGTTTAAATAAGGAATGTAGTTAGATTTGAACATGAATTATGATGCATAGTTGACATTCATCTCAAGCAGAGTTGTTGATATCAAATAATCACCTATGGCTCTTTGCTTGCTCATTCTGTACACAATCATGGTATTTTGGAACTAATATCCAAGAACAGTCCATCCTAGGGCAAATTGCTTCAGGGCAAGTAGAACTACCACTCATAACATATGAACAAATAAAAAGGAAAACTAAAAGAGATTCTATAAAAAGATCGTACTAAGACCGGTTATATTCATTTTAGAGTAGTTAGGATACACCTCAAGGCTAGTTTTCAAAAAGGTCTAAACACGCCTATATTGCATCCATTAATGCATAACCGAATCTCTAATCGAAAAGAAGCCTTAATCGGTATCCTCAAAGGAAACCTTGTTTACCATAATATAGGATTCACAACCTATCTTGGTTATGAAATTTCTATTAGGGATCTGGATACAAACAAAGCTCTAAACCTTTGCTATGACTTTAAAAGAGTAGACCTAGTAGAAAGCCTACATCACTCTCCCTTTGCCATCTATGTCATTAGGGATCTAGATACAAACAAAGCTCTAAACCTTTGTTATGACTTTAAAAGAATAGACTTAGTAGAACGCCTACATCACTCACCCTTTGCCATTTTTGTCATGGTAACACTCATATAATCAATAAATTTCTCGATAAAGAAGAAATTGAAATCTACGACATATTTTCTGAATTTTGTGAAGCTCATGACATTACTAAAAATCTCTTGCCTGAACTACTGGCAGTTTGGGAATTAGGTATCCAACCCCTCGTTGCACATAGACCTGGTACTAGCAATAGCTATGTAATCGAAGGATCGATCCTTAGGTCCACTGCTCAAATGAGCGGATCGACCCAACAATCAACAATATCAAATGATTTCTAAGTACTACTTACAGAATTAGCAAGAGGAAATTATGTGGATAACTACATTCATAGAAGAAAACTACGCTAGTCATGAGTTGTTCAAGTAGATTCAGCCTACCAAGAATCATTATATACCTATCCTCCTTGGATCTATAGAAAGGATAATAGAGTTAGAACAGTCACCGCTGACTATCAAGGTAGACATCCTCTTAGGGAACAAATTCCTCATAAGCCTAACATACACAACTACTGAGAAACTCCTCGCTATTAAACTGAATGGCCAAATCATTCAAGACATAAGGAATCATGTTTAAAGTTCCCTACATAAAAATAAAGCTTGTTTACAGGTTTATGAAACCTGAATGGTTTCATGCCATGATTGATACGCGATCTGATGCCACGATGGTGTCATCCAATTGTTACCCATAACGTTACTAGAGAAACCTTAAGAACCTCCTACAAGTTGTAGTTGCTTCTCGAAAAATAACCAAACTCACTAAAGGACTTCTTGGCCAATTCATATCCATTATTGATATTAAAAATCATGAAAAATTTCCCAATTCCTACTATGGTCATCAAAGCACCCAAAGCTGGTTGCCTTGCTTGGTATTGACTTCCTCAAACGCTGTAAGGAATATTGTTCTAATCATACGAACTTTAAACTCCACACTCCTTGTGGACATTAGCTCGAACAACACATCATTTTTAACCAGCATGACCCAATCACCTTCATCCCCCACAGCAAGCATGGTGGAAAGGAGTTTTAAAAAAACCCAAAAAAAAAAGCCGAAAGGAACATTATGCAGCTCTTAGCACTAACAACGAGGCCTTGAATTTCATTTGGAAGAAAGATTAAGGCCTTACTACGAGCCAATTTTGATGACCACCCTCTAAAATTTTGGGACAAAGATAAATCCTATGTAGATATCCAGCTTAAAGATGCAACTCTATTGTAAGAGTTAAGCCAATTAGGTATAATGAAGCTGATGAACAAGAATTTAAAAATTCAACTTGAAGAATTAGAAGAAAAACGGCTAGCCTTCAAAATCACTAAGGACTACAAGAACCCGCACAGTAACCAACATTTATGGTCAACAATCACTCTGAACAAAATAGAGGCTAGCCTCAAATGGTGATTAACTACAAAAAGCCTAATGAACTAATTGTCTTTGATGATTATTTCCTTCATAATTAGGGACTTTTGATTAACATAACCCTTAATAGAAAGTGGTTTTCTAAATTGGACTGTAAGTTTGGATTCCATCGAATCAAGCTTGAAGAATCCGCAAAACCGTTGACTGTATTTAGCACCCCACAAGGGCAATACATATGGAATGTAATGCTTATGGGATTAAAACATGCCCTATAAATCTTTCAAAGATGAATGGATAATATCTTTAATAAATACTCAGACTTCTGCCTCGTAGATGTTGACAATATACTCATATTTTTGTATTTAGCACCCCACAAGGGCAATACATATGGAATGTAATGTTTATGGGATTAAAACATGCCCCATAAATCTTTCAAAGATGAATGGATAATATCTTTAATAAATACTCAGACTTCTGCCTCGTATATGTTGACGATATACTAATATTTTTGTACAAATATTGATGAGCATTCTATGCATCTTGTGACATTCATAAGAAAAGGCAGATAACACTGGTTAATCCTTTCCGCTAGAAAGGAAGAGATTGCTAAAGAACAAATTGAGTTTTTAGGCCTCAAGATCGATTAGAAAGCAATTGAAATGCACCCTCATATTTGCGAAAAAATCACTAATTATATTAGTTATATTAGTGACTTCGTTCCTCATTTGGCATGGACGAGAAGTCCATTACAAGATTTATTAAATAAGAAGATGGACCATCAATGGGAAGATCATCATACCAGCCTAGGACATCAAATCAAGAAAGTTTGTACTCAACTACCGAGACTAGTCGTACTAGATGCAAATGATAAGCTCATAGTTGAAACCGACAATTTTGATAAATAATGGGGAGGCTTATTAAAAGCCAAAAGGTCTGACAGAAACATGCATATTTGTAGATATGCAAATGGAAACTTTAAACCAATGGAGATCAATTACTACAGTAATAAAAAGGAATTATTAGCTTTAAAAAGAAGCTTTGCAAAGTTCCATATTTTCCTCATACTAGTTCGATTTTTAATGAGGACTGAGTAAACTAATGTTAAAGATTGGATCTTTAACAAGCTACCTTGTGCTCCTAAATATAAATGGAGGCATCGATGGCAACAATACTTTCAAGAATATAGGTTTGGTATTGAACATATCAGAGGTAAGAATAACCATCTTGCTGATTTTCTTAGCAGAGAAGCAAATGGCCATAGTTGAAACAGCAGAAGAATAGAAAGACATAAAATTCCTCTTGAGATGGCCATTCATGAACTTTGTATTGCTCAAGAAAGTGGAGTAGTGATTCATAGCACCACCTATGAGGAAATTCATCCTCATATCAATCAATCACTAGAAAATCTTGACAAAATAATGACACTTGAAACCATAGAAATGGATGAGGATGCTCATCATAGCTTGTTAAAAGCTTGCTAGCATGCACATAAACTTTAGGAAGGAGTTAACCAATTTCAACCAAAAGTTAAGCTATTTCAAAACTGTATTGAAACAGAAAGCGAAGACCATTCTTCCCCTACGGAGGAAACGGACAAAGAGGATTTTGCCCTCGTTCTTCCCAAAGTACTTCCAAACATTCCGGGATACAGGAAGTATTCATGAAGGAAAGTTACACTTCCTATAGTAAATGGGTATATTCAACCCAAGCCAATACAAGTCGGATTATCGACATTTCTGAGATCTATCCTAGAACTCATTTTCTTGTAGGAACCAGTTTCAACGATGTGATCAATGCCATAGCCTACGGATACTGTGGAAATATTACCAATTTTCCAAGCAACTGAGAAATTACCCGACTCCACAAGACCATAGTTGAAGCCACTAAAAAATTTCGAAAAAGTTTTAGGTCTTATATGGTCATCCTGAAAATCATATCTTTTAGCCAGAGGTCATGCCAACTCCAGTACTAGAATGTTTATTTATACAATTCCGCACTCCAAATAAGGCAACTTTAAAGTTTGGGAAAGGCAAAGTAATCCAATCTCCAGAAATCGAGGAGCACTGGATCAGGAATAGGAGAGCAATAGCTGTGCTACTGAACAAGCTCAGGCAGATTTGACTAGTCCCCCTCAAATATCTTCATAATGGCTGAAGGAAACGTACACCGAGACTTGACGCCATTAATAAGATAAGCTTGGGAATTACCCTTAGTGATTCATGCAGAATTGGGGGGGGGGGGGAACGGGACACATTTTTCCTCATGTGGACTCATCTACCAAAGTAAAAAGGAAGGATGCTACATCTGTCCGCTAATTATGGGATAAAGAAGCATGATGGACCCCTCCACAAAAAAGGAGAAACTTTGGAGATAAAAAGAAGCTCAATTATTGTATGACCGAACAATTCAAAAGCGATAAGTGTAATCTGTCATTGTATGGAAAAAGAAAAAGTTGATGCAAAGATTCATTAGAGATAAGGGTAATCTTTATTATTTTACGAAAAAAGAACAAGTCAATATAACCTGTGGGCGTAAAACGTGATCGATGCTTAAGGAGAGGGCATATTAAGAAAGAGGAGAGGGAAAATCCTTACTATGAAAGCAGAGTGAGAAACTCCCTTAGAGAGTAGAGTGTTCTTTCTAGCTTTGTAATATTATTGTCATCAATTAAAATATTAGTTTTAGCATATTCTTGTGCTCAATCATTTCAATAAACTTTTGATAGTACTCTATCAAGTTTCCTGGAATACTTTTGGCACTGCCAGAAGTAACTGCTAAGGAAGATTCCGCTAGGCGAAAGAGGCAACACTTAGTAAGGTATTAGATTATGTTGTCAGTATGATTCCATAAGGAGTATGCTTTGAGTACTATTGTTATTGGTGCATACGATAATATTATTGTTGCTCTAATAGATTACTCGAAACCTACTCTTCAACCATGAATCTGGCTAGCCCCGAACGAAAATAACCCTTGTTTATTAGTAAAAAAGGCCATTAATCATTGCAAAGATGAAACAGAGAACACTCAGGTCGTTATCCACGTTAAAGAAACAATGATAAATAATGTCAGACGCATAAGGCCAAAACTTACTTGAGGAAGAGGCTCTCAACCTACCTTTGTTAATAGGAAGAACCCCCCATGTGGAAATAGAACTTAATCCCAGAAGCCTACTAGAACATGAGGAAAGAACTCATGATGAAAGCATAAGAATTCACAAGGAAAAGCTTCAGGCATATCAAGTAGCACATGACTATTTAGATAATGCTATTAGAAGGCATAAACAAAACTATGATTATAAATATCAAAGACTAATAAGATTTAAAAGATCTGAAAAATTTTCCGCATTAAGCACCTCAAATGAATAAGTTGTTTAAAAAGAGGTCGAGGGAATCTTCCTGCCTGATGTGTTTGGCATTATCTACCATTGTTTCTTTAACATAGATAATGAGTTGACTGTTCTTCAATTCGTCTTTGCAACGATTAATGATATTTTGACTAATAAACAAGGGGTATTTTTGTTTCAACTTATGGTTGAAGAGTAGTTTCGAGTAATCTATTAGAGCAATAATAATATTATTGTATACACTAATAATAATAGTGCTAAAAGTGTACTCATTTCTAAATCATAAGAACAACACAATCCAATACCTTACTGAGTGTGGCCTCTTTTGCCTAGCGGTCCTCTTCCTCAGCGGCTACTTCTGGTAATGTTAAAGGTATTCTAGGAAACTTGATAGAGTACTATTAAAAGTTTGTTGAAATGACTGAGCACAAGAGTTTGCTAGAAGTAATATTGTTATTGGTGACAATAATATTACAGAGTTATAAAAAACACTCTACTCCCTATGGGAGTTTCTCACTCTACTTTCATAGTAAGCATTTTGTCTCTCCTCTTTCTTTGATGCCCTCTCCTTAAGCATCGATCACGTTTTATAATGCCTTCCTAGCCACAGATTATACGAACTTGTTCTTTTGCCATACAATAATAGAGACTACCATTGTCTCTAATGAATCTTTACATCGACTTTTTCTTTTGCCATACAATTACATATTACACTTATTGCTTTTGAACTGCCCGATCGCATCATAATTTAGCTTCTTTTTGTCTCCAAAGCATCTCGCTTTCTGTGGAGGGCTCCATCACGCTTCCTTATCCTATACGCTATGCAGCATCCTTTCTTTTTACTTTGGTGGATGAGTCCACAGAAAGAAGCACGTGTCTAGTGGCATCCTGGGATTCTGCATGAATCGATACGGACAATTCCCGAGCTTATCTTATTAATGACGTCAAATCTTGGTTTACAGTTTCCTTCAGCCATAATGAAGATATTTGAGGGGGAATGGTACTGGAATCCTTTGTTGGATTCTCGGATCTGCCTAAGCTTGTTCAGGAGTACAACATAATATGCTGCTATATTGTGCCTGATCCAGTGCTCCCCGATTTCTAGAGCTTAGTTTTAAAAAGCGCGAGGCGCACTGAGGCGCATAGGGCCCCAAGGCGTGAGGCGAAGGCGCACGCATCATAGACGCGAGACGCACTTCTATGCAAAAGTTTTTAAAAGTATTTCATATTTCACAAAGCATATTTTGCATAAATAAGTTACATAAATGCATTAAAAATGTGATTAGACATCAATATGACTACTAACATAGCAAATAACCTTAAGATATGTTATCTTATCATCGTAGTTCCCCAATGCATGTACTTACGGTACAAGTTTAGCTCACCTTTTAGCTCATAAGGAAGGAAAAGAAGAAAAAAGATAAAGGCAAGGCTAAGAAAAAGAATAAAAAGGGGGAAGATATAGTCTCCCATCCTCGAGGCACACCTCATCCCCTTCGAAGCGCTGACCCGGTAGCCTCACGCCGAGGCGCGCCTAGGCACGCCTCAAGCGGGCTTTTTTAAACTAAGTACTAGAGATTGGAGGACTTTGTCTTTTTCAAAAATTAAATTTGCCTTATTTGGGGTGCAAAGTTGTATAAATAGCCATAGCCATAGCCATCCTGGTGGTGGGGTTGGCGTGAACTCTGGGTGGAAGATATGATTTTCAAGATGACCATATCGGTCGTAGAACTTTTTTGAAATTTTTAGTGGCTTCAATTATGGCTCTGTAGAGTCTAATAATTTCTCGGTTGCCTGGGGAACTGGTAATACTTCCACAGTAATTGTAAGCCATGGCCTTGGCCATGTCGTCGGAGTTGCTTCCTGCAAGAAAATGAATTCTATGATAGATACCAAAAGTATCAATAATCCGACTTGTATTAGTTTGGGCTGAATAACTTTACTTCGTGAATACTTCTTGTATTATGGAATGTTTAGAAGTAGTTAATTTTTTGGGAGGAAGGAGGGCAAAATCCTTGCCTATTTCCTCCTTATGGGAAGAATGAACTTTGCTTTCCATTGGCTGAATTTTTGGTTGAAGTTGAATAACTTCAACCTGGAGTTTATGTGCACGTGGGCAGACTTTTAAAAATCTATTATGAGTCTTTTAAAATTCTATTATGAGTATTCTCATCAATTTCTATGGCTTGATTTAGAAGTTGATGATTTTTCTCGTAGATGGTACTATGAATCTCTACCCCCCTTTTTTGAGCGATACAGAATTTATGAATGATCATCTCAAGAAGGGCTTTTATATCCTTCCATTGTTTCAGCTTGGGCTATTTGCTTCTCTGCCAAGAAAATCAGCAAGCTAGCTATTCTTTAATATGTTCAATACCAAACTGAGATTCTTGAAAGTATTATTGTCATCGATACCTCCTTTTATATTTTGGAGTATAAGGTAGCTTCTAAAGATATAAGCTTTAACGTTAGGATTGTCGATCCTCACTAAAAATCGAACTGGTAGGACGAAAAAATGGAACCTAGCAAAGCTTCTTTTCAAAGCTAATAATTCTTTTTCATTGCTGTGGTAATAGATCTCCGCTTGTTTAAAGCTTCCATTTGCATATCTACTCTTTTCCGTCAGTCTTTTTGCCTTTTGATAAGCCTCTTCAGTATTTATCAAAAGTGTCGGTTTCAACTATAAGTTCATCATTTGCCTCTAATATGGCTAGTTTGAATAGTTGAGTACAAACTTTCTTGATTTGATGTACTAGGCTAGTATGACGATCTTTCAATTGATTGTTCATCATCTTCTTTAATAAATCTTGTAATGGGCCTCTCATCCATGCCAGATTAGGAACGAAATCACTAATGTGATTAATACATGCCTATAATCGTTCTATTTGCTTTCTATCAATAAGTGTATATGGGAAATCAGCAATCTTTTCGCAAATATCGGGTTGTATTTTAATTCCTTTTTGGTCGATCTTATCGCCCAAAAACCTTTTCGCAAATATCGGGCTGTATTTTAATTCCTTTTTGGTCGATCTTATCACCCAAAAACTCAATTTGTTCTTCAGCAATCTCTACCTTTTTATCAGAAAGGATTAACCTATGTTCTCTGCTTTTTCTTATGAATTTCATAAGATGCATAGCATGGTCAACAACATTTATAGAAAATATTGGTTTATGGTCAACATGTACGGGACACAAGTTCTAGTATTCATTGAAGATATTATCTATTAGTCTTTGAAAGATTTGTGGGGCTTTTTTTAATCCTGTAAGCATTACATCCCATATGTATTGCCTTTATGGGGTGCTAAATGCGGTCAATGGCTCTGTGCATTCTTTAGGCTTGAGTTGATAGAATCTAGATTTGCAGTTGAAATTAGAAAACCACTTTTTTGTTAAGGGTTTTGTTAATCAAAATTTCCTTATTAGGAAGGAAATAACTTTCAAAGATGGTTAGCTCATTAAGCTTTTTGTAGTTAATCACCATTCGAGGCTTTCCTCTTTTTATTTTGAGTGATTGTTAACCATAAATTCTGTGTTACTATGTGGGCTCTTGTTGTCCTCAATGGTTTGAAGGCTCATCATTTTTCTTCCAATTCTTGAAGTTGAATTTAAAATTCTTGATCAACTTGATTATACCTTATTGGCTTAACTCTTACAATAAAGCTGGCATCTTTAAGGTGGATATCTGCTTAGGATTTGTCTTTGTCCCAAAATTTTAGAGGGTTGTCATCAAAATTGGCTTGTAGTAAGGCCTTAAGCTTTTCTTCCAAACGAAATTCAAGGCCTTGTTGTTAGTGCTAAGAGTTGCATAATGTTCTCTTGGGCTTTGTTTTTGGTCTTGTTGTCCTTTCCACCATGCTTGCTGCAGGGGATGAAGGTGATTTGGGTGAGGAATGTTGGTTGAAAAATGGCATGATGTGCGTTTTGAGCCGGTGTCCACAAGGAGTGTGGAGTTTAATGTTCGTATGATTAGAGCAATATTCCTTAAAGCGTTTGAGGAAGTCAATACCAAGACATTGTAGTTAGCATCTTTGGGTGCTTCGACGATTGTAGTGGGAATTGGGAAAATAATTTCGTGGTTTTCAATATCAATAACGGTTATGAATTGGCCAAAAATTCTTTAGTGAGTTTGGTTATTTTTCAAGAAGTGACTACGACATGTAAAGGCTTCTTAAGGTCTTTCCAAAAACATTCTGGATTATAGTTGGCTGGCACAATCGTGACATCAAATCCTGTGTCAATCATGGCATGAAACCATTCAGTTTTATGAAACCTATAAACACGCTTTATGTTTATGTGGGGAACTTTAATCATGATTCCTTATGGCTTGAATGATTTGACCATTGAGTTTAATGGCGAGGAGTTGCCCAGTAACCATGTATGTTACGCTTTTGAAAAATTTGTTCGCAGAGAATGCCTAGCTTGAGACTTAGCGGTGACTGTTCTGACTATATTATCCTTCTTGTAGTTCCTAGGAGGATGGATATATAATGATTCTTGGTAGGCTGAATCCGCTTGAACAACTTATGCCTAGCATAGTTTTCTTCTATGCATGTAGTTATTTAGATAACTCCCTCTTGCCAGTTTTGTAGGTAGCATTTGGCAATCATTTGGCATTGCTGACTGTTGGGTCTGGAAATCAATCAGCTCATTTGAATAGTGGACCTAAGGGTTGATCCTTCTATTATATAGCTAGTACTAGGTCTATGTCCAAGGAGGGGCTCTTGCTAGATATATAATTCCCAAACTGCTGGCAGTTTAGGCATGAGATTTTTAGTAATATTGTGAGTTTCACAAACTTCAGAAAATACGTCATTGATTTCAATTTCTTCTTTATCGAGAAATTTGTCGATCATATGAGTGTTACTAAGCATGTAGCTTACCATGACATAGATGGTAAACAGGTGAGTGATGTAGGCTTTCTAATAAGTCTACTCTTTTAAAGTCATAACAAAGGTTTAGAGCTTTGTTTGTATCTAGATCCGTAATAGGAATTTCATAACCAGGGTAAGTTGTGAATATATTCTGGTAAACATGGTTTCCTTTGAGGATACCGATTAAGGCTTCTTTTCAATTAGAGATTCGGTTATGCATTAATAGAAGCAATATAGGCGTGTTTAGACTTTTTGGAAAACTGGCCTTGAGGTGTATCCTAACTGCTCCACAATGAATATAACCGATCTTACTACGGGCTTTTTCTACAATCTCTTTTAGTTTCCTTGGTATTTGTTCATATGTTATGAGTGGTAACTCTACTTGCCGTGAAGCAATTTGCCCTGAGATGGACTATTCTTGGGTATTAGTTCCAAAATACTGTGTATTTTTCCTTCTGAATACACCAAGGAGATTTTTCTTAAGCCTTTATTAGGCTCTATCTTCATTGCTTTTCCCAATATTTTTTGATATTTCTTCTATCAAAGCTCATCTCTTTAGCGTACGTACCTGAAGCTTCAGCTTTTTCATAGGTAATGTCCTCAGTCTGACTCATCCTCAAAACTGGTGATATAAGTGATGACTAGTATTTCGTCTTCGTATTCAATTTCCGTATGCGATACCTCCCCGAACCTTGTGAACTGTTCAAATACCTCGTTAGAGTAAACACTAGCAAAAGTAAGTTGCTTAGGACATTCATTAGCATAGTGTCCTTTTTCATTGCAATTTCAGCAGCGACCATCTTGCTTTTGCGCCTATTTGGATGCCGGTTTTGGTTTTCCTTTTTTCTTTTTCTTGAAGTATTTTCTTTTCTTATTAAAGGGCTTCGGAGTCCTTTTAAGTTGTTTTCCGTTTTTCTTTTGGCTTTAAACTTCTTTTTCTTTTTAGAAGTTTCTGGGTAGCATTCACATTTACTTTCCTTGCATATGAGCTTCTTTTGGTCTTTTTGGACTTCTTCTTTTCCACGCTTTCTCGCTTTTATATGCGAGCGTCATTCTAGCGAACTCTCGTCTAGCTCCTTGAGTATCTGTGCAATCTGGTCGGCTTGTCACTTTCCATTTGGTTAGGATTAGGTCACTCTATGAAAATGACAATTTTGTAAATAGCATGTCGTTGTGAAAATTTAATAAATCTTTATTAGCTGATGGTACTTAAGCTTTATAAAAATATGTTTCAAACCCACAAACATGTGCGTCGAAGTAGTTCATGTCACAGATCTCTAAATTATAAAGCATCGTAAGATACTTTTGTTTCTTCTTGTGCTTTTCTTCAATCGTATGTTGAAGATAATATTCTCCCATAAATTCTCTTCGAATTTCATTTTCAATTGTGTTGATGATTGCCTGCGCGACATTTGAAGTAGAACCTCCTAAGTACCTTACTTTGGTTTCTTCTGGTGATGCTCCAAACCATTCATATACCTTACCACTAAGGATTAGCAGTATGAATGCCTTTAACTGGTCCCCTTCGGTTTAAGTAACCCCTTGGTAAATTAATAAAGATTTTACCCAATCTTTTATTACCTCATCTGTGTTGGTGACACAATTGATAGTTAACATAGCTCCTGCTTTGGTTAATGGGTAAGCACGCCTTGGGTGAGGGAAGAGGCGTCTTCCTCCTATTCTCTTTTCTCTTCAAGGTTCATGTCAATATCTATATCTGGAAGCCTCTTCTTCAGCACTACTAGCTATATATGAGTCATAGTGTGATTGTTCCCGGCGGTTGACTTGTAGGGTTCCCATTACTGATCCTGATGGTTTTGGATTAGGAAGAGGGTTAGGCAAACTAATTGACGTATCCATGTTACATAGTAACTGTATGTCATTTATCGTTTGCAAATTTTCTTCTTCTGAAGGATTCACATCCACGTATTCCTTTTCTAATTCCTCTAGAGTATACAAGGTCCGAACCATTTATGGAAGGGTATACTGTTTTGGTTGGGTCTGAGGATGGATCAAATTTAACTTTTTTTGTGACGAGTCTCTGGTCTTCGTTGGACTTAGTTGTTTCAAGGACTAGCTTTTGGATTTCTCCACGACCCTCATGAATGTTTCCTAACTTTTCATCTATGGTTTCACCTAGAAGGGGTGCTTTCCACAATCCTTATGTGGAAGTCTGCTATCTTCATGACTGGCCATCTGACACAGATAACTTTGTAGCTATTTTATGTATCTTTATAGATATCCGATCGACCTGGTTTTGCAGCTCTTCTATCATTCCTTCGACGTTGATTAGTCGATATTGTATTCCCACAACAAGATCTGTTAGGCTATCTTCATCCCTAAATCATTTAGTAGTTTTAAACTAATCCAATTTAATTGGTTGTTATCCCAAGTGTCTGCTTCTCCTAGGATAGCAAATGGTTGGAATCTTCCAGAATTAATTCCTCTTTCTCGGTAACTACTTTCACGTAGTTAGTTTTTTTAAATAATTTTGAAATTTAGTGCAAGCAATGGCACTTCCAATTTGTGGTTAGAGGAACATGAAAAAATGCTTGTGTGTGATTGGCGGTTTAAATTGTCTCTGCGTGCGTGCCCATCTTTTTTCTTTTTTTTTTTTGGTGTTTTATGTTTTTCTTTTTGGGGCATCTTCTTCAGGCGGGTGGTGGTTAGCCTGCATCAATGTTTCTCTTATCAACCTTATACAATAGGAAACTTGTCATAATGAAATTAGGAGATAGCCCCCCCCAAAAAAAACATAAAGAAAGGACCCCGCTCCCCTGAAAAATAGAGGGATAAGTAAAGCTGGTGCAGTTATTTTTCTGGTCATATTGTGTAGCCGTGTAGGTACATTACATTTGTATAATTTGTGGTACCTGATATTACTAATGTTATAACATGCTAGCTTGTACCACCTCGCTTCAACTAAGGAAAAGTACATAACTGAAATTCGAAACATGGCAACCCATTTGGAAGGAGTTGGCTATGTTGGTTAGACTTTGCCAAAGCTGAGCAGCTGACGTTACCTTAACTGACCTGAATCCAGACATGACAATTTTAGCCAGTCATAGTTGAACAACCCTAACCAGACATGATCTAGAGTTCTGTCAGCTCAGACATGATCCTACCCATGAATCTGTTATTTAGATTTTCATGTTATATTTATCTTTAATGTATTAAATTTAGAATGCTATGTATCCCATGACATTCGGTTCTGGTTATTTTGGTCATGGCTGCCTTATTAATAGCTTTGCTTGAATGCTTTTTCTATAGGAGTTAGCCTCCAAGAAGTCCAGCATCCAGCAAGAGAATGCTGCGCTGAAACAAAGAAAGCTTTTCATAGACAAACAAGTGCCAGAGCTTGAAGCCAAGAAGAAAGTTGCTGCAGCTACGAGAAACTTCAAGGAAGCAGCACGTATTGCCTCTGAGGCCAAGTCATTGACAGCCGAGAAAGAAGAACAAGAGATCAAGATGGAAAAATTCACCAAAGAGCTGGGAGAGATAGAAGAGGAAATAAATGAGACCACCCAGAGGTTCCAGGAGTTTGAAATGCTCATATCATCAAAGGAAAAAGAGGCAGCAGTAGCCTTATTCCAGAGGCTGCGCCTTACTTCTGCTGCCGTTTTAGCAGAAAGATCAGCTGCTTTGGAACAGGGTGATGTTGAAGAGGCCAAAGTACTTCAGGCAGAGGCTGAAGCTGCAGATTCTGAAGCTAAACAACTGCAATTGGTACATAATATTAGTGAGGAATTTGGAAGTGCCTTCAACTCAAAGCTCTTTACTCCGATGGAGCTTGTGTCTAGCCTTAATGGGAAGCAGTTGGAAGAGTTGGCTGCAGGTTGTAATTAATACCCCTTTTGATTTAGATGTTTATACGAATTTTGATATATCTTACAATTCTTTCAATGACATTCCGATTTCAAAATATAGGAGACTTTCATTGTTCTTTCCTTTTTTGTTTTTGAACATTTCTGTCTTTGTTTTATTTTTGACTTTTTCCATCAAAATTCTCTGTTGTTTTATGATCGTTACACCCAATCATGATTTGGTTGTGAAGTTTAGCCCATAATTGTATTTCGATTGTCTACCTAAATAAACAAAAATATTCTTCACAGTGGGGGTCAATTCTAGTTATTCAACCTTGTTCTGCTTC
>JACYFF010031956.1:45262311-45343542 GCA_017589665.1 Selenicereus undatus
TATATATATATATATATATATATATATATATATATATATACATACAGACAGACAGACAGACATACATACATACATACATATATAGTAGAGGAACAATCTAATGACAATCGGGGAGGTTTGTCCCACTTATCAGAAAAACTAAATTGGGCAACCTTATGTGTGAAATCGTCAAAGGACAAAGAGTTGGGGAATGATATGAGATTCCCTAAGGGAGAAACTCAGTGTGCATATTTAGCTCAAGGAGTCAATGTAGGATGACTAAACACCCACAAATTATATCTTACTCAGTGGAGTAATGTGCTAACTGCACCAAGGGTACCTTGGGAGATGCACACGTGCACGCTTCTGCAGCCCTGGGCTTTTCAGCAAATGATGAATTTTTACAATCCTATTGGTAAACTTTATAGCAAAATGACCAACCTTATGTGTGAAATCGTCAAAGGAAAAAGAATGTGGGAATGACACAAGATTCCCTTAGTGAGAAACTATGTTTGCATATTTAGTTCAAAGAGTCATTGTGGGATGATTAAACACCCTACAAATTATTTCTTACTCTATCAAGTGATGTGCTAAGTGCACCAAGGGTAATTTGGCTGATGCTCACGCGCACGCATTTGTAATCCTGTTAGACAAATGATGAATTTTTTCACAAACAGATAAATTTTTCCTGTTGATAAACTTTATGACAAAATGATGAATTTTTTTTATTTTGATGAATTTCCAAAAGTATTCGCGTATCAAAGTCTTTATATTTTTTTACTACAACATAATTGTTGAAAATTTAAATCTATACTATTATAATAGTAATCTTTACAGAACCCTAAAATGGTGCAACGAGAGTGATTTACAGAATTTGGTGTAATCTTAACTATAAAAATTATTTATGCATTAAATCTAAATTGTCGATTTTAAAGTTAAGGCATCTCTTTATTTTATTTAAAAAATCTCCCTTGATTTTGAATGTACATGATAAAAGATAGATCTTAATCCAATTATCTATGGAAAAAATTAGGCAATTATATTTATTCATTAAATCTAAATAGTAGATTTTAGTTTTTAAAAAAACCACCTTATCTAAGTAAAATACCTCTTCATAATTTTTATTTTTTTAAAAAATCACTCATGATTTCGAATATATTTGATAAAGGATACATGATAATTCTATTATCTAAAAAAATCCAAGCAGTTAACAAAAGTGATAATCTTTAGAAAAACTCAAAATGCTAACTACAACATGAGTCATTTGCAGGGATTTGATGTAATCTCAGCCATAAAAATTTATTATCTATTAAATCTAGGACTTCGATTTTGTATCTAATCTGTCTATCTATCTACACTATATTAATAACAATATTTAGAAAACCCTAAAATACTAACACAAGGGTGATTTGCAGGACTTGGTGTAATCTTAGCCACAAATATTACTAACTCATGAAATATAAACCCTTGATTTTAAAGTTTCGAAAAATAGTTTTTAACTACAGTCTCTCTCCCAGCAAAATACTGCCTTATTTTTGTTTATTTTTTAAAAACAAAGTTTAGGGGAGTGAACTACCTACTCCTTATATTTTCAATTATACGTGATACATGAATGCTAGGGCTTTATATACTTTCAGTTGTTGATTCTGTGCATTTCTCCTTCTCTTGTCAAAATGCACACACACACACACACACACACACACACACACACACACACACACACACACACTGTCTCTCTCTCTCTCTCTCTCTCTCTAGGAAATTGATTTCTTCAATTTATTTTGAAAATCGCTTCTCTAATAACCCTAAGAATTTATATATAAATTTATATTTTACAGCTAGGTGAGGGTCTATAATATACGTTATATTTTTGGATTCATATTTTTTTTATGGGTTATCATAGAGAGTATCAAATAATATAGACGTTATGGTGTAAAATTTGCAATCCATAAAGGTTGATGTATGATGTATAAACGTAGGGGTTAAAAGGAGGAAATAGTTTTATTTTGAAAGAGATTTGTATATCTATTTATTCTTGATGGTGGTGTCATTTAAGGTAAAGGAATTAGTATTTTTGGGCTATAACATAGCAGAACTATTTTATACGTGAGTGATACATGATCCCAACTATCTCACGCTATGTGCTGATTATTTTATGAATCAAAACCTACTTTTAATGGGTTAGTTTTCCTAGGTAAAATCCACTTTACAACTTAATTTAGTGAGATTTGACACTTCTAGATATAGGAGAGAAGGATTTGACTCACCAATTAAAGTTTTCATTGGTTGAAAAAAAACCAAATTTACTAATTATACGATCAAGTAAATCAGACAATGTTTTACTTAATATCCATAAAATATTTATGACACAAATGATTTTATAAAATGAATACTCTATAGTTTTTAAATTAAAACTTCATTCCAAAGATAGTCCACGTATCGCACTGGTCTATTAGTATTACTTAATTACAATTTATATCAAGTTTAGTCACATTTTATTAAAATTATCAATACATATTGATGAATTCAATATAAGTGCGCTAAATATTTTAACTTAAACATATATTTCCCCTTTGTTAAAAAAAATAATGATGAATATGAGTATTTACGTCTCATCTATAAAATATGCAAATAAAGAATTTAGTTCATCAAATGCTTATAGATCAATTTTGTAATTGGCCAATGAATTCTATAATAGTATTAATGAATTTTACAACAATACTAATAATTTTTTGAAGAATGTCTCCACTTCTCAATAGTCATCATCTTTCTGCAAATATTCGTCTTCCTTCTTTGCATATACATCAATCAACTTAGTAAGAACTTATATGGACTTTTTCCCCCTTGGTTACCTACATAAATTCATCCACTATTGGAAAGTATTCATAAGATAATCTAGTATGTTCATCACTAAAATCAATAAATTCATCAAAAATAAATTGCGTATTCAAGAAGATAAAGTCCATAAATATTAAAATAAACAAATATTTATCACTTAAACTTTAAAATCCATCAACACAAACAAGTGTTCATGACTAGAATTTGAAGTTCATCAAGAAACTAATTCAAGAAACACTAGTAAATCAAATTCAAACACTCAATTTTAACTCCAAATTAGCAACAGCAATAAGGATTGCGTATATGCCTCAAGTCCTTGCCACTTTTGATCATTACAAATATCATCACTAACTTTAAAAATTTATCAAAATAATCAAATATGCATTAGTGGAATGTAAAAATTCATCTTAATTCAAAAGGATAGGTAATTTGGATTCAAAAATAAAATCTATCAAAAAGAAGATCAAAAGTTTTAGTCGAAGGACTACAAATCATGAATACAAATCAAGAATGAAGCAACATACCACAAACAACCAGAATAACCCTAGGCGTGGCCATTTGACAAACAAATTAGTCACGTCTCCCCAAACAACATGATTCTAGATCAGCAACTTCGATCAACGACACGTCCTTCTGCTTGGTGCCTTCTATTAGGGGTGAGCGGGATCGGATATCAAGTTGAAAATTTAGGAACCAAAATTTGGAACCTGTCTCGGTACTGGTTGGAACTGGGTCCTAAAATTTTGACCAGGTCCCAGACTCGGTCGGTACCGAGTTTGATTCTGGGTACCCAGCTCCTAAGTAATATTTTTTTTATTCTTCATTGTTGCCCTAACAAATAGGGAAAGTAAGAGATTAAAGGAAGTTGAGAACTCATATTTGAAGCCAAATTCCTAAAAACCAAATTATAAGACTAAATTAAATACGAAGTAAGCAGTAAAGAAGATTCATATATTTTAAAATAAACTCAGAGAATCGGAGATAATGTTAATCAAAAACCCGCAATTCAAAATTACAAAATGAATAACAAACCTAAAAATTCTTTTAATTCACTTGAAATAGAAAGAAAAAGATAGGGAAACTATCAAAACAATATAAAAACAAATATGTAATAAGCAACAAGGCTCACGAGGAGAAGAGTTGAAGTTTGAAGGAAGAAATCTATGGCGGTTGAGATATATAAAGAGTAAATCAGGTATAAATTGAAAGCGAAAAATACAAAGGGTTAAACTGAGGTATCTGGGAGTTGGTCTCGGTACAAAAATACATCGCTTGAAAATATGGGTTTATTTTTATATTTTTCATCAAAATTCTTTAAATTTTGATTGGATACCAGGTCTGGGAATTGGGTCCAAATGTTTAGCACCTAGCATCGAAACCAGTTATAAACCGACCCTAAATTTTAGAACTAGGTCCGAGTCCGTACCCACAGGTTCCGGGTCCAGGTCCATACCCATCGGGTCTGGAACCGAGTACCCGATTATTTTGCTCACCCCTACCTTCAATGGTGGCTTCAAATGCTCGTCAGAGCTCTTTGTGATCTAAGCTTGAATTGGAAAGAATTAATCAAAGAAAAACTGTGATCAAAATCAAGATTAGAGAGTAAAGTGAGAGAAGTTACTTATCGAGAACAGAAGGGAAACAAATCAGAATGACAATGAAAGAGTGGCGAGTGTGAAAATAGGGAAAGAGCTTGCAATTTTGTTGTTAAATATGTAGCAATAAAATAGTAAAAAATTCCTTGTAAAAAAAATCTTCTCAAAAGCATAGAACTCCAAGGAATAACATATAACAATTGCTAAACACCTATCAATCCAAGACAAAAATTCTATCACCACTATGTTGCCTAGTTGAACAAGTAAAGCAGGGTTAACACCATTAACAACTCACATATATTCAAATATTCATCTGTAGTCACCTCAGTCCTTCCTAATTGATAAGGATGGATCCTTAAACTCCCAAGATCAATATAACAAGGAAATAATCGCACCCAAAGAATGCTTCTCCTGGATTCAATCTCAAACAATCAATAAGATTGTGAGATTTATGCCCAGGATAGGACTCTAATGATATATTAATTACTTTTCACGAATTTCCTCTCTTTAAGACTCTTAGCCAACAAAGAAGAATTTTAAAGGAAACACTCTAATCACCACTCATAAATTAATAGATAAAGATGTAGAGATCTTTAGAGGGAAGACGACCTTTTGCCTTTCATTTCATAATACAACCCAAGCCAAGTCTAAATAGAGGTAATTAGGTTTATAAATATCCAAAATAGAAGAGATTAGTTTGTATAAGTAAGGCGAGTGGACCAATGGGGGACTTAAAAAATATCGTAGAAAAATTAATCAAAATGCTAAGATAATTACAACCAATATAGGTCGTAGTTTTTTAGTATTCATCCCCAACTTTCTAAGAAGCTTCTAGAAGATTCTACTCTACCAATGGGGCCACTTGGAACATCTTTCTTAATGTGTGTAGAATCATCTCATGCTAAGTAATCTCAAAGATTACAGCTACATCCACACCTCAAGTAGGCTTAAATTCCATACTTCTTCAACACAAGAATTTTATGCACACTCCACATATTTGGGCAATTTTTTCCTAATTTAATATCCAATGCCAAATTTTAGCACATGGGGCTAAAATATACATATTAGGGAATTGATAAAACTTTGTGTTGTTTCAATTGGGCTTTGTTAGGTAGGATTTAAACAAAACTCAAATTTAAAAAGTTTACCGATAAAAACCTGCACTATAGAAGTTATGATTTTTATCACTTTAGGAATTAAAATGCAATCTAGCTTAAGATTTTATTGCATCTCGCTAAGATTCCCGAGGAAGCAAGGATCGCCCCAATTGGATGCCATTTGGGTGGTGAATGCCAAATCAAACCCGAATGAAGTGTTGGATGATCTTGACTAAGCAAGGTTGGCTTGGACTTTGGCATGGATAAGCATGTAGATAAGAGGTGGAATGGGGCTTGGTATGCATTAACCTCTCACTCTTGGGAAGGATTTTCCCTCAAATCCTCAAAGTTATCCTCCATATAAGGGGCTAGATCACCCACATTGAAGGTGACACTCATATTCATGTCTCCCGGTAGGTTCAACTTGTAGACATTGTCTCCAATCTGTTCAAGCATCTTGAGAGGGTTGTCTATTGAAGCCATGAGTTTGTTTTACCTCCTAGAAGGGAATTATTCCTTCCTTTGGTGCAACCATACCAAATCTCCTAGGTTGAAAACCATGGGCTTTCGATGCTTGTTTGTTGCAGCCCTGTAAGAGGCGTTGACCTTCTCTATTTGAGCCTAAATTTGCTCACAGAGCTTCTTCATTTCCTTAGCTCTCTCTTGGGCCTCAAAGCTGACCCTATTGGAGTAAGATGATTAACTCCATAATAAGCTTCAAACAGAGAGTAAGATGTGGCATATGTAGGTGCCCAGCATGAGGAAGCTTTAAATCCCATTCCTTAAGGTTATTGCTCACCAATCCTATAAGGAGAGTAGACAGAATCTGGTTGGTAATCTCCATTTTCCCATCAGTTTGAGGGTGGCACGTAGTGCTACATCAAAGCTTGGTTCCTAACAATCCCCATAAGAACCTCAAAAAATGGGAAAGAACTTTGGTGTCCCTCTTAGAGACAATGCTGCTTGGTACTCCATGTACTTTGATGACCTCCTTGAAATATAGATGAGTAATGTGAGATGCATCATCGCTCTTGTGACATGAAATAAAGTGCATCACCTTGGAGAACTAGTCAACCACAACCATGTTTGAGTCATGTCCCCTATAGGTTCTTGGTAGACTAATAATGAAATCCATACTCACATCTTCTCAAGGGCCATTTGGTGTTGGAACAGAAGTATACAGCCCTTGATGGAAGGTGCTTGACCATATGATATGTAGTACACTTGGAGACAACGTTATAGACATAACTTGCCATCCTAGGCCAATAAAAGTGCTCCTTTAAAATCTAAATTGTTTTGTTTATGCTGAAATGACCACCTTGTGCCATTGGGTCTCTCTCACAAGTAACTCCCTTAGAGAGCCCATATGAACACATAGTTTATTGTGCTTAAAGAGAAACCCATCTTGCAAGGTATAGGAGTCATGATCCCTAGGTTTGTAATTATTCTTTGGAAATTCATCTTCTTTTTAAAGATCTTGGATGGTGTAAAATCTTAAGAGTTTGGCCTCAAGGGTGGAGAGCAGGGTATATCTTCATGAGAGTGCATCGGCTTCCACATTTTTCTTGCCATGTTTGTGCTTCCACCCACTTGGCATGCCTTAAATTGAGCTTGGCTTGTCCAATGATGAAACACAATGCCTTGTGATCCAAATGTATCATAGGGGACTTATGCTTGAGGTAGTGACTCTAATAGGTAAGAGCCCAAATGATAGCATACAACTCCTTGTCATAAGTGGAATAGTTGATTTTGGAGCCACTCAACTAGTCACTGAAATAGGCCAAAGATAGTTTGGCTTGGGTGAGGACCACCCCAATGCCAACGCCACTAGCATCACATTCAACTTTAAAAAGGAGCTTAAATTTGAGAAGAGCCAGGATAGGAACCAAGCATAGCTTGCTTTTGATTGTCTCAAAGACCCTTTGGGCGACCTTTGTCCACTCGAAATTTCTCTTCCTCATGCACTTAGTCAAGGGAATTAGGATGGAGCTAAAGTCTTTTATGAGCTGATGATAGAGAATGCAAGCCATGGAATCTCCTCACTTCCACAATAGAGGTAAACACAAGCTGACTCTTAATGGCTTCAACTTTGGACTCATCCACTTGTATGCCCTCTCCCGAGACAGCATAGAAAAGAAAACAACTAGAGGTGAGAACAATTCACATTTCTTAAGCTTAGTATACAACTTTCGTTGTCTCAAAACTTCAAAGACTTGGTAGAGATGTTCAACATGAGAAGTTTTATCACGGCTACACACTAAAAATATCATCAAATTACACCACAACAAACTTTCCAAGAAAAGGCCTCAAAACCTCATTGATAAGTCTTATGAAAGTGCCAGGAGCATTAGACAAACCAAAAGGCATAACAAGCTGTTCATACAACCTATGATTGGTCTAGAAAGTTAATTTCCACTTGTCACCTTCTTTCATTCTAATTTGGTGATACCCATTCCTAATGTTAATTTTGGAGAAGACTTTAGACCCATATAATTCATCAAGCATATAATCCAAGTAAGGAATTGGAAACCCATACTTGATGGTGATGCTGTTTAGAACCCTAGAGTTAACACACATATGCCAAGCCCCCTAGTTTTTAGGTACCAAAAGGGCAGGAACTGAGCAATGACTCAAGCTCTCCCTAATGTACCCACAGTCAAGCACCTCTTGGACTTAACTTTGTAATTCCTTTAACACATTAGGATTGCATCGATAGGCTGAATTTTCAGGCAAAGGAGCACCTGGTATAAGACCAATGTAGCGGTCAATTTCTCTCAAGGAAAGGAGCCTCAAGGGTAAATCATTGGAAAATACATCCTCAAACTCTTTCAAGAGAGATTTTCTCACTTAACATCCCCAGTTTAATTTTACGTGGCTTGGCTAGGGGTAATGGAGCCAAAATGAGACTATGGCCAATATGCTTGAATGCATATGTATTTGCATGCTCATCATAAATTACATGATGTTCATACCACCAAGGTCCACCAAGCAATAAATTACATGCATCCATACATAGAACATCACATAGTACTCTAGCACAATATGCGAAAATCGAGAATGAAATAAGAGCTTGCTTAGACATGATTACCTCACTCCCTTGCTTAAGCCATTGAAGAGCGTAGGAGTTTGATGCACCTTGGTGGGTAGTTAAAGCTTGTTGATAAGAGTCAAGGAAGCCACATTAGTGCAACTTCATCCATCAATAATGAGCTCACACACCTTGCTCTAATGGTACACTAGGTATGGAATATTTATTCCCTTTGGCCAGGTTTAAAAGGAACCTCTTTGACATGAAGTGCTCTTCGTATCACTAATACCTCACCAACATCCGGGGTGATCAAAGTGTGATCTTCATTCTCAAATTCTTCATCACTTGCTTCTTCCTCAAGAGCTTGAATCTCTTCACCTCTCCAATGGTGAGAGTCTTTCTATATAAGCAATTGGCTTAGATGTGATTATAGCCATAACATGTGAATCATTTCTTCCCTTTCAACCTCCTTGGAGGCTCACAGCAATAGCCTTACCCTTATCTAGCACCTTAGCAAGGGTTGCGGCAACCTCGATCTTGGGGTGAAAAGGAAACCCCTTTGAGAAGATGGGAAACCGATTTGTGGAAATAGCATGGAAATATTCTCTACCCTTGAGTTGTTTCTAAACCTTAATAATTAGATTACAAACATCTTCAAATGAGAGATAAGGCTGCAAGTCTACCTTGTTAGCAATGTTGGGGGATAGACCCTAGATGAATCCAGCAAGCATGAGCTCGAGCTCTTCATTCAATCCAACCCTCACTTGGAAATATTCAAAATCTCTAATATACTCTTCAACCTTAAAGTTCTCTTGTCTAAGAGAAATGATCCTGGGGTACAGCTCCTACTTATAGGAGGCTGGTAGGAACCTGCTTTCCATATGCTTCTTGAACTTAGACTACATCATGATTTTGGACTTAGTTTCCCTTACTCTATTTCTCTTTAAGTTCTCATACCAAAGGATCCATATCTCTCATCTTGAGAATGGCCAACTTGAAGGCCTTTCATAGGAAGAATTCGAGTTTTAAAATTTGTAAGCCCAAGTGCAAGGTTTATCGTCGAGTACTCGGGGTGCCATCCACTGGGAGCTAGGTTCAAAGTACCTGGATTAGGTTAAGTGTTCAATCTAGTCCAAGTGAAAGGAGCAAGAAAAGCAAGCTAAGCTAAGCTAACGAACATAAAAGAAAGGAGCTTGGAATTACAATTTGACCAATTAATGAGCTAAGTAGTTTAGATTAGTCCTAATCTACCCAACCTATGCCAATGGTTGAGATGGTCGATTGCACCATGAAGACCACCCAAGCCCTCTCTAGAGGATCATTGGCTAGTCTAATTGGCCTAACCACCTATTTTCATGGAATTAGCCCAATTAGACCACAAGGTTAGCAACCCACAGAGCTAGCTAGAATCGGGATTATTTTCATGTCCAAACCCCAGCCATTCTCTGTCTCGCACTAGCTAGTTTACCTTACCTCTCAGCATAAGTCAACCGCGCAAAGATAGGAATGAAAGCTCTCTCAAACATTTCATTAAACATGTGTCGTGCATGAGAGAAAACTCTAAATTGGAGGCATAAATTAGGTGTGGTTAGGCCTAATACAAGACTAATTAGCCATCAAGGGCTAATTACAACCCAAGGCAACCAAACTCACAACTAATTAACCACAAAACATAAAAGCCCTAATTTAAACCTAAGCCGACAAACAAAGAAACAAACATGAAATTAGAGAATTAATCTAATCTAGCAAGGATTAAAACAACTAATTAACACAAAATAAAAATAAAAACTAAATAATTAAGCTAAATATAATCTAAACTAAAAGGATCAAACAAGAGGAAACAAGAACAAACATGAAATAAAAAGAGAAAGAGAAAGAGAAAACCTATGGATTGCTTGGATGAACTCGAATGTACAATGCTTGAATCCCAAAAAGAACCCAATTAACCCTAATCTACCTACTTTATTTCCTCCTGATGAGGTTTTTGAGGCTAAACCCTAAGCTAAACTAGCATAAAAGTTGCCAAAAACGACCCCCCAAAAAGTCCCAAAACAAGCCCTTTTAAATAGGAAACAAACCGGGCAAAACAACACTCGGGGAGGACGACCTGTCTTGTTCAAGACAAGCTAGCCGTCACCACCCCCTAGCCATAGCTGCAGGGTTGGCCGATGGTTGTCGTGCGTCCCCCGGCTACCCGTCACCCTACTGCTTTTTTTTCTTCTTTTGTTCCTCTTTTTCTACTTTTCTCGACACTTGCTTGGTTGAAATTATTACCTATAAAAGTAAATAAAACAAGTAAAAATTCTAAAGATTATATTATTATACGAGCTAAAATTAGGTGAAAGGGACATGTAAAATGACAATTTAGCAACGAACAAATACCTCCACACCTATCTTTTGCTCATCCTCTAGCAAAACAAAAGAAAATCTAACCTTGGAAACTAACTCACTTTCATAGGAATCACGTTTGCATTTAGCACATGCAATAAGCCCTTTAAACCCCTTGGTTCCGCCAAGTCAACGAGTAAGGTCTCGTGCGGGTTTGTAAAAGATATACCCACAAAATCTGTAAAGTATTTTTGGACTTTTCAAAACAAAGCATACACACAAGGTAAAGGAGAAAATATGTACACATTTAAATCGACCCTAACAACCTAGTTACTAAGCCATATACAAGCAAAACGTACATTCAAGACACATAGGCTACAAACGCTTCCCGACTCTCATTTTTCATGTCATGCAACACAATGACACGATTTGCACACCTTGGTGCTCTGTGCAAGGTGTATGAACTATTAATGCTAGGTCGAAACCGGGCAAAAGGTCATCTCCACTTGGCTTATGACTCCTTTTATTTTGCTATTTTTTTTTCTTTCTTTCTCCTTTTTTTTCGCTTTTCTCCTTATGCTCCTTCGCCCGAGTGGGTGGTTTTTGGCTTATTAGTCCTTGAACTCTAGGAGGAACAACTTAGCACATATTTGGGCTTCTTTCCTATTTAGGGGTTCTATTTAGATGTGCAAGGCACTTATTCAAGCCCAAATAGAGGTACTGGAGTTAAGCTTACTTTACACTTCTTGTTTTTCTCATTTTTTTCTTTTTCATAATGAAGCCAAAACTGGAAGTCAATTAACCAAGTACAGTGCGCCCAAACCCAAATTTCAACAACTAACACCAAAAGTTAATGATTAAGTGTACAAGGTAGGTACAAAACCGCACGTACGAAATGGGGTTATTATGAGAGATCGGAGATCATATTGTAGACAAGTGTTCGATCATGCATATTTGACCTATACATAAGCTAGCAACCAAACTATTAAAGATCAAAAACCAATCACAATGACACAAAAATCTCCCAAAGCCAAGAAGAGAAACTATAGAAAAATTAAAATATTAAAAAATTTCACAAAAATATACACAATAGATGGGTATATGACTTCCCACCCCCACACCTAAATCTTACAATTTCCTTATTGGGAGCCTAGGAGTCACGACCATCACGAAAACACACAAAAACAAAGAAAACGAAATCACACAAGAACACTGAACCTACATACATATACACAAGCTAACACACTCCCCCAAAAAACACAATCTCACCAATCGACAATAAGACCACTCATATATACAAAACTAACACAACCAAAAATGAATATATGCAAACCCAACAACACCACCAATCACAAAATACAAATATGCATAAAAAACAAACAAAGGTGATCATTGCCATCAATCGGCTCCACAATATCCGAAGTTTCACCTCAAAGTTGATCACCAACAAAAACACAACTAAATGCAACCTAATATCCACAACTAAAAAAAAGGAAAAGAAAGAAAATAAAAACAAGGGAGAAGAGTAAGAACGATTATACCAGGTCAAGTACTGATTGTACCCAAACTACACCTCTCTAAGACGGTGCTGCTAGGGAGGCGTGAGGAGCATCAACCACTCTTCTTCATCGCTTAGGACTCGTGGCTTCAACTTGAAAGTTGTCAAAGCTCGTAAGAGCTTTATCAAATGCTAGTGTATGCATCTCAAAATGGTGTAAGTAAGAGAGCACTAGTAAATATGTCCTAAATAAAGTTAGTGCCCTTGTAAACTTATCAAATACCATAGAAAAATCGAAGAAAATGGTCCACTCCATTTTCCTAGGCATGTTCTCTAGAGGTATATACAGTAAGGGTCAAAGGAGGGATTATGCTCTCTAATGTCACCAACGGACTCATGAGGAGCATGCAAATGAGAGGGGGTATTGGAAAGGACGGGGGATGAAATGGGGACCGAATTACGTGACTCGGTGCAAATAGGGTCAATATGCTTAATGCTCAAAGCGGCACCACCCCTCAAATCATCACAATAATACTCCTCAAAAGAAGGCTCTAACAATGCAATATCGCCCGACAATCAAGCGAATCATCCTCAACACAACTAGCATTACCCCTAAGAGACTTACCCATCTCTAACACTGTGCATTACGGTAAAGGAAGGGGAGAAGAAAGTAAGTGCAAGTTACCCTCTGTAGTGTCTCTAAGTGTGCTAGACAAGGATGGAGCGACAATTGGTGAAGATGTCAAAGGAGGATAAATCACTTCCACTAGGGCGGTCAAGGGTGAATCAATCATAAAATTAGGCTATAAAGGAAGAGAAGAATCATAATTATCATAGAGACTAACCTCAAGTCTAGGAGAATGTGGACTAGGGTTAGTCTCATGCAATAGGTCACACTCCCTCATCTTACCAACAAAACACTCATGTAGATCATTCATTGTCTCTATTACAACATTAAGTGTCACATAGCATCCATCGGAAATATCATACTAGAAACAAGAATTTGCATCATGGTCAAAAGATTAACAACAAGAGCAAACAAGAGGAGAATAAGCATGCAAATCATAGGAAATAGGGGAAGGTCACACAAAAGACTCACTAGTATTCTCGTGGTGTCATTGATACCACGCTAAAGAACACAAACCACCATAACACATGGATTCAAAGATGGCTTTTGTCTAATGTGTTATCCCCTCAAGCATAAATTGGATATTTCTCCTTTTTCATGCGTGAAATGAACATATTGAGCATGGTAGTCATTTAATCTAGACAAGTATTGCCAAAGAGGTTCATGCTTAAATTGAGGGAAATGCAAAATGGCCATTTTGATTTTATTTTTTTTTCAAATTTTTTTTTTTGGATTTTCTAAAGGCCTAGCCTTGAATACTCAAGTAAACCCCGATATTAAAAAGCGCAAACTCCCCGGCAACGGCGCTAAAAACTTGATAGGAAGAATTCGAGTTTTAAAATTTGGAACCCCAAGTGCAAGGTTTATCGTCGAATACTCGGGGTGTCGTCCATTGGGAGTTGGGTTTCAAATATTGGGATTAGCTTAAGTGTTCAATCTAGGCCAAGTGAAAGGAGCAAGAAAAGCAAGCTAAGCTAAGCTAACGAACATAAAAGAAAGGAGCTTGGAATTGCAATTTGATCAATTAATGACCTAAGTAGTTTAGATGAGTCATAATCTACCCAACCTATGCCAACAATTGAGATGGTCAGTTGCACTATGAAAGGCCATGCAAGCCTTCTCTCAAGGGTCATGGGCTAGTCTAATTGGCCTAACCACCTATTTCATGGAATTAGCCCAATTAGACCACAAGAGTAGTAACCCACGGAACTAGCTAGGATCGGGATTATTTTCATGTCCAAACTCCGCCCATTCTCTCTCCCACACTAGCTAGTCAGCCTCACCTCCCGGCATAAGTCAACCGCCCAAAGATAGGAATGAAAGCTCTCTCAAGCATTTCATCGAACATGTGACGAGCATGAGAGAAAACTCTAAATTGGAGGCATAAATTAGGTGTGGTTAGGCCTAATACAAGAATAATTAGCCATCAAGGACTAATTACAACCCAAGGCAACCAAACTCATAACTAATTAACCACAAATCATAAAAGCCCCAATTTAAATCTAAGCTAGCAAACAAAGAAACAAACATGAAATTAGAGAATTAATCTAACCGAATAAGGATTAAAACAACTAATGAACACAAAATCAAAATAAAAACTAAACATTTAAGCTAAATATGATCAATACTAAACAGGATTGAACAAGAGGAAACAAGAACAAGCATGAAATAAGAAGAGAGAAAGAGAAAACTTATGGATTGCTTGGATGAACTCGAATGTACAATGCTTGAATCCCAAAAACAACCCAATTAAGCCTAACCTACCTACTTTATTTCCTCCTGATGAGGTTTTTGAGGCTAAACCCTAAGCTAAACTAGCATTAAAACCGCCGAAAACGACCCCACAAAAAGTCCAAGACAAGTCCTTTTAAAAGGGAGACAAACCGGGCAAAATAGCACATGGTGAGGCGACGACCGTCGCCTAGATGACAGCCTATCTTGTTCAAGACAAGCTGGTCGTCGCCACCCCCTGGCCAATGCTACAGGGTCGGCCAATGGCCGTCGTGCCTTCCCCAACTATCCGTAGCCCTGCTGCTTTGTTTTCTTCTTTTGTTCCTCTTTTACTCCTTTTTTGTGGCACTTGCTTGGTTGAACTTATTACCTAGTAAAGTAAATACAACAAGTAAAAATCCTAAAGATTATATTATTATACGAGCTAAAATTAGGTGAAAGAGACATGTAAAATTTGACAATTTAGCACCGAACTGCCCCCTCTTCATTATACTTCTCAAGGTTAAAGATCCTCTCCATAGAGTGAACCCAACCTAGGTGGTTATCCGAATCAAGGCTTTCATCAAACTTCGGGGCTTCAATCTTGAAGTCTCTAAGGTCATCCCTGGGGTGCCTTCTTTCTCTAACTCATCTATCATCATCATCATAATCTCTATGAGAGGAAGAGTAAGCAGTGTTAATAGACCTAACATCAAACTGTCGATGGCAGTGGCTTCTTCGTCGCCCATTGGGAATGGAGCCCTTCACTTGTTCAAGATCCCTTATGGGCCTTCTCACTTGTTTGTGAAGCTTAAGGATGATCTCATCTCTTCTCACTTCATAAGCTTGCTGAAGTGGAATGCCCCTAAAATGAGAGGAATCTCCTTAATTGGTTATAGTAGAGCTAGGAAAGAAGGCATAGGATGAAACAGCCATGAATGCTTTTTCGGGAGTTTTAGGATGTGTTTGGGTTAAGGATTGTGTTTGGACTATTTTTTGGGTTCGTTATAGGCCAATGAGGGTTCATTAAGGTGGATAATTGAAGGAGAATCTTGAAGAGTCAAAGTGTGAATTTTTAGGGGTGAAAGCAAGAAGATAGTGAGGGGTAGACCTAGGCAGTGGGCTGGGTCAGGGCAAGCCCAATAGCAAAAGGGGTTGGGCGGGTCAGCAATAGAATTTTAGTGGGGCAGGTAAGGTCATGGGTTTGGCGACCCTGACCCGACCATGACCCGTCCACTTTAACACTGTTAACAATCTGGGTTTCTACGCAGGCATCTTAGCTAGGAAATTCATTAAAAAAATTACAAGTCCAAAAGTTCATTAAAAAGGCCCACATGATAGTCTGATGTCTGTCCACAGTATAATTTTTTATTTACAATGGCTAGATTCTCTCTAATTAAATTTCAAGGGCCCAATTGCTTGACTGTTTACTTATAATATTGTACCAAATGCCCAAAGAGAAATCGATTGATATTGAAAACCTATGCAGCAAATGGCAAACTAGTCAAGGACTACTCAAGCAAACCCTAGTTCAATTTCTCCGAGCTCTTCAGCAAGAATGCCCCTAAATTAATTTGACTGATATTAAAAACACCCAGAGAGAGATCGATTAAGATTGACTTAGACTTAGAGAAAGAGAAAGAGGGACAAACAGAGAGAGAGAGAGAGATCAAAAACTCATATTTTTAAAGAGAGAATTCAGGAGATTTCAGAGTTCTATGAAGAAATGTCAACGGAGAGAACTCGTCGAGGAAGGACGCTGAAGTTTTTTGTTGAGGGCCTCATTAACAATTTGTAAGCTCTTACCCATATCCCGACCCTTGACCGATCCGGTTTCGCCATAACTTAATGACCCGTTAAAAGCCTAACCCATTTGTCATTTAAGTGGATGTCGACCCCTTTTGCTACGGGCCTAACCCAGGCGGCCCATTTAGGCCCCTACCCACTGCCCAGGCCTAGTGAGGGGTTTTGATTGAATCAATGGAGGTGAAAATTTTGATTCAACAATCACCCAAGAGGAGCTCTAATTTTGATACCAACTAGATGAGGATGGATCCTCAAAACTCCCAAGATCAATATAATAAGAAATAATCACTCCCAAAGTGTGCTCCTCTTGGATTCAATCTCAAACAATAATATTGTGAGACAAAGAAAAATTCTAAAGGAAAGGCTCTCTAATCACACTATTAATTTAAGTCATAAAAATGTGGAGAGTTTTATAGTAAAAATGGTCTTCTACCTTTCATTTCATAATTTAACTGAAGTTGAGTGTACATGAAGGTAATTGGGTCTATAAGTGGGGGATTAGCTGTTAGATTAGTGAGGCAAATGGACCAATGGGGAGCATACAAGGTATCCAAGAGAAATATATCAAAATGCTAAGATAATTACAACCAAGATGGGTGTATTTTTCTAGGATTCAGCCCCACCTTGTAGGAAGCTTCTAGAAGGTTTCACTCTGCTAATATGGGGTCTTGCTGCTTGATACATCTTCGTTGGTGTATGTAGAATCATCCCATGCTAAGTAATTTCAAAGATTACACCTACATCTATCTCAATTAAGGTTAAATTCCATAATGGTTCAAAACTGAAATTCTATGCACACTCCATATAATTGGGCCGTTTTGCCTTTTTGAAATTCATTTCCAAATTTTAGCACATAGGGCTAAAATAAACATCTTGTATAGGTCTTGAATGCCACTAATGTAAACAACATGAGTGTCACAATGTATTGCTGGCCATAATGAAGTCAACAAAAAGGGTGGAACACATCAGCTATGTTTGTTTGTTATTGCACGTAAAGGGTTTGCCCTTTTCAATTTGTTCTTTATAATTTTTCCCTTTTCAATGTAGTTTATCTAGTTGGATGATATTTAAAAATTTTATATAATTTGGATGATTTTGCACATGGTGTTGATGAGAAGTACATAAACTATTTGCAATTTTTAACTTATGAAGAAGCGAGAATTTATGACAAATTGTTTAATTGAAAAGAAGCGAGTAAGGATGCTCATAAAGATTCTTCAAAGAGTCAAACTTCTACCACATATCAATTGTTATGTTTTAGGGTATCGACGCATATTTATAAAACTTACACCTAAGGACGCAAAAGAAGGAATAAGGAATAGGCTATATGTGGCTATCATGCTTTAGGTGATAAATTATGTTATTGCTTCAACATTTTCCTTCATAATTAAGCATGTTTAATGTTTTCAATAAATATGAAATTATTTACGCAGGTAACTATGTCTTTTATTGATGATAGTTGTGAGAAATCCTCATCAAAGAGGCGCATTTGGGGTCCTGACAATGCTATTGAATCCTATATTTTATACTAATCATGTTGAGCAGGTACGTAAGCAAAAACAAATATAATCCACAAATGTTATTTTTTTAATATATAAATGAGTTAGGGTTACTATTTTATTTGTGAATGTAGGTTTACATTCCCTACTGGGTGGAAATGGAAATCATTAGATATTGGTTGTGGCTAACCTAAAGGAGGAACAACTGTATTATTTGGATTTGATGGGTCTATCTATCAGAAGTTCGAATTAAATTAGCATTTGAGCTGGTAATCAATTAATTCAAGCCGGTTTTTTTATTCAATCAACTTTTTAAAACAATACTAGCATCATTTTAATGTAACTACTGAAAGAATCAAAGTTCTTTCAAGAGGGCCCTCAGTTGCATCGGTTGTTTCAGAATGTATCAACTTTTAAATTGCATGTGCCACTGGTTTATAGACAGCTGAACACGTGAGTGAGACTCGGGATTGTGAATTACACATTACCCATTTTATATGATTTTTGATTATAAGACTCATGTTTATGTTGTAGGCATGATTGTTGCATGTTTATTCTCAAGTATATTGAAGCAAGTGACAATTCTACATGGAACCATATTAAATTTTCGGTATGAGTAAATTATAATGTCCAAAATCCTAGTGGATTAAATTTGAGTATGAGTGAATTATAATGCAGAAAATCTCAATTTATTGCTTTTATTTCCTCCTTTTGTGGTCAGATTAAATGAGGATGAAGTGACTGAAGTACGTAGCGAAGCTCGGGCTAGCGAATTCAACATGGCAGATTTTAAATCAACTAATTGATAAACTAATTATAGAACAAGTGGTTACATTTGGGTTTTTTTTATATATTTTATTTTGATTGATATGTTTCATATTTCTATTTGAGTTATTTTATTTTCCAAAAATATAATAAATTTAAAAAGCAAAATGCAATATCCAAGGCCTTTAAAATAAATTTAAAAAGAGAGAAAGAGCAAACATCAAAAAGCACCTTTTTCAACTTTTAATTCCACGAAAAAGTCGAACATCATTGAAAAATTTATTCAAAAAATATAACTTGTGAAACTAATCTACAAGGATCACCATCCTCTTTCGAACTGCAATCAACAACCTTAGGATTCTTCTCCAAATTCTCCACTTCTTCACTTAAGACAACATGCATGTCTAACAAAATCATTACTTGATAGAACTATTTTGTTTAAGTTATATATACACATAAGTGTTGGTAATTACCTTGTCGTATTTCGCCTTCAATGTAAGAATTAAGCATGGTGCTCATTATATGCTTACACACTCTATATATGTAGTCATGATCAATATCCGTTGGAGATTTGGGCAGTGTGCATTGAGAACTTGTGATGTAAGCTTCATTCAAGTCGAACTCGTCCCTAAGTTTTTCTCCAATAGATTTACTATTGCTAACTTTTGGACAAGTATGTATGGTGTGACCTATAGCATGACATTTGCTACAAGCACAAGATTTTTTCCCCTTTGCTGCCCCTTTTGAAATTATAACCTAAGGATCGTTTATTCTCCTACTTCCATCATATATGCCATCTTGTTCTTTATGTGCAAAGTTGTTTTGATTGAGCTGAATTTGTTTTTGGGCCTCAATAATCCACCTTCGAAGAATTATAGCACTTGAAATCTCGTTCATATTTACATATTTCATAGTTGCAAATATGTGGTGACATGGAAAACCTACCGATTCCAACTTCATGCAACAACAACAAATCATATTATGTACATCATGCCTAATCATTACATACCAAATTTGCTCATGTTCAACGTCTTGCAACCAATAGAAAATAGGCACATTGGAACCTTTAGCTTTTTGTTTCTCACCCTTTACCTCCCTAACTCACAAGTCAACTCCTTACAAAAGAGGTTGTAACAGTTTCCTGTGTATACATTTGCTGCATGTGACTTGATGCTACAAATCACTCCCTCTATGACAGTATATGTATGAATTGTTGTATGAGCACTGTATCCATCTTTGTCTCATTGTTCTATAATTACTTATTTGTGTAATTAAACAAGTCTGCATAACTTGATGTTTGGATCCAACCCTACTTTTATTGTTCTGTGCATGGGCTCAACTCTTTGCGTGCTCCTCATCCCTACAGCAGTGGACAAAGAGTAATTATTGGGTTAATTTTTAAAACCTATAAATAATAGATAAATGAGTTACAATAGTTATTTAGATACCTGCAAAGAGATATCCACATAGATATGCTTCTACCCACTTCTCCCTACCACTGTACAAGTATATTGCCCACTTTCTATGTTGTATGCCATAATAAGACATGCATTCTTGCCAACAAACTTCAAAATCTTTTGGAATACAATACTTGCTGATGCATTTGATGAAAAAACTTGCAAATTGAGGGCCACCATTTGATTGCGCATATCTCATTAGATGCCACAAACATAATCAATGTCGTGCTTTCGAAAATACCACCTTAATTGCATTGGCCATATCTTTATCACCACTATCTCTAGTTTTTGCCTTATCTCTCTTCAACTAACTGCTCCAAAAGAGGCTTCGTTCTCATGCACTTCTAGAGGACAACCAAAAGTCACTATCTTTAGATTATGGTTGATATCAACAAGCATGACAAGTGGCTTATTATATTCATTACATTTTTAGGTATTATCCAAAACAAGAACATGCCCAAAAGTTTTATAATCCAAGCGTGATGTTTTTTCACACCAAAATAGGTTTTATAATATGCCCTCATCATTCTCAGTATATCTCAGGTAATATGTCGGATCAATATCTTTCTTTCCCTATAAATATGTCAAATGATGGGAAGAATTGAAGTTTTAATATTTATAACCTCAAGTGCAAGGTTTATCGCTGAGTAGTTGGGGTGTCGTCCACTGGGAGTTGGGTTTCAAGTACCAAGGTTAACTTGAGTGTTTCAAGCTAGGCTAAGTGAAAAAGGAATGAAACACAAGCTAATTGAAGCTGATAAATATAAAGGAAAGGCTTAGGATTGTGATTTGACTGATCTACGAACCAAACATCCAAGGTAAGCCCTAACCTACCTGACCTAAACCTACAACTAGAGATGGTATGATTGCATCACCGAAGACCACCCAAGCACTCTCTTAAGGGTCCTGGGCTAGTTTAGTTAGTTTAATCACCTATTGTCATGGGATTAGCCTAATTAGACCACGAGCTTAGTAACCCTAAGACCTAGCTAGGATAAATCCTGGTTATTTTCTCTACCACACTAGCTAATTGATCTCACCTCTGGCTATAAACCAACCCCTAAAATATGGATGAAAGCCCTTTCGGGCATTTCATCAAACACTTGGGAAGTGTGGGAGAAAATTCTAAATTGAAAGCATAAGTTGGGTGTGGCTAGGCCTAATCCAAAACTTATTAGCCATCAAAAGACTAATCACAATCTAAGCCAACAAAAACAAGCAACTAATCATCACAAAAACACAATTAGACAAATGAATTAAGCTAGCAACTTAACCAATCAAGCATGAAGTAGGGAAATAAACCTAATCTAACTTGGATTAAAACTACTACTAAACACAAAATCACAATAAAAACTAAATATTCGAACTAAACAAAATATAAACTAACGTGTCAAATAAGAATAAACTATGAAACAGAGAGAGAAAGAGACGAGAAAACTTAGTCTTGATTTCTTGAAGGGAGTTCAAAATCTACAAGCTTGAATCCAAAACAACCAAAATAGAACATAATCTACCTAGTTTATTAATCCCCTAATGGGGTTTTTAGTGGCTGATCCTAAAACCCTAAATCGAGTTCTTACCCTAAATCTACAAGTTCTTCAATGCTTCCTGCTCGATTTTCCATAGATCGATATATGCAACGTGGGGGAATGCCAACATCATACATTTGTTCCATTTCTTTCTTATCCTCCTCTAGAATTTTCCTGTGAGATCTATTTTTTCATTAAAAATAAAAGTACATCATGCTTTTAAGAACATTATAATCAAAGTAATAAATTTAAAACATAACAAATAAATTACATATTTACCAACCTAAAGTATCTTGTATGTTGTTGTTTTGCAAGAGTGTGTGTATGGTCGGCCACAAATCTAGTAAAAATCCAATGATATGCTTCTTTGATCCATTTGACTCAAATCGTTGCTAGACAATTACATCTTGTCAACGCTTTTGCCGTCCTTTTCCTATTAAGGTTGTTTATGTATGTCAGATCACATTCACCCTCTACAAAACATTTAAATATTATCGGTCAGATGACCATCTGTTCTACTCTTGCATGCTCCTTTTTGTCAAATTCCAAAGCCTTTTGCTTCTGCATACATTTCATAAAATTGACTGCGTAAATCCAAAGATCTGAATATCAATTTTGTCATATCTCTCATAGTAAAATCCTAAAGTGCTTTGCCAAATGACGCCCAGAGATTTTCATCATCCAAATCCTCAATTATTATAGCTTCACTCTTACTAGGAGTAAAATCACTCATGCCACTATATTCCTCCATAAATTTCCCACCTCTTTCGTTGCTCATGTCCATGATGCACTAACTTCGTAAAACAAAAATAAAACACTCAAGGTGTTTCATGTTAATTAAAAAACAAAGAGGAAAAAGTAGAGGTAATATTCCAAATTTATTTCTTACTAATTCAGCATAATTTAGCACGATCCAGCATAATCATTATTGTTAAGTACTTATTGAAAATATCTAGTTATATTTTGTTCAACTATTTAGCATGTTTCAGTATGATTCACCATGTTTCAGCTGATTCAGCATGTTTCAACAATAAGCATCAATAATTACTTCTCATATTATTTATCCCTTTGCATTTAAATATATATATATATATATATATATATATATATATATATATATAGTTTTCAAACAAAGCAAAAAAATTTTGATCAACAAAAATTAAATTTATAAATGCAAACACATCTATCATTGAAACGTAAAACTTATTCATAACTATGAATAGAACAAACATAAATATAAGAGTTTGAAATACATAAAAACTTAAAAGTCTAAATGATAGAACACTCATAAAATATTAGTCTAAATAATTCTATTGGAAATTTATTCATAACTAACACGATCGTATTCAAAAAAAAAACAACTTAACACAATCAACATATCAAGAAATTCAAGATAAATAAAACATATGACTTGCTACTCATAAATGTATGATTTAAATTAGAGAACAAAGGATGTGATTTAATATACCAATTTAAGAAGCTGAGGAAGGTGGACGTTGAATGATTTTAACAAACACTGTTGAGAAGGAATTGATAGTGAATGATTTTATCAATTAAGTTGATAAACAATTATTGACATGACGTTATTGAATAAGATTGAATTTATACATGTCAAGTAATTAGGGTTTCGTAAATTATGGACGAAGATAAGAAAAAATAATATCTTGAAAGATTTCATATACCTTTTTAATCAAAGAAAGATTTCACAAATTGCAAAAATAGATAATCATGCTAATAAAAGAAAAATAAAGATATTAACAGTGGAAAATATATCAAAAAGAAAATAAATTATGGAGGAAGAAAAGATATTAAAAGGCAAGTGCAAACGCCCAAAAAAAAAAAAATATGTTTATACATACAAACCCAACAGGACAAGTTGAACCTGAGACATGTTGCAGAAGCCCATAAAATATATCAAGCCCCTAACCCACCAAGATACCGTGATTCTTATTACTTTAATTGCCACATTCAATATATTTAACATTATAATAAGGTAGTGTTTAGTTGGGGGCAAAATAATTTTCCTGAGAAATAGTTTTCCAATTTTCCATTGTTTGGCACAATGAAAGACGGAAAACTATTTTCCAAGAAAATTAATTTTGCCCCCAACGAAGGAAAATGATTTCCTTTTTGAGAAGATAGGAAGTTGATTTTCTTCCTTGAACTCTTTGATGATGTGGTCAGATGAAATTTAGGTGCAAATTCGATTTCAATAGTTTTGATTGAAACTTAACTATTCGATGGGAAATATTAAAATAAATTTAAATTTAAATTTTCATCTCAAATTTCTTTCATTTGATCGACATTTATCTCCACCATGACAATTTAATCGATATTTTTTGGCACTAAAACAATTCAGTCGACTCGTTATAAAAATAATTTTAACGGTTTGGATCGAAACTTGATCATTAGATAGAAAATATTAAAATAGGCTGAAATTCAAATTTCAAACTTGATATTTTTTCATTTGGTCAACATTATTTTCCATAACGACAATTCAATTGATATTTTTTGTCCCATAAACAGTGCAGTCAATATTTTTCACCACTAGAACAATTTTAATTGTTTGTATCAAAACTTGATTATCAAATAAGAAAGATTTAAATATGCTCAAATCTAGAATTTGAGCACAGTATTCCTTCATTTGGTCAATATTTTTCTCCGACATGGCAATTCAATCGACATTTTTTGCCACTTAAACAATTCAGTTGATGTTTCTCGTTATTAAAATAATTTTAACGATTTAGATCGAAACTTTATTATCTGAGATGATGTATTGAAAAAAACTCAAGCATAAATTTTAAGTTCAAAATTTCTTCATTTGGTCAACATTTATCTCAACTACGACCATTCAGTCAATATTTTTCACCATTGAAATAATTTAGTTGATGTTTTTCTCTTTTTCAAGGAAAATGATTTATATTATACCAAACAACAGAAAATGTGACATAACAATCAATTTTCCTTGTAAAAATACTTCCATAGAAAATGATTTTCTGGGAAAACCATCTTCCTTCTAACTAAACACTGCCTACATATATACCAAGGTAGTGTTTGATTGAGAGGAAAATGATTTTCTCATAAAATAGTTTTCAATTTCCATTGTTGGGCACAATAAAAGATGGAAAACCATTTTTCAAGGAAAATAATTTTCCCCTAGTTTCATTTTTGAGAAGATCGGAAGTTGATTTTCTTCGTTCAACCCTTTGACAATATGGTTAATCGAAATTTAGGTGCAAAATTCAATGTCAAGAGGTTGGATTGAAATTTTATAATTCACTGGAGAAGATTAAAATGAACACAAATCTAAATTTTAAGCTCAAGTTTCTTTCATATGGTCAATATTTATCTCCGCTATGACAGTTTAATCGATATTTTTTGTCACTTAAACAATTCAATTGACTTGCTACTAAAAAAATTTCATTAGTTTGGATTGAAACTTGATCATCAGATAGAAAAGGTTAAAATAGACACAATTTTTGGCTATTTAAACAATTCGGTCAATTGTTTTCACCATTAAAACAATTCCAATCGTTTGGATCTAAACTTGATCATCGGATAGAAAAGATTAAAATAGGATCAAATCCAGATTTGAGCTTAACATTCCTTCATTTGATCAACCTTTTTCTCCACCATGAAAATTATTCTACATTAGTCTTCACTTCAACAATTTGGTCAATATTTTACTAAAACAATTGCACAGTTTGGATCAAAACTTGATCATCTGATAGAAAAGATTGAAATAGGCTCAAATCCATATTTTGGGCACGACATTCCTTCATTTGGTCAAGAATTTTTCTCTGCCATGACAATTCAATCAATATTTTTGTCACTTAAACAATTCAGCTGATGTTTTCCATCACTAAGAATTTCAACGATCTAAAGCAAAACTTGATTGTCCAATAAGAAATATTAAGAAAAGCTCAAATATGAAGTTTAAGTTAAACATTCATTCTTTTGGTCAACATTTATCTCTGCTACGACCATTCACTCGATAGTTTTCACCACTTAAATAATTCAACTGACGTTTTCCTCTTTTTCATGCAAAATAATTTATCTTGTACCAAACAACAGAAAATATGACATTAAAATCAATTTTTCTTGAAAAAACGTCTGCCATGGAAAATGATTTTTCGGGAAAACTATTTTTCTTCCAACCAAACACCACCCAAACAAGCACAACAATTAATCGACATTAGTCACCGCCCCCTCATATCTCGCACCCACTGCCGGCCACCAGACTGTGACAACCACCAGCCCCGAAGCCAAGCCCCTCCACCACTAGCCGAAATTTCTACAATCTTGCCGGTACTGGAGAGAAACACAAAGCCCATTAACAAAAGAGAAGGCCCGGCAACTCAAACCCGACAGTGTGCTGCCATACTTTGGTAGCACACAATGACCTCGCAAGCGCGCAACCGCACGGAGTCTCCAGCGCCGGAGGGGGTGCGAGAGACGATGAAGGTAAAAATTTCGAATGGTTGCCTGAAAATATGAATGGTCTGTAGAAAAATTTGAACGCTAATATTCATGCATAATAAGATCTAAACAACCGTTACAAATATAATGTTTACTCCAAACTTATAAATGTTTTGTGATTTTTATAATATATTTTTACTCATTTAAAAACAAAAAATAAATCAACGTTTAGGTCATGGAGTAACAAATATACAGTCTAGATTTACTTAGGTATGGTGGTCGTCGTATAATGAGAACCACTGTAAGTTTTTGCTTTTTATATACACAAATCTTGGAAATTATATTATGGTGCATAATATGCTGTATGCACTTGCCATTCCATGAATTTAAAAACTACATGAACGTGTTAAAAATATACCCAACTTCATAGCGTCACAAGAACTTGCATTAAATATCTGGAATCTTTGATAAGATCAAGGTTGGAAACTAGATGTGGAAAAGGATTCGTTCTCCTGTAAGCAGGGCACTGTCCCTCTGGCCAATTTTTGCTTGGGTTTATTACACCTTTACATGAGTTGCATATCAGATTAATAGTGTTCTCATTGCCGCCCCCGCCCCCCCCCCCACACACACACACAAAGAGAGCGAACAAAAAAACAAAACAGTTTTCTCATTTATAATGGGGTCCATGGCTCCATGCATCTCCCTTCCGACTGCCTCAGGAGCGTTCTTTTCTCGTGAACAATCTGTTGGGGATTTTTTTTTTAAAATTTTGTTTCGTTCTTGTCATGTTTTCAGAGGATGGTGCAATCCCTTGGGTTCACAACTTCTCAGAAAAATGTATGGCTCTAAAGTCTAAAGATGAGCCTTTTGGGCGTATCTTCTGAACACGCTTGCCCCTCATATATCTTAGTACCTCTCCTTAATTGTAAACCCGAATAAATCATTTTATAATATTTAGAAATAGTTAGTACCCCAACAAATATAGGGAAAAGGAAGGAGGGGTGAAGGGAGTATCATTTCTTTGACAGTCATAAATACCTAGTTAATGGAAGCTATTAACCAAAAAATGTATCCCACCTCAATAGGATAAATCAATTACATGACGACCAAATGCCCTCTAAATCTCGTGTAAATTCATCCGCTCTATTTAATACAACATTAATGTGATCAGTCCCTGATATAATTCTATCAACTTCGGGAACTCTTTTCTTAATGCTATAAGAACATTCAAGTGGGACAACTTGATCTTCATTGCCGCGGATCACTTTAATCGTCACTCTCATCTTGCTCAAAATTTCCAAGAACTCATCCGTAAATCTCGTGCCCCCACAAATCACATTGTGCATTGTGTGCCAAGCTGAATGGTGGGTGTGCCTTGTTAAGTCCATGATCATGAAATGAAGATCCCTGCAAGTGAACGAAAATTCTATACGATCAGCCACTTGCAGTATTCAATGGGTCATTATAGCAGTTCATGTCCAAAAATGCCATCAAGTTTTTAATTTTTTTTCCAATCTGTCACCAACTTATTTTTTATCATCTCAATGCCAGTATGTCTAGTGTTTTGGGAAGAATATGACACCAAGTGATTGGTTTTTTTTCAATCTGCCACTGAATTATTAGTTTCTTTTTTCAATTTGTAACAGACAATAACAAGTTTCATAGTTACTTGATGACAAATTGGGAACAGCCTACAAAACATAGCGAAATTAAGGGGGGTGGGAATAACTTGATGTGATGGTAGTTTGGGGAAAAAAAATCAAAACTTGATGGCATTTTCGTGAATGAGCTCATCATTCCAGCCGGATACTTGGATTCAAACAGGGTTGAATCAGATGTGCCAACATCAACTCCACTTAGTTTTAGGTCATTACAGGTTCCCTTTCAATAGCCCCTTGTCTCAGTGGGCTTCCCCGATAAGCTTGTCAGGAAAATGCAAAAGCAAACTTACAGGCTGCTATGATTTTGGTCAGCTAGTTCATGAACGAGTCAAACCTCTTGCTGCCTTGTTTTGCAAGAAAAAATCATGTTAATTTTGTTTTAAGTCCAAGATGCATGATTCCAGGTCAGTTAGATTAGATCATTTGATCAGATAGTCAGGTATTCGATGATTAGATATATTCGACAACCCAAACAATGGTACAGATAAAGAGGTACCTTCTCCACGTGAGTATTCGTAGAATCGATTCCCATAATCTATGGTGCCGGCATACAATGAAACATACAATCCAGCCCAAGTGCTCGTACCAAGACATAAATGCTGCCCCGACCAGTAATGGCAGCCACAGCTTCTTCCCAGCAAGTTTTTCAAGTGCGGCTGAACTTGCACCATCTCCTCTTGAAGCAATGCAGGGCTGGAAATCAAATTAAAATGCATTCAGAAATTGCAATGGTAGAAGGGAGTTTTGGAGATGAAAGTGTTAAAAAAAAAAAATCACCTTCCTTCATTAAGCTCTTCATTTCAGATCAAGTACAGGTGGGAAGCTAGAACCAAACAAGCAAAGTTTCCCAAAATAGGCAGGTGTGCCTCCAGTACATGTGTCCATATTGAAAACTTATACCCAGGTGTTAGTGACACTAGAATTTTACAAATTCACGCACTGGATATTGACAAGTTAGTTGATTTGGCATTTGGAAAAATATTTCATAACCAGGAGGTTTGCATGCAATTAGGAAGTCAATTCTGATTGACTAAAAAAAAATGTTTCCGAGCCAAAATAGTCTCATATGCACACTTACTGGCGCTATCAAAGTGACAGATTTCACTGCCTCTGGGTACTTTGCGGCCAAAGCCAGCGCAACTGTTGACCCATGGAGTGTGCAACCAAATGGAAGGAATTCAATTCAAAAGGAAATATAACTGATTTCTCAATCATCTCCACATGATCTTTTAGAGTACATAAGCAGCCTGGTGGCTTTGGGCTTCTTCCAAATCCAATTAAGTCAACAGCAAACAACCTGTATTTCTGTTTTGCCTCTTCAGACAAGTTACCGAAAACTGTTTCTGTCCAGAATGAGGATGAAGAAATGAAACCATGCAAGAATATCACATTCTCAATTGATTTCCCTTCCAAATTCCCATCACGTGCTGCCATAAAACATTATGAAACCAGCATTAGGAATCAACCAAGCAACTCCGAAATTTTTTTATTTTTTGCCTTTTTTAATTATTTTTGCAATAAAATTCAGGAAGAGCTGAGTAATGTCGACAGAAATCCCTACTTTCGGGAGCTATTTTAGCTGCACAACAGCCAGTCATAGACAATACATTTGGCCTCTACATTCCAGTTCAGTTTAATTTGATAAGTAGCAGCTTCACAGAAATGTCTCGGGATTGTTGGGAAAACTAGGCAGTACAGTCAGACACTCACGATCCATAGTACTAATATTACTACCTTCACTGATTTTCTGACAACTAGGCTTGATACTAATCCTCAGTAAGTGAGTGGAGGGAGAAGGGACCAGAGCCAGGGCTTCACACAATTGTGACACAAAATTGAAGGGAAAAGAAGATTCTGTATTCAGCTCCAGCTGCACATTAATCTTATTGACACGGCACCAAATCTAGCTAATCCATATGTGCCAGTTTATGTCTCTGGTAACGACTGATAAATTAACCTTTCATCAACTTAAGTCCCAACAAAGATAAGACATCAAACCCCGCCGAATCAGAGTTGCAGGACTAGATGTAGTACTGTAGGAGCCTAATCCTTAATTAAATATACGTAGTTCATAGATTAAGAATATTTAACTTCCTACTATTCCACAGACTAAAAGTACAGGATGATCTCCAAAACATTTACCTATAGTCTAGTGAAAAAATCGCCACAAAGTGTTCTTTTCACTTGTTCAATAAGTGGACAATAATTTTTACAACTCAAGTGGCTGGAAGGGTCTGTTTTTTTCCCTCTTTTCTTGTGGGATTTTTTAGTTTAGTTGCAAGTAAGGGCAAAAGGAGGCATGTATTATGTATAGCCTTAACAATGTAACCTTTCATGTGAGTCCGTTTATATGGAGTTCAGCTCATTCATAATATCAAAAAAAATTTCTGCAAGTTCGACATTTAGTTTTGCGTAACAAACTTATACATAACCACTGAAACTTATCCGACAGATAACATAGGTATATATGAAGCAGGGGCGGATCCAACGTGGTGTCAGTGGTGTCACCCGACATCCTCTCAAAAAAAAAAAAAACACTATGCGAAGCAAATTTAAAACTAACATTTCTATATAAATACGGAGGGGGCGAAATAGAGGCATGAAGCAGCGTTTGGCTTATTGGTTCAAGGCAGATTTGTTGCATTTTGCTTGTGCGTGAGGGCACAGGTTCGAATCCCCCATACACACTCAATTGCATTTTCGTAAATTTTATTTTATGCCTTAGAGAACAACTCTACCCCCCTCCCCATTCGACATTATGTCCTGAGTTATGTCCTAGACAAAACCCCAACCCCCACGCAAACTCTTCGTCACTGCCAACTATTCTAGTCGCAGCTTGTCCCACTGCCTGGTGGCGTTCGTTGCCTGTCCAAGCCCCAACCACAGCCCACCTTCCTTCTCCAAATTTGTGATTTCTTCTTTTATTAATACTAGTTTAGATACTCTAATTGACGTGAATTTATCACTTAATTCTTTAATTTGCATATTAATTTATGCTTTTGTTGTTTTGTTTGTAGCCAATTCCAATTCTAAATTGCTTTAATTTTTAGCTTTAATTTCAATTCTTGGTTAATTCGTCAATTTGTAGAGTAATTAGCTTTTATTGTTCGATTTGTAAGTCTATTTATCAATTTTAAATCAAAATTTATTTAATTTATAGGTTTAATTTCAATTTTAGGAGAATAATTTGCTTTCATTGTTTGATTTGTGAGTTTATTTGTCAATTTTAATTTCAAATTTTCTTAATTTATAAGTTTAGTTTCAATTTTAGGCCAAAATACATAGATATTTCAACAAGTTTGCTAAGGAATCCTCGGTACCTTCAAGCTAACAAAGGAATTTTAGTTTATGATAATTGTTAAATTTTATATTGTGTACTATTAATTTCGACACCTCTCTTTAAAATTTCTGACTTCGCCGCTAATATGAAGGAAAAAATTGGCGTCAAATGCCTCGCCGTCACGTTTCACAAACTAATGCCCCTTGCTGCTGTTGTTCTTCACAGTTCTATATACGGAGGCTTTTAGACTACAATTTTTTGACAAGACTAATTGGCGCATCCCCAAAATAAGATAGGCCCGTAGTCGGCGGAAGGTGGCGATGAGTCACCTGACGCTAAATTTTCCCTATATGAAGGGTACAAAAGTCCCATAGAAATTGTAAAGAAATTCACTAGTTTACTCTTTCTTCTACAGGGGGTGGGGGGAAGAAATTAAAACAAAAAAAAAAAGGGAAAGGAAGGACATAAGAGAACTTACCTTGTGGACTCTCCGGGGCTTGCACCACAACATGAAGCCTCAGATCACTGCCATCCTTCATACAAGAAACACAAGACTGGCAGCTACAATCCGACCACATATTCCCTTTCTCTCTCTTCCCCAACTCACCCGAATCCAACCTTCTCCTTCGAATCCTCAAATCTCCCCGCAATCCCAATTCCCTAAAAACGTTTCGCCTGCAATCTCCATACAATGTCTCCGACAGCTGAGACTCCCTCTCACCATTATCATCATCACCACCTTCATTCACTGACCTCTTCTTCAGACAGTAACAAGGAGCAGATACGTAATTCTTACCCTCGAAGAACTCGTCGAGGTAAGCGAATACTATGCAGAAGACAGAGTCCGTGAAATCTAAGGCAGTGACGACCATGAAGCTCAGCAGACCATGAAGTAATTGCGCTAATTGCTTGATCCATTTGGCAATTGGTATCGATAAAGGGCCGAAAATCATCAGAAAATGAGGTGATGAGGGCAGAGAACGGAATAGAGATTGAATGGAAATAGGAGGTGATATGGTGACTCATACAGAGGTTATGGTTATGTTTATAGGGTTGCACTGGGGCGGGACGGAGACAAATTGAATTTTCCCATGCGGATTATTCTGACTCTGGAAGTAGAGATCGTCTTCCAGCCACATTGCCGAATAGATGGCTGTTGCTCCTGGTTGCGTAGTATAGAATCCATACTCCAGAGTCCCGAGTTGAATTTTGAATTGTGAAATTTACGGCAGAGTTATGCATTAACAAGTCTTCAATCAATTTATTTTTTTGACAACAAATAAGTATCTATTATATAATATAAAAAAAATATTGAGTTGACTTATGTGAGAGTGATTTTAGGAGGTTTATTAATTTACAACCCTTGATTGAATATTCTGGCAAATCTCAGCCATCAATCAAAAATTTAATTATTTTTAAAAAAATAAAAAGTATTGACTGAGGTATTAAGTACATTAGGTCCCAAGCTCGATTCCCCCATCCCCCATTGTATTGCCCTTGTGACTACTACGGACCAAAAAAAAATATACATTAGTAACTTTCTTGATTCTCTCTCTTTCTCTCTCACGTTAACTCCTTAAAACCTACTTCTCATAAAATTCTCTATCATTTTTTCTCTCCATCCGAACATAAATTTGGGTCTCCTTTATGAAAGGTAAATGTTATGATCTATATCATGAGTCAGTTAAGTGTAAAATCAGATAACAGAAGTTTTGTACATTTACTTTTAAAGTGAGTACTACTTTTATTTTTAAGCTTATTATTTGTTATAATTCACAAATTGATTAGTATGTTGTTAAAAATATTTAAAAGACACAAATTTATAGAATAAGAATTTGTATTATACATAAAATCCAAACAAACAATATTTCCAATTTTTGCATAAATTAAATATTATTGATAGTCTATCTGTATGCTTTTATTTATATCTAAAAAGGATAACCTATGAAAATTCCATTTGATAGTGCTTAGCAAAATTTCATGAATTATAGACACAACCTAAATAAACAATCAAAACTCAACAACATTAACAAAGCGTCTGAATTCACACTCAAACAAACAAACAAAAAGATTGTAGATTGAGTATTATTACAATTCGTACCACTTAATTATATTATAGTTCGAGACCATACATTGTATAGACAACACACACACACACACACACACACACACACACACACATATATATATACATATATATATATATATATATATATATATATATATATATATATGTATGTATGTATGTATCTATGATATGCTTGCTCTACAGTTGCCACTTGCTATCATCAAATTTGAAATCATAATATGTTTGCTCACTAGGGGTGAGTAAAAAAATCCTAAATCAAAAAACTGAACTGAAAAACCGAAAGACCCACTTCAATTTTTCTACAAATTTTAGTCTGGTTAACCGAAGTGAAAAATTTTACGGTTTCGGTTTCGGTTTGGCCATTTGAAATTTGGTTAATCACATGGTTATGATCCATTAACCGAGTCCAAAACTTTGCTTTTTTCAAAAAAATATTAAATTTTATATTAGTCAAGTGTAGGTTTTATACATATTAAAATATAAGAGTAAACATACAATGTGTAAATTAATATTTGGTGTCCCAAATAGTTAAATTAAATAAAAGGAGTGAAAATTGAAAATTAACAATCTAAACAAACGATTAACCGATAACCGAACCGAAAATCCGATTAACCAAGTTTTTTCGATTCGGTTATGATTTACATTTTTGTCGAACCGAAAATTTTGGTTAACTGAAAATTTTGGTTTGTCGAATCTCAAATAGCAGAATAGAAATCAAAACCAAAATCCTAAATTTTTTTTGCTTCGATTAACCGAACCAACTTTTTTAGAAAAGTCAAACCAGTTAACCGGTTTTTCGGTTTGGTCTTTGAATTTTCCAGTTTGGTTTTCAGCTTTGGTTTTTGTGTTCACTCCTACCTTTTGGGATGTTTGCACAATTAGGTTGCTACTGTATGGGGTAGAGGTGAAATAAATTAGAAATCTATACTTCGGAGTGAAGGGTGCTGGGGATTGAATTGTGTTGGTGTAATGAGTTTGTGCAACACCCCCTCAAACAAAACAAAATAGAGAGAGCATATAGAATTTGTGAAGAATTGCAGCGTATTAGATGTCCAAAATTATTGAAGGGTTTGCTCTAAGTTAGCGTTATTAGTTGTGTGTCCCTTACCTTCCCCCTCCCCAGTCCCCCGCCCTAAAAACAAATTGCGAAAATTAGTGCAACTGGACTTTTTTTTTTAAGAGAGAGGGAGGGCAGGGCGGAACTTGGATTGATGTAATTGATAAATAAATAATTACATAGCACTCAACACGTTCACAAATATTAATTGTTTTATTATAACTTTTAATTAACTTAGTATAATAATAAGTGTTTCCATGGTTTTAATTCTTCCTATGCTTTTGTCACACATTTTATAAATGTAATCTATAATGAATTTTCGTAAAGAAAACTAGCTAAACACTAATTTGGTTACTAAGGTTAATGACAATCTCTTTAAACCATGCTTCGTTTCTTTTTTCCCTAAACGCCAAAATCCATATATATGGTACAAAATATGTTTCTTTTTTTTTCATTATTCTTTTCATTCATCACCTAGACAAATAGGATTAACAAGAATTTTCAAGACAATTTAGAAATCCATATATATGCAGGTATGTAGGTATGTATATACACACACAGTTACATGCAAATTTTCAAGGCAATTTAGAAATAATAAATAATTTTTCTGTGAAGGCTATAGAGAGTTGACATTAACAATAATGTAAAGTTATTTTTAAAATATCCATTTTATTATTTAAAAATTCAAATATGATGCAATGCTTTGGTACATACTAAAAAAACTTGTATGCTTGAAACTTCTTCATAAAAAAATGCCTTAATGGGGAAAAAAAAAGTAGTGATAATGTTTACGGTACTGACCTCAATTCTTTTGAGTTAGACTAAAATTCTCATTATTTCTTTATGTTAACTTATTGACGTCGACCCAACAATTATTCAACAATATTTTTAAAAAACCATTTACTTATTCAGAAATTTAATCCCTAGGCAACGCACGGGTCTTAGCTAGTTGTTTTTAAAGCAAAAGTCAAGTGGATGAAAAATCAAAAGCAAGTTCAATTATCAAAATACCCTTAATGAGTTAAGGAGACATTTTTTATATATTTTTTGTGAGATTCTTTTGGCAGTGAACAGGAGGAAGAATGTGAACGAGGTTGTTTTACTTCTAGAGAAAGCAGTTCAGGAGTTAGCAAACATCCTCCTTGCAACTGTAGAGAGAGATTAGAGCATGAATAGAGAGAGAAAGTGAATTCGAAAGGAAGAGTTCGAAGGAGAAGATAAATGACAATAAGGTTGAAGAAGAGGTCGTCGGGTTCCTTAATCTGGGCCGCTTGGATAGAGATAACGCAACAATAGGGAGAGAAAGTGAGTGCGGAAGGTCGGGGTTGGAAGAAGAACAACAGTAGACATTGACACCACGGTAAGAGCAGAGGACTCCATAGCAGGTCCAACAACTCCCGAACAACGCAGTAGAAGGGTCTATTAAGGTTCAATTTGATGTGAGTAGTTCGAAATCCCTAAATTTAGTAAGTGTTCTCGATTTTGTTGTCCAATAGCATTGGTAGGGAAGTTACATAAGTGGGTTCGCGATTATGAAGTTGAAATTGTGCAAATATATGTCGAATTCGGTCTGCAGGCCATGTGAAATCAAAGGTTTTGTAAACTGGGGTTTGCTGTTGACCTAGATAGGCATATATGTATATCCAAATGAACTAGACAGACTGTTTAGTTTGATGAAACTGTAATTGGCGCATGAAATGATAATATATGTGTGAATTCATAGAACAATTGTGTAACACAATCAATGTAGTAATTGTCAGTTATTAAATTGATTACCTAAATGAAAACCTTTGTACACCGTGATAGACATGTTGGAACATTTCGGTAAACTATTGGAGGCATTGTTTATGCAATCTATTACCTTCAAAAAGGTGAAGGTGTAGTTGTAACTACTAATTTTGCTGTCATTGAATTCAGCCATTGTATGTTGGCCATTGAAGTTAGTGAAACGTAGTCATGTAAAAGTGAACCTAAGCTGGTCCTTGCAAATATATGTGTGAAATGGTAAAGAATGGGGATAGTAAAATGTAATGATGTGTAGGAATTTTGTTAAATTGGTAGAAAAAAATTACCAATTATAGTGATGGAGATGTGTACATGATGAAGTGACATATTGAGTATGCGAATATTTGGATAAACTGTACTGGTAAAAGGAAGAGGACAGTGCTTAGGGTTAACACACATGTGGTAAACAGGATATGGTGTGGTTTACCTAGATATGACAATAGATTGATTGAGTTGTAAATGAGTACATGATTCAGGTATTTACTCGAATTTGTTGCTCAGTTGTACCATGGTGGACATGATGGCATTAATAGGTAAACTTAGGAAAGTTGTTGTTACGGAATCCTCTCTCCAACTATGTGAAGCTAAAACTGAAAGGTATTGCTATAAATTAAGTTTGAATTACCATCACATTAGAATGTTGGTAAACATAAATAGTACCTATAAGAGATTTAGTTGAATACTTGTGTTGCAATGAGTGACATCATGTTCAACATGATCGACTTCATAGGTAAATGTATGGATGTTAAATGTGGAGAAACCCTCCCAAGTGTATACAATTGAAAGGGAAATGACCAGCATATTATAGTGCTCATTAATGTAGATAGTAAATGTAAGGAAATTACATGTTTGCCTAGTGTACAGTCAGAGTCTACCACGGTAAACTATATTACCTTAATAGGTAAACGTAGTGGAAGAGATCCTTTTTCCCAAGTTTGTAACTATTGTGTTGAGATTGTGAGTATTCTACCACAAGAGGGGGGGGTGAATTGCGGTGTCTGATTTTCGCGTTGTAAATAACAAACACCCTTGTGACTTGTTTGCAGAGGGTGTTCTCAACTATTGCAAATGCGAAAATCACCAAGATAAATGCGGAAAATAAAGCACACACAATTTTTTACGTGGAAAACACCTCTAGCCCAACTAAGGTGTGAAAAACCACGACCTACCTCGTGTAGGATTTAACCACTTCACTAAACTAGGCTTAACTCGTTACAAATGTAACACACCTTGTTACAACTTGCAACCACGTAACCTCCTTCTCTAAGACAGGTTACACCACGTCCAAATCTCACTAGATTGGACACGTCCAAAGTCCACACGACTAGGACACACTTTCTCACTTTCGACTGATCTGAGATCAAGGTCAACAAACACCTTACTGGGGGTGCTTCTTACTAAGCAGATGTAAGGTACAATGCGAATCCTATTATGCCAATATATTGAAAGCTCAGTTTAAACACAACTTGTGTCGATCTTTCTTTTCTCAAGTGTAGCTCGAAAAATTCTTCTCACTAGAAAAACCACTTTTGAAATTTTCCTTTTTGCGTATGTTGTGTGTTTCTAGTTTTTCTCTTGCTTTCTTTTCTTACTTCTTGTGGGAGTGAAAGAGCTGAGATTTTATACACAAAAATCCAACGGTCAAGACCAAAAGAATTAGCTAAGTATGGAAAACGATTTTCAAGAAAAAATACTCTCCAACGGCTAGTGACAAGTTTTTCCCAAAGTATAAGGGATTTGTTATCTTAAGAGATAACCCTTATCTTCCCATAGCCGTGAAGAGGATTCAAAAAAAGCAACCAGAAATCTTCAGCTTTTGAAACTTTATCATATCCGAAAATATATGCAAAGGGAATCTTTTAGTTTTGGCAAATCTCCCAAAACCTATTTTCACAAATCTCCCATAATATTTTCAAGAAATATCCTTTCCAGAAAAATAGCAATCTTGGAGTTTAAGGAAAGTATTCTGGAGATCTTGGCCAACCAAAATGAATTTTCAAAGATAACCGGGTATGGCCACTTCAGTTCAGAAACACCCTAGGCACCCTGTTTGCAGGGTTGTTCGCAACTGGTGTTCTGAACCACTTAGCGCAAATACCGATTCAAGAGGTGTTTAAAAAGCGTTTTCAATATTGGCATATTAACAAGAGTCTAAATAAATAAAACCTATATACCCAAGACTTCTTGTTTTGAACTAGTCATCTTGTCCAAGATTTGTAGAGCTGCTGTGAACACCAAGTTCACCTTGTTTGCTGGGGTTGTTTTTTGCATTGCTGGAGTTCAGGAACATGCCTTACAATCAACTATCGAGATGACGTTCTTGACTTAATATAGAATCACCAAGTAAAACCTGTTTTAAGGACTTGTTCCCACATGTAGCAAACCAGTTAATACAATAAAGATTATAAACACCAGTTAGGCCTGTTTGGAGATCGTGTTTGGAGCAACATTACTTGGACAAATTTTTACACTTGGATTTGTTATCATCAAAACTTAAATATAATAACTCAACATATTGTAAGTGTAGGATACTTATTTTGTTGCTTATTAAAGTGCGAATGAGATGCAAATTTGAAAGTGGCTTATGTTAGGGATTCAAATGTCGACGTATGTTGCAGTGAATATGTCATGGTATTGATGTTGGACTGATTAGGTAAATCAAGGGAAATGACCTATTATAGGTGAGGTACATAGATGTTGGTAATTATAGTGTGATAAAGTACAATGTAAAAGTTGCTTAGATTGTAGGTATTAAAATGAACGCGATGCAGTGGGTTACCTCGTGTTGTAGTGATTGCATGACATAGTACATATGATGGCTCCTTTGGTAAATGGCGGGCATGTCATTTATGTGAAGCCCTTCCCTTACTAAGTATGGCTACAACTACAATGTACAATATACAGGTATTGATTAAAAATTTAATGTCACTGAGGTCCAGAGTTAAATTATGCAGTGTTTAGGTTGTGAACCTATGATACAATAAATGTACACCGTGGTGAACTTAATGGAATACTTTGGTAAACGATAAGAACCGTTTTGTATACAAATCTCATCCCATGTTGGGTGAATCATGGGGGAAGAAAATGTCACTGTATACTAATTTAATGTGATGCGTAATATGTTTGTTCTGATTTATGTGCTACAGATGTTTGGAATGGAGTCGCATAGTAGACGGAAACGAAACCGAAACCCCGTCGCAGAAGTGGCAAACATGGGTGATGAGAATTCACATAACGAAAGCGAGGAAACTGAATTTGCTTATGAGAATGAGGAGGGTAGCAATAGCACGAGCAGCCCGTTAGTGTCGTTGGAGGAGGAAGGTACAAGTAGCAGTGGGAAGTTTGGGGGAGGGGAGACGCGATCAAAGAATAGGCAACTCATTTACTACTACGGTATTCTTGTCATTTTAGTACGTCGATTAAGTGTCATTTACCATTATCTTCGCCATATCTTTACATGCCATTATTATTCTATATTTGTGTTCACAATTGTATGTCCCTTGTTAGTAATCCTAACTCTATTCCACTTGAAATTGTTTATGCTGAAATTCATTATGGTTAACACCTCTATATACTGATATCTTTATGTATACCGCTATGTTATCAACCGTTTACCAAGCTAAGAACTACATGATAAGTGGTAAACCACATAATTCACATAATGTACAACTATGTAGAGCTTGAGCTGACATTGCAACCCACATGTCATTCACAGACACGCATATTGTGGATACACTTTCGGACTAACCGTCTCTAGTCCAATTCATAGGGACAGTTCACGGTGGGAAACTTCTCCCTCGAAAACAATAAAGCACAGATTGGTCATATACCAATAAGCAACCACGTTCAGTTTACCACCACCCCTATTTGGTAGCTTCCTCGGGAACATTCAAACAATGAATTACAATCACGCACAGCAACAACTCGACCCTCCCCTGCCCCCGCTCTGCCAGTCCCGCGCAGCCCAGTTGCGGGCCACCGTTGCCGACCGGAGCGGCTGTCGGCGCCACCTAGTCACACCACACCCCTTCTCCACTTTCTTTTACTTGATTTTCAGTACTTGCAAGGTAAATTTCAAGCTCTTCTCTCCTCGCGTTCATCATGTTGTTTTAATTTAGTTGAGAAATTGTATTCCTTTAACACAAGATGGATGTTTTTTGATGTAATTTTATTCTGGTAATTTTGAGGTTTTGAAATTTGTAGATGTTTGTGTGTGTTCATGGAGTGTAAGTTGTTAAAGAGAGCATATATGAGTTAAATGAGTTGAAATTGAATGTATTTGTTGTATTTTTAAAGAAAATTAAGAGTTGATATGGGTAAGTACGTGTTGGATTCTTGCCACTGGAAAGTTGTAGAGGAAGCAGAGGGAAATGGGCTTTCGCATTTTGAAACGAATGTGGTGGATTGTGAATTTAGAATGTAATTAACGAAATGAATGCTATCCAATGAGTGAATTGTGTGGGCTGAGTGATGGAAGCAACACTAAACATTGAATGATGGTGACGTAATGAAAGTAGTGAGGATGATGAATTCTAGATGTCATTAATGATGGTTTGTTTGTTAATGATCTATGAGGAGGGAAATGAAAATTTAATTATGTTAAATGGGTTAAAAAGACTGATGTTGTAATCGTAAATTACAAAGTTTGAATTTTTTTGTATTTGATTTGAATGAGTTGGGTACGTATAATATCTATGAATACAAAATCTTTTGATTCTTTCTCCTTTTTGGGATGAATTTTTCCAACCCTTGAATCAAAAGGGATAGGGGCCTATTTATAGGAAAGTCTTCCCCTTGAAAGTCAAGATGAGCCTTGACTTGGATTTTGAGCTTTGACCTGAGTTTTGGGCTTTGACCTGGGTTTTGAGCCTTTCAATCAGGCTTTACCTTAGACTGCTCTGACTTTCGTTTGTTTGACTTTGATTTTGACTTTAACTTGGAAGTCTCCCGGACTTGGGTCGAGCATTGACTTGGAAGTCGCCTCAAGCTTTGACCGGACGTTGACTTCAGAGTCGTTTTGACGTTTGAATTGTAAGTCGATGTAGGTCTTGGCCTTTGACTTTAACCTTTGACTTTGACTTTGACCACGCATTGACTTGGTCTTCGTTCAGGCTTTAGGTCATGACTTGATAGTCATCTTGAGTCTCGGTTTGGGCTTTGACTTGAATTTTGACTGAGCCTGGACTTGAAAGTCATTTGGGCTTTATTTTGAGCTTGACTTGTGAGTCTTTTGGGTTTGACTTGTGAGTCTTTGGATTTGATTAAATTAATTAAAAGGATTAGACCAATTAATTAATTTAATTTAATTTTGGTGCGGCATGAATAAATTTTTAATGCCTACAAATTGCCCCCTCGAGGCAAGGTCATATGCTAGACTTGTCGTTTGAAAGTGACTGAAGTCTCAATTTCCTGGGTCATGGGCATGGTGAAGAGAACGTTGGACTCATATTTTTTTCACATGGGCTGGCCTAGCTTCCAACTTCTCCTTTCCTTCTTTTCTTTTCTTTTCCTTGCAGAGGTCGGCCCAAGCCTTGCTCTTTTCCATTTTCTTTTCCTTTGTGTGCCTGGGTTGGGTCGGTTTTATTTCTAGACTATGGTCCAGATTTCCCCTCCCTTGCTTTTGTTTTTGGATTTCTTTTTGACGTGTGGGCTGAGCCCATGCTCAGCTTCTTCTTTGTTACTCGTGGGCCTGGACCAAAATTTAACACGCCTGAGGTCCGGCTTGCTCACTTAAATTGTATGCGGGAAACACATGACTTCCCTCTTTCTCGTTATGGCCTATGCCTGACCTATTTTGGCCTCTCATTTCCTTCTTCTTTTTTTTTTTGGTTTTTGCATGTGGGCTTGGGCTAGGTTCCTTCTATTTCGAAGCCCAACTGCATTTCATTAGAATGCACGCATAGTTCACGTGTCATGGTATTGTGCCCTTTTCCCATTTCCATTTTGCTTAATTGACACGCCCCATTCACGTGCCTGGGCACTATTCTTCTTCCTCCTTTCTTGGCAAACAGAAACCTAAAAGCTCTGAAGCCCCCACGCTGCTATCAGCACTATTGGTGTCCACAGTGTGTGTCCCCCCTCTTCAAAGCTCACCCTTTGGTCCACCATCTTCAACCCTTCGTTGTTGCTGCTGCTATTGGTTCACAAAGAAAGCCACCGCTAAAGACTTGGTCTTTGCCACCATTTTTGATCGTTGGGCCAAATGAGTTATGAACTCCCTCACCTTTCCTCCTCTTGTTGATCTCTTAAAATTACAACTCCATGTGAAAGTCATCATCTTTACCTTACTTGGAGTCCCTTTTTTTATTTGTGCTTGACTCATTCCCCCCCCCCCTTTTCTTTTGAATCAACTTTGGCTTTTTAATGTATGACTCATTTTGCCATTGATAATCTTAGGTGATTATGATAATCATCAGCTTATAATCAACTTTGTATGCATCAACTAAACGATAACTTCTGGAATGTTGTTTATGAAACATTCCACTTTGATTGGCCACTGGTGTGTTTGCCACTTTGTTTATGAAGCGTTCCATGTGTGTGCTTCAAAATGAGGGTTTGCTTTGTACGCATAGGAGCTCCATGCCCCCTTTTTTTTGCTGACCCAAAATTTGGGTTCAAAGGACTTTGGTTCAGATTTTAGGCTTGGGTGGTAACAAGAGAGACAACAGTGGGAAGAAAGTCATTGGCAAGAGACCGCCGCCCCCCCCCCCCCCTTTTTTTGTTCAGCTATGGGAGGAAAAATGAACGTAGGCCTTATGAGCTATTGTGGGCATGTGTGTGGGGATGAAAAAAGAGAGTGAAAAGATTGAATTTGGCCCCTTTTTTTTTTATGCTCGGCCTCCATGGAAAATGGGTTCGACTTTACTGGGGAATGGAAATTGAGAAATTAATGCTAAACTTCGCTAAGGTGTTGCCTTGCTCATTTGCTTGCATATTAATTCCTTTGTTGCTGTTTATTGTCTCCAAACTTTGGCCCTGTCCTCTTCCATTGAATATAAAAGGCAAGTCTCTCTCTCTGTGTTTTTTTTTTTTTGGTGGATTGCATAACTTAAATGCACCCAAATACCGAGCTTTTGGGATAAAGCATTCTTTTTTGTGTGGCCAAGTTGTGTGTACAAATGAGAAATTTTTCATACTCATTAAGACATAGCCTGCTTGCGACTTTGGCCTTTTATTGACGTCTGCAATATTGTATGTTGGTTTTGAAGGACTTGCCACATTTTTTTTGACCATGAATAATAAGGGTGGCATTTTTGGGTGAAATACATCCAAAAGAAGCCACTTTATTAGCATGCAGAGTCTTCTCACGTCTGCTTGAGCCGTTGTAATGTCGTATTCATTTATTGTTATGCTTTTCGCATATCGAGACGTCATGCTCACTTGCTGAAAGATCGCATTTTTTTTGTCGCTTGTGCAGGTTGAGAAGCCACTTGAATAACCACTTGCGACACGGTTCGCCGCTTGGCCTTGGGCCTTGAACGGATATCGATACGCATAAAATTGGTATGAAGACTTGAAGGACCACCTGCGACACGGTTCGCCGCTTGGCTATGGGCCTTGAATGGATACTGATACGCATGAAAGTAGTATGAAAACTTGAAGAAGCACTTGCGACACGATTCGTCGTTTGGCCTTAGGCCTTAAACGGATACCGATACACCTGAAAGTGGTATGAAGACTTGAAGGGCCACTTGCGACACGGTTCACCGCTTGGCCATGAGCCTTAAACGAATACTAATATGCATGAAAGTGGTTTGAAGACTTGAAGAACTACTTGTGACACGGTTCAAGCCGCTTGGCCATGGGCCTTGAACGGATACCGATAAGCATGAAAGTGGTATGAAGACTTTGAAGCTTGCGACATGATTCACCGCTTGGCTATGGGCCTTGAACGGATATCGATACACATAAAAGTGGTATGAAGACCTAAAGAACCACTTGCGATACGGATTGCCGCTTGGCCATTGGCCTTGAACGGATATCGATGCGCATGAACGTGGTATGAAGACTTAAAGAACCGCTTGCGACATGGTCCGCCGTTTGGCCATTGGCCTTGAACGGATACTGATACGCATGAAAGTGGTATGAAGATTTGAAAAACCACTTGCGACACGGTACCCCGTCTGGCTTTGGGCCTTGAACGGATATCGATACGCATGAAAGTGGTATGAGCAACGAGAAGCAACTTGCCGCCAGAAAGGTGATGTCTTTGATCTCTTCTCTTTCATGCCTTCATTTTGTGTGTGTTGTGTTTGATTGCACTCGGTGATTTGCTGACCACGTTGCCTACGTACTTATAGGAACTTGCAATTTTCAATAAGATCAAATCATCACGTAGTTCAACAAAGCATTCCTTTTTTCATTTGTTTAGCCGCTCACAGTTTATACTCATGTGGGTGAGGAGTAGTAGAAAGGTTTTGGCTTAAGCGAGCAGCTTATACTCTTACTTGGGAGGTAGCATTTTTTTATGTCTGTTAACAGTTTTGACTCTTGTTCAGGAGCATTATTTCTTTGAATGTGTGTGAACAGTTTAGTCTCTTGTTCGGGAGTCTTCTTTTTGTATGCGCGAACAGTTTAGTCTCTTGTTCGGAAATCTTCTTTTTGAATATGCGAACAGTTTAGTCTCTTGTTCGGGAGTCTTCTTTTTGAAAGTGCGAAATTTGGGTGTGTCTTTTTTTTTTTAAATGAAGAGTTTATGCTCTTGTTCAGGAGCAGATCAATCCCTCTTTTTTGTGGTGGTGAACAGTTTAGACTCTTGCCAAGGAGCTAGCATTGTCTTAAGGAAAGTCTTCGACATCTTGGCTTGCGTCATAGGTGGAAGAAGCTTGCTCCTTAGTTTTTTCTTTAGAGCTGGCCTTAGCCCCATTGCTAGTGAGAACTAGGACACGTCTCTTTACCTTCAACGAGTTATCCATTTCACATCCAAAGTGGAAACACACTTCATGCGTGAAGGAATTGAACTTTGGATTTCATTTAGTTTACCAAGGTGGCTGAACGCTGAATCTTTCTTTTGGGAAGGCGGTGAGTTTGATAACGTCTCGCCTATCTTGATTCTGGCAAAAACTAAGGGTTTAGGTTGCTCCTCCTTCTTCAACCTATGGAAGACGGAACGTTTCAGGGTTTTACCATTTCCAATCCTTTTAAACACATAAGGGTGTTGGCACGACGTTGACGGCTGTAACTTGTCAATCACCGTCGTTTTTGAGTTGGTCTTGGCATTTTCACCCTCATTATTATCAACCTCTTCAGCTATGATATATTGCGTGAGGGCTTGCTTGTCCTTACGTGGTTCTGAAATCCTCACAAGCTGGGGCGGTACGTAGCTAAGACCAACTTTAGGTATTGTGGCGTTGGCTCCTTGACTTTGTACGACCCTTTGTGTGCTGTCAAGTTTGCAGGGCTTAGCTTCAATCCCATGTCCCAAAGACGTTGGCTGGTTGAAGTCATAGCTGGACTTCTTCATTAACTTGTGCACATCAGGATCAAACCCATTGCTGATGCGCATCTTTGGCAACTCACTTTCTTCTTGGAGCGAGCCTTTGGAAGAGGCAACAAAATTAGGGAGAGAAGCCTTGGTCCATTTACTTGGGTTCACCCTATAAACTGGAAGCACACCCTTTTCTTTGAGAACGTGCCAGCTTGCTTCATTGAATTTACGTTCAACCTTGATTGCACTTTTAGGATTTGTGCATTCACAAAATGGTGATTCTTCATCCTTGCCACAGGACTTAGGAATGTACATGGAGACTGGCGCTGCTGAATTTGTCTCGACATTTGCTTGCTTGACGGATGAGACTGAAATTGTCCTCTAACTTTTTTCTTTCTGTTGTTTGTGTGGCTGGATGCTGCCATTACCACTTTCTTCTCGAGGGACATTCAGCTTTTCATTTATTTCGTCGTCGTCAAATTCGAAACATTAGGTTGTGTAGAGAGCCGCACTATGAAAGAAGCTCCTCATGAAGTATTCTCCTGAGGCCTCAGGTGCTTCAGTGAGATCTATTTCAGAATCTAACTCATCAGCCTCTTGCAATGTGGCGTGGCTAACTTCTGCCGTTTCATCCAAATCTAAAATGATTCTTCCTTCCTTAGCCAATCGTATGATGCGCTCCTTGAGTGTATCGCACTTTTCAAGAGGGTGACTAACAATTCTATGGTTTCGATAGTATTTGGGGTCAGCAGTTCTCCTAACTTCCTTTGGACGCTTTGGTTCGGGCAATTCGATGACACCTTTCTCGAGCAAGTCATCTAGCATATCTAACAAATCTGAGTCAGAAAATGGATACTTCTTTTACTGAAGGTCTTTGAGTATGGGACGCTTATTTGTCACAACCTTGAACGACGAGCTCTTCTTGCCCCCTAGTTTTGGCTTTCCCATAATGTGAATTGGTTGACTTGTAGAGGTAGACATCGCTTCTTTGGTCGTGCCCTTAGAAAAGTTAACATTCTTCTCGAGTTCAACTTTTTCCTTCTTTGATTCAGTAGAATAGAAGGAGTTGGCATAACGACTAGCTATTGTTGGCTCCATGTCATGCGCCTTGGTCGCCAATTCTTGAAAAGTCATAGGTTTGCTCATTTGTAGGACGTATAGCAAGTCCCAGTGCATGCCTTGGGTGCATATTTCGACGGCAGACGCTTCAGACAACTGATCCTTGCACTTGAGGCTAAGTGTGCGCCAGCGGTTGATGTAGACAAGAACTGACCCGTCCTTCCACTGTTTTGTGTTTGTCAGCTCAATCATACTGACAACGCGCTGAGTGCTGTAGAACCTGTTGAGGAACTCTTGCTCCATTTGTTCTCAGCTGTCGATGGACTCAGGTTCTAAGTCGGTATACCAGTCAAAGGCAATACCTTTCAATGCCCTGACGAACTATTTCACCATAAGGTCACCGTCAGTCCCAGCATTGTTACATGTCTCAATGAAGAGCGCGATATGCTGTTTTGGATTGCCATTCGCATCGAATTGTTGGAACTTGGGGGGTTGGCAACCGTGGGGCATGCAAAGAGCATCAACCCCCTTAGTGTAAGGCTTGGTGTATAGGAGAGTTCTGCGTGAACATTCACCTAAATGCGCTTTAATAGCATTTGCTATCAAGTCTTGAATTTTCTCAATGGTCATTGATCCAAAGGACTTGACATGTTTAGGGGTAGCGCTTTTCTTTGACCGCTTCTCGTGTCAGAGGCTTCAGTGTGGATGAACATTTTTTCTGAGTCCTCACTTTTTGAGTTATTTGTGGAAGATTGAGCTGGCCGTTTTTGTAACTTCCTGGTCAGGTTAGTAATATTTTATTCTTGAAGCTTAATGCGTGCTTCCTTTTCTTCGTTGTCCTTGGTGAGTTTTTCTAGGATGACTTTCATGCTAGCCATCTCCTCTTCTAGAGTGGTTGTGTCTGTCATCATGGCTGACACGACAACAGTTTTGGATGACTCAACTTCAGTCTCTGACATGCGCGCCCCCTTTGGTTAGGGTGAGGAAGAGTTACTACTGCAGTAGTTTTCAACCTCGCAGACTGGGGATTAAAGATGGGGGTTTTGAATTTCACTCATCCAAGATGATGCCTTTTGCTGCGTCTTCAAGTTTTGGAGTTAGGGTGGGTGTGGCGCAGTTTGCCCAGGAGCGGTCGGCTCAACAGCTTTTGCCATACTTCTGGTCTTCATTGTGTGTGCGCGCTGGCTAGAACTGACGCTCGCTCCACAGGATATGTGCGAAAGAGATCTTGTGCTCTTCTTCTTCGAAGCATGCGCAGTAACGTTCTTTGTAGCCATGTCTTCGTTGAAGAAGATGTTCTTGTGACTTGAAAGTCTTGATCTTTTAGGAGAAAGAGATGAGAGATAAAGACGTCCCACCGAGCGTCTAAATTTATAATCACAAATTTCAAAGTTTGAATTTTTTTGTATTTCATTTGAATGAATTGGGTACGTACAATCTCTATGAATACAAAATCCTCTGATTCTTTCTCCTTTTTGGGATGGATTATTCGAACCCTTGAATCAAGGTGAGTAGGGGCCTATTTATAGGAAAGCATCCCCCTTGAAAGTTAAGATGGACCTTGACTTGGGTTTTGGCCTTTGATTTGGGTTTTAAGCCTTTTAATCAGGCTTTACCTTAGACTGCTTGGACTTTCATTTGTTTTGACTTTGACTTTGACTTTGACTTTGACTTGGGAGTCTCCTGGGCTTGAGCCGAGCATTGACTTGGAAGTCGCCTCGAGCTTTGATCGGATGTTGACTTAAAAGTCGTTTGACGTTTGACTTGTAAATCGAAGTAGGTCTTGACCTTTGACTTTGACCTTTGACTTTAATATTTGACTTTGGATTTGGCCGTGCATTGACTTGGACGTTGCTCAGGCTTTAGGTCGTAACTTGGTAGTCATCTTAAGCCTCGGTTTGGGCTTTAAGTTGAATTTTGACTGAGCATGGACTTGAAAGTCATTTGGACTTCATCTTGGGCTTGACTTGTGAGTCTTTTGGGCTTGACTTGTGAGTTTTTGGACTCGATTAAATTAATTAAAAGGGTTGGACCAATTAATTAATTTAATTTAATTTTGGTGCGACATGATTAAATTTTTAGTGCCTACAGACATGTTTTCTTGTAATTTGAGGCAAGGAAAAAGAAATCAAGGGTTGCTTGAAGCTTTAAAGGTGATTACTCGTCCAATTTGGGTCCAAGAGCTTGTAAAGTGCGTTGAAATAAGACTAGACTTGCAAATTGAATTTATTTAACCAAAACTCTTTTCATTGATAAATTGCTAATTCATAAAAGGAGGGTACTAGTAATAATAGTGGTACTACTACTACTGGTAATAGTGGTAGTAATAATAATAATAATAATAATAATAATAATAATAATAATAATAATAGTAATCATACTAGTAACAGTAATAATAGTAATAATAATAATAGTAGTAATCATAATAGTAATAGTAATAATAATAGTAATAATAGTAGTAATAATAGTAATAGTAAGAATAATAGTAATAGTAATAATAGTAATAGCACTAATAGTAATAGTGATAGTAATAATAGTAGTAATAATAATAATAATAGTAATAATAGTGATAATAATAGTAGCAGTAGTAATGGTAGTAGTAGTGGTAGTGGTAGTAGTGGTGGTAGTGGTAATTATAGTGGTGGTGGTGATGGTGATGGTGATAGTGGTAGACGGTGGTGGTGGTGGTGGTAGCAGTAGTAGTAGTAATAATAATAGTAACAGTAATAGTAATAATAATAATAATAGTAATAATAGTTATAGTAGTAGTATTAGTAGTAGTAGTAACAATAATAATAATAATAATAATAATAATAATAATAATAATAATAGTAATAGTAATAATAATGATAATAGTAATAATAATAGTTATAGTATAATAATAGTAATAGCAATTGTAATAATATCAATAATAATAATAGTCATATAGTAATTATACTAGTAGTAACAATAGTAGTAATAGCAGCAACAATACCAGTAGTAGCAGTAGTAGAAATTTAGTTGCTCGCTTCTCGATTATGATTCTTCATATTGTTTCTCTTGATTCTTTTTTAATTTACTGACTCTATTATCTGGGTTTGCCATATATTCCTAAAAATTAAAGACAATGCAAGAAGCATATAATCGATCTCCAAAACAAAAAAGGGAACACCTCAACAAAATATGATTTCCAAACAAATAGCAATAGCTACCAGAATGGGTTGAACATGACATTCTGTATATTAAAAAAGGGACAATTGGCACCCATATTTGGTTCTGCCAACAAGAATGACATGTTAATTAGTTAAAAAAAAAATCTACAACTAATGTTTGCATATATGTGTTATATATTGCTTAAGGAAAAGAACAATCCAAAGTCATTACAGGCAATTAATACTAATTTCAAAAAATGGATCCAATGGTCCAACGCTCCAACCAAAATAGCAAAAATATCTCTTTATGTACAATGTCTTGGCATAAATGCTTATAAACCTCAAATAATCCCTTCCAACAGTTTTGCCTGTACATAGGACCAAAATGAACTCTAGAATAACGAGTACTTCCCCTTGGTAATTTTTTGTCTATTATATAGAGACACAATATCTGAATTGGTTTAACACATACCTATATGGTAGGCCTTAGAAAAATTCACATAGTCAATATACCTTGAAGTCCTCATGTAGCAGATAAATAAGCCTTTGGAGAAGCCTACCACAAATTCACAATTGTGATTATATTTAGCATAAATCTAGTTATGCAAGGGACAAGAAGCTTGCTATACAACTGAAGCTAGAGACACAAATAACTATGCACTAGTTTTAAATCCCATGTGTTACACAAGCTTGCTATACATTTTTATTTTGAAAATTATCTTTAAAGAATCTTTATTTTATCTTATATATTGTCATAATTATAGTGTGCATGTACTTATGTAATTTTGAAACATATAAGTGGCATAAAATTCACAAAAAAAAAGAAAAAAAGAATAAAGAATAGAAATACTTAGGGATGAATTTAAAAAGATCATAAGAAAATTCAATTTTGTTACATTCATGAGTTTGCCCCCTTTGAAAAAATGCACGTGACTCCTTGCTTTACTTGCTTATTATTTACTTTCGTGCATTCAAACGTACTTGTTTTCCCTATTTCAAATGTTTCATAATATACTTTTAATTTTTCTTAGTTACGTTTATGATAATGTGCTTAACAGTTACATGAATTGATAGAGCATTGCATTACATATGAATTGTATGCATGCGTGTAATGTAATTTTCTTATTCTAGTGAACCTATTGAACACTCATAAATCAATGTTTAGATAAACACATTAACATCTTGAATAAAATAAGACACTAATCCCAAAAAAAAGCATCATAGATAAAGAGAAAGCAGAAAACGCTAATTTAGAATTATATTATTTATTTAGGTCCATTGAAGGAGACAAAATTAAAAGTACACATAACTACATTATAAAATGATATAGTGAAAAATAATTACTATTGCAGAAAAAAAAATGACAAAAAGAAATCACATGAGAACATAGAAAATTTCATTTAGAAAATAAATATCCAAAGCAAATGCTTGACATACGAAGAGGAAAATGCCAAGGAAAGAAAAATTTGCTGCTTTTGTTTCCATTAGAAAAAAGGAAAAAGTAGATCATAAAAGAGATCAAGAAGAAAGAGCGGAAGGAGCCCCTTTTATAATCCATGTTACCTCTATCAATAATAATTTAAAAATTGCACTTAATGATGAAGACTATTAGGGTTGCTTTGTAACGGTTCACAATATAAATGAACGCGATGCCATAATGACCTATTGAATGACAACATATGTGTTAATAATCCCCACTCATAACGTTAACTTTGAAGTGAATAATGACATCTTCTTTAATTTATCTTTCTCATTAATCACGCATTCTATGATACTTGTATCCACATGTTCAAAACTCACCCTCAAACCCAAAAATATATACATATATACGATATGATAGTGCCACAATGGTCATCAGATTCAACTTTTGGGGGGTAAGAAAGAAGCAAACTACATTTTTAATATTCGAAATATATATTTATAAATTAGATTAATAATGAGAAACCTAGAAAATTAGATGAAGAAAACAATAAGAAAAAGTTACAGTGGAAAATGATTGGAAAAGAGGTAAGGGGAAAGACAGGGAAAGTATTAGCAACAATAGGCGTATGCATGTCTCTATGACTCTATATCCATCAACAAAGAAATCTATCCTAATTAAAGGGCTTGGAACATTGTACCTGTTAAAATTTTCTAAACGATTGAAAGAGATGTAAACTAGAGCAACTTTCATAATCAACTAATTGAAAATTCCAACCTGGAGAACTCTCCGGGAAGGGGGACAAAAAGGAAGTACAGGTGAGGGGAAACCTGGCTAGGGGACATGTGGGATGACACTGATAAGACAGGGATAGCTTTAGGTCACCGATCTACTTCAACCCATTGTCTACCAATCATTACAAACACTTCACTCTTTGAGTGCACGAGTGAGTTGTAAAGGCTAATTTTTGAACGTACATCAAAATTAAGGGAACAAATCAAAATGGATGGAAAAGATAGTTGACTTTGGAGGTTTTATGGCATGGGTTCATTAGCACCATTTATTTAGAGACTGAAAACCAAGCATGATGCAAGCCATATGCATTCAAGAGATCAGGGATGACAGGTACTCAAGGGCCAACAAATGTTTTTCAATAAATTTTATTACAGATGAAATTTAGTTTGGATTCGAAGTCCCTATATTGGCAACGACTCAAATTCAACGTTTCTTCTAACTTTTCTTGCATCCACTAAATCCAAGACTTCAGATAGAGAAACTTCAATAAATTATCACAACCATGCACTTAAATCCCATACAATAACCACAAAATAACATTCAAGCAAAAGCCCTGAACCCTAAGGCAAATAGGAATTCATTGAACACATGGCGGGCATCTCTTAGTTTTGTTAATAACTCTGAAAAACTAGCACTAAGAAGACCCAATTAGATCATTCATAACTAATATTATCATTGAAAAAAAGTGCTCTAAAAGAATCCACCTTTTTTTGTAAAAGCGTCTAAGAGGTTTTAGGAATAAACTCGAATGTAAAACTAACAAACATTCAATTACCTAGGATACGAAAGGAAATAGCCTAATATTTTACAATTTAAATTTCAAGGTTTCTTTATCCCCTCTATTGGCAGCCAGAAAGCAAAAATGTTTGAGCCTGATAATCAATCACATAAAAAAAGATCAAGGATTATTTAGACTCTTAGTTTTTTTTTTTTTTTGGTAAGAAAGGTAAGAATTACAATCTATGATGCCCTTCTCTCAAGGGTTCGTCCTAATTGATCCTTAAAGAGGATACGACAAAGGTCCTGATGAGAAACCACATTCCACACACTTGCGGAATGAATTGATAAACCAAACTTAGCCAACCAGTTGGCTGCACTATTACCCAACCTAAAAATGTGATTAAAAATAACATTGTTGAAGCTATTCAAGAAGGTGGCGATATCTTCTAGAACTTGGATTTCCGATGGAACTTGAATTTTCCTTTGCACTGCTTGGATAAGAATGCAGTTGTCTCTTTTAATATGAATATCAGTAAATCCTACTTGTAGAACTGCTTTGATTCCATTTTGCATGGCTGTTGCTTTTGCTACTAATACTGACGTTGCTCCTAAGTTGAACGCTGTCACCTGTATGAATCGTCCTTCTCAATCGTGGATGAGAAATCCTCCTGCTGCTTCTTGAGAACTTTTAGATCCGTCAAAGTTGATTTTGACGAATCCACCTTGGGGCTTCCTCCATGTTATCCACCGTTACTGCTTGCGCCTGCGGGTTGAATGATGTGGTAGGGATCGGTGGAATGGTTGTGATAGTTTGTATCTTATACGCCATTCTGCACTTGCACACTTTGCTCGTAAAAGAGATATGTCCAGACTTGATGATTCATTACGAAATATTTTACTATTTCTAGCTTTACAAAGACTCGAAAGGAGTGCTACGATTCTATCCATCTGCATGGATGACATAGAATGCTTAATATTGGAAAGCCAATTTTTTATCTTCATTTGGGAGTTACCTGGGAGGTCAACAATGACCCATTTGTGATTCCTTGCGAATTGCCAAAGTAATTGGGCATTCTGGCATTCTAAGAACAGATGCTCTGCATTTTCAATAGTACCATTGCAATAAGCGCAGATGGGGGTCAATAATCATACCCCTAAGGAGCAAATTCCCCCAAATAAGAAGGGATGCATGACATAATTGCCAGAGGAAGACCATAAGCTTAGGCATTATGTCTAACTTCTAGATCCAACCAAATTCCCAAGACTGGGATTTACGTAGATCCAGTCCATGGGCAGCCCATGTCATAATTTTAGGGGAGAATTCTCGACTTCTAGACAGGCCCCAACAAATGAAATCAAGAATGGGGTTAGTTGGAAGTGGAGTTGCCAAAATCACCAGAAGGTAGGATTGGTTAATTAGGCCTGGTAATTTGGCAATATCCCACACTTTAGAAGGTAAGATAAATTCTGAAACTTCAAGAGAATTGTCAATGCTGGAAATGTCAGGGACTTTCATAAGTTCAGCAAGACAACAATTATCACAACAATTATCTAACTAGAAATTAATATTTATTCCATCACCTACCTTCCACCTGATTCCTTTACGGAATTGTTGACAGTTTCTTAAGATATGCTTTCACACCCATGAGTCAAATTGTCGAGGCTTGACTATGAAGAAGTTTTGGTTGATATAATACTTAGACATCATTTGCTCCTTCTAGAGACATTGCTGATTGAAAAGTTTCTATGTTAGCTTGCTTAAGAAAGCACTATTAACAACCTCTGTGTTTCTGAGGCCAAGGCCCTCATGATTGCTTAGGTTGACAAATTTTATCCCAAGAAACTATTGGTAATCCTTTATTAGTGTCGAATGTCTTCCAAAAGAAATCATGGCTAATTTTGTTGATTTTCCTACCGGATTATTGACTTTAGGAATTAAAGTGATAAGAGTATGATTAATTTGCTTTAAAAGCTTCCCTTCCTAGAAGAAGAACTTAACTACCTCACAAACATCATTCTGAATAACATGCCAGTAGTCTTGAAAGAATGTTGCACCAAATCCATCAGATCCAGGTGCTTTATATTTATCCATTTGAAACACTGCTTCCCTGACCTCATGATTTTTGAAGCTTCAATCACATTATTATCTTCCAAAGCAAGGTTGTCAAAACCGAACCGGTGAGTGAACCGGTAAGGTTAGTGGGTCAATGGTTGGATTAGTCCAACCGATTAGACCAAATAAAATCGTTTTATTATATTTTATTAAATTATGAATATTTTGTTATTTATATAAGTAAATTTTGAACTTAAATAGGTAGAAAACTTTTAACAAGTAATATCACGAATTTTTAGATTAGAATGTTTTAGTAATAAATTTCTTAAATTTCAAAGCTTTTATGAATTTCCTTGTGAGTAACAAAAATAAAATTATTTAATTTGACCAAAAATTGATCAAGAAGTGAACAAGATATTATTTTGGATTGTTAATATGTAATCAGTTAATAAAAGGATTCAGTGCATAAGGAGGAAAATTTAAATGAATAACAAATAGATATAAATTTGCAAGTGAATATGTAGCACTTAAGTTGCATTGCTCACTTGATAGGAGACCCAAGAATAACTTTAAAGTAGGTAGAGGTCAGGGGTTCGAAGTTACTTCACAACACATTGTAATTTTTGAACCCTAATTTGAAGTCATTAACAAAATAGGTTTTGAATATCTGCAACATCATCAATCCATATCCCTTGTTAGTCTTTAATTTTGTTAACAGAAGAGCGCATTTTTCTAACTTTCATCACTTGATGGAAATAGCGAGAATTTCTATCTCCATTAACTGACCAATCTTTCTGTGCTAGTCTTCCCTAGTATTTTTGGTTGAATAAGTGCATTTTCTCATGTTGCTTAAGCAGTCTATAATGTCAGTTATTGAGATGAGCACTATTAGGTTGCGCGACTAGTTTTTGTTCAACTTGTAATTTATTAGCATTTCTTTCGAGCTTTTACTTAAAATTGCCAAATGTAGTTTTATTCCATGTTTTGAGGTCAAGATTCACCACCTTCAATTTTTGTGTAATACAATACATTGGCATGCTTGGTAGAGACCTTTTCCAGTTGCGTTTAACTATGCAATGCATATCATAATACTGGGCCTATGAATGTTGATATCTGAAATTTATGCCCTTTCTAGGAGGATGAGCGGGTTCAGTATTAAGATGGACATAAGAATGGTTACAACAAGTGAATGGACCATTAGTTATAAAACAATTCGGGAATCGTCGAAGACAGTCTTCCCTAAGGATAACTCTGTCTAGTTTTTCGTAAATGAGCTTGTCACGTAGAAATTTTTTCCATGTGAAAATCCGACCTCAGACATTAGCGTCATGACATTTACAATGCGCAAGAAAGTCGTTTAATTGTTGCAACTTGGAACCACATAGCTGTGTGCCTCCAATTTTTTCAAAGGGATGCAGCATTTCATTAAAATTGCCTACAATACACCATGGCAGTCTCTTATTAAGCCTTTTGAGATAATTCCTAAAAGCAGGTTTTTCGTGATTTTGGGTTGGTGCATAAACAGTTGTGACTATACACTGTTTCATAGTACCTTTTTCAAATATAGAACAATGAATTGCTCGATTTTTTTAGCGATAATGTGAAGATCAGCATTGTCGTGTTTTCAAAGAATTCGTATCCTACCTACATGATTTTAAGATACAATGAAATCATAGTTACGGAACCCTAGAGTTCTATTGATTCGCTTAGCATTTTGTTCTTTAACCATGGTGTCAGTCAAAATTAATATATTAGGATTAATAGTTCTATTAATAAAGCGAACCTCAAGTTGGAGTTAGGCCTTCTGAGCACCTTGAACATTCCATATAATTATTTTCATTAACTAAAATAGATGGGTAACTATTTTTCAGTGATAACATGTGGCTTTGTCTAGTTACTAATCGAGGATCCACCAATGGCTTACAAGCCATGTGAGAATGTCTAAAAATATTAGTGCTAATGCATAGCCTCACTAAATTCTTTGAAACAGTACATACACCATCCAATAGTAGAGAGGGAATGATAACACTCCTTAATATTATGCGAGCACAGTTCACTAAAACTGGCTAGACATATAGCCAAGAATAATTTCTGTTGCATAATAAAAGACACAATATGAGTCTATTGATCCCAAGGATCGGTCGGTAATATGGCTTTGGGAACAATTGAATTCGCTTTGTTCCACTCACCATTACATGCAAACCAAATGAAACGTTCAAATTATGCAACATTAGCCTAGATGTATTACATGCATCATGCAACCCAAAACAAATAGTACGATGAATTTGGAACAAAAAAAAGGCAGGCTTGACATATGTGAAAAAATAATAAAAACAAACACATCAGTCTTGCTCCTTTGCATCACATTGGCCTGAAATTGGGTGCGTACATCGCATCCCATTTTCACCCTTCAATGTATTGTGAGTAACAAATTAAACCTAAATAAAGGATGAATATTATAACTCATATATGCAATATCTAGACATTCCAAACAGATAATTACACCATGGAGAAACACCCAGTTGCATATAGAAGGGCCACTGAAAAAACAACGAGATGCATAAAAAAGGTTAGTATGACAATATATCCAAGCTTTGAAAAAGTAATATCGCGAAAACCAGTTCAAAGTCTCAGGTAGCAGCATCGCTAGGCTATTATCATCCTTGACTTGACTTATGGAACGGCCAAAGGTAATACTCTCTAGACAACAAGGATTGTATATCCTGGTAGCATAGAGATGCACCAAAGAACAGGTCCCAATGACCTAGAACAGATAGAGAGAAACATAGAAAAAAAAAAAGGAGAAGAAAACTCCTGTACAGTTGCTACCTCCTCCCAAATAAGGGTTGGCAAGTGAAGAAAGCTAACGAGCTGAGTAAAAACCAAATCTAAACCATAGAATAACTACATAAAAGTTTCATTAAAACCATAAGAAATAAAGTACAGTACGCATTCAATCTTCTAACATAACTGTGTGGCCGAAGCTCTGGGAGCACTCCGCTCAACCATCCACTACAAATAGTGAAGCCATTAGTAAGCCACAAAAGGATAAATACACAAACTGAGGCCAGAATAAAGGCAAAACAGCAAACATCTGAAATCAACGGCACAGCATGAGGGGTTGCCTGAATTTGATGGGCTAGAGGAGGAGGTGCATCTTGATCCTCATAAACTGGCCTTAGTATACGGTCGTGAGGGTTGGAGTGGTCGGGCAAGGCATGATTAGTGGGAGAGCTACTGTCAGGTAAAGGGTTGCTCTGATTAGAAGCCATAGTATCTTGAGAATGAGTGGACGCAAGGAAACTTGGAGGTATGAAAAACTAACCCCCTGGAACGTATACATAAAGGAGGCACATACTAGTGCCCACAACCAACAACAAATCATGCTAAGCCCAAAATAGTAAACACTAGCCAGAAACAGGAACCCAAATCCTAAATTAATATCCAAAATTTTACGGGAAACATTCATAAACAGATACATAAGGGGGATCTTTTGCCAGTAGGTCGTCAATCCGAAACAGTAAGCACAGACTTAGTATGCAATTCATGGTCAAAGCATGGGTCATAGGACACCACTTACTGGTACGGAGTTTGGATGGGAAAGGTGAGATTATGTGCACCTTTGCTAGCGATCTCATCATGGGAGTAATTTTGATGCAGGGCATCAGAGTTAGGGAACAGCGAGTATGCGGCTGGGAAGACCAACGAAGAGGCTGAAAGCCCCCATCATGGTGAATCATCACGCTAGTGCTGCTCTCAACATGGATTTGTACCATAGACCTGCAAGAGAAAAAACAGACATGAGTCTTACAAGCCATTGAAGATAAACATGGCAAATCAAAAGGAGGACAGAAAGGGAAGATCAGCATCAAGATCTGGGCACATGAAGGCCATAATCTTGCGGTGAGGTAAAGCATCTGTGACTGGGTAAGGTCAGTGAACATGCACATCCCTGAAAATTATAGCGTTAGGGTGACTAGATTACTTCTTGGACCTCGAGACTTTCTCTCTCGTGCAATTCTCTCTCTAGAGTTTTGCACTTCATTTTATTTTATGCAGACTCTTAGGCTCCGTTTTGACCTAGGAAAATTTGGTGGAAAGAGAAAATTTTGGGAAAGTTATTTTTTTTCTTGTGTTTGGTTTAGAGAAAATCATAAAGAAAAAAAAATATGGAGGAAAGTTAGATGGAAAAATTGTTAGAAACAAGTGATAAAATCTTCCTCATAAAATTGTGATGAGAGTTTGAGAAAAATTCCCAACCTCACGTTACTTAGATGACATCAACATGATTCAAAAAGTTCATCAACATTCAAATTTCTCATCCAAATTCTTGAATTTTTTTCTCAATCCAAACAAAAGAAAAAAAATTCATTTTCTCCCTACTTTTATTTCCTTCACATTTGTTTTCTTTCAACTTTTCTTTCCAACAAATTTTTTAAGGCTTACTAAATAGTGCAAAAGTACAACTAACTAAAAGCAGAAAGAAAATTTAAGAAATATTCCCCTTGCATAATAGATAGAAATTCCTATTTAACTAAGAGTAAACACCCAATCAATTGGAATCCAGATATTGATGACCCAAGATCCCAGTAGAAAAACCCTTCTTCAAAATCATGCAGCAATTAGGGAAATCAACCATAACACTCGTCTTCTACGAATTACGAGATCAAATTAATTGAGTTTATCTATGAGATAATAGGATTCTACATGGGGGTAATTGGGGGCCATATTTTGAAGGAGCAGCTTTCTTGGGGTATAAAGGCGAACAAATTAAGGGGCTGTAGAAGAAATGACTATGATTTATTAGATTTTTGAGTCCTAAAGACATACAAATCGATAAAGAATCTAAAAAAATCACCTCAGTTACAATCAAAGAATATGTAGAAATGCTTTCTCTCTCCTGTTGGCTACAATCAACAAACATGAAGCAGATGCAAATGCTTAGCACATACTCATTACTGACACATCACGGTCCCCACTATAGCCATGGACAAAGGTTATGCTCGTCAAGCCTAACAAATTATATGATCAATAAGAGATAGGACAGAGAAAAATAAGAAAATTTTCAAACAAAGCAAATAAACACCTAAAGGATTTGGCGATATCCATAGAGCCACAATAGATATCTGCATGCAGGAACATGAAAATGAAAGCTAAAGTCAAATTACATCATATTCAAAATTGAAAAGAAAAAATTACACAGAACATAAAGAACACGCCACAAAATTACCTGAAATTCATGACTGGGACTGTTGAAATCAGAATAAGATCCACCACACTCAAGCATATCTGAAGAACATGATAATTGAAAGTAATAATGTGAGATGAGAAGAATAGGCGTCAAACAATAAGCCAACACACTAAAGCATCTATACATATCCAAAATTTCATGCGCTCCACCAAAAAAGTTCATAATCGAGCACAGAAAAATCGAAGAAATCACGACCCAACCCAAGATCACTACAAATTGAGCCTTCCTACGAAGCAATGGAAAGAGTGCGAGAGAGACATAGAGAAAGGGTCTGAAAATATTTGAGTTGGACAAGAGAGATGGGTCAACCCAAAAAGGGTGACAATGGAGCAAGTTTTACGCCAAATTAGGGTTGGATAGATCTTGAGCTCTTCAAGAAGACAACCGTGTTAATCATTATAGAATAGCTGAGAAGCCTTCAAATTCCAATTAGGATAATTCTGTGCACTTCTACTCAAAACCTTAATCGTTTCTCTTTTTTGAATTCAAAATATTAGCAATTACAAGTAAATCATAAAAAAAATTTCGGAGCGTAAATCAACCAACCTTGTTGATAATTGAGTGCTATCAAATTAGGGTTGTTAGATTGAAAAATAATATAATTTTTGTACAAAAAAAAAAAAGAGAAGACTTTGATAACTGGCCCCTTACTCACACCATCCCAGTACCTCACGACATTTAACATCTCGTTTCCCATGCCCCCTCTCTTCCCACATTACTATGTTACCATAACTGCTCAATCCTCCCCTAACTATTCTTCCAGACAGATTAGGGCTCTTAGAATCCCTCATCTCTTCATGGGAATTCGCTGATCGCCCTTCCCCCTCACTCCTATGTCGTTCTTATCACTCGGTGCATTACTGTCATCTCCTCCAACTGTGATTTTCTGTCTCAATTCTTCGAGTTTGGAATTTTGATTTATCCAGATGAGGAATAGTTGTAACTTCTAATAGGTGTGTTACCATTGTGTATTATTCAATTTTTATAATTCTATTAGGTCATAGTTAATTTCAATTGTTAGGGATCATTTTAGAAATTTTTTTGGGTTAATTTCATTTGTTAGTGTTTAATTTTACTTGAATGCTGAATTTTGTTTGCTCATTTACGATCAGTCATTGCCACTATCTCATAAATTTATCAGGTCGGAAATAATGGCATAGGAACACCCTAGGCTACTGCCACTACTTTCTTAAATAAAGGAAGTACATCAAAGAGGGTGGCGACAACTTAATTAATAGCAATAAGGGAAGGCAAGATTGCATATGTGGTTTTGTTTTTTCAAACAACCTTATATATTTATTGACTTCTTTTGATTATGATTGGTGATAATCGTAAAGTTTACCTCGATTGTAGTTTCAATTTCAATTTTGATATTGAGCCTTCTTGGTCTCTCGTCCAATAGAAAATCTCCTTTTATGTATATCTTGAAAATTCAAGTAGTTTTCATGGTTTCCAACATTCTTCTTTATGTTTCTTGGTTGGGATTGAGCTGTAATATTTGAATGATACATTTACTAAGCTTTGCTTTAGTATTCTAGGTAGTCTTAGCTTTTCATATATTTTATTAGATCTACCTTACATATAATACGTAATGGTGACCTGTTCAAAATGGTTTGATATATGTACGTCCATATGTTGTGTTATGCTACTATAAACCTACTCACAGGTGTGACCTTTCTTTGGTTTTGTATGCTCGATGTACTATGTGGCTCATGCTAGAAATATATATCTTCTGCATCCCATATTGATATGAATTCCATAATGATGCAATATACAGTTTCTTATGGTTATGTCTTTCTAGGATTATGGTTTGAATTGTGATTGTTAGTTATGTTTGACATTGTATGAGAGCCTTAGCTTTCTCTCATTTGTCAATGACAGTGCCCTTTTTATTAAACTATGTATCTTAATTTCACACTTAATGTTCCCTCATTTGGTTTTTTTTGTGTTGGTGTTTCAAGTAGATTTTCTATTGGAAGCCATCGAGTATAAGAATTTCAATACTCTACCTGTGATTACGCAACAAGATATAGAGTTGGAAAATAATTATTGGGTATCTGCGACCTCTACCATTCTCAGTTCAAACCTTTTAATTCCGCCTTTGATGGACAAGATTGGAAGAAGTAGAAGAAAAGGAAAGATTAAGTCAACTGCTACAGCCCAATCAATATGAGGATAGGTAAGTACTAAGTATGCATGGTTGATACTTTCATTTATTGTCTCTATTATTCTTGAATGTGCAACTCAAGGATATCAACAATGATCCTCTAAGTTTTCAGTATGCAATTAGCTATCAGTATAGCATCTTTGAGATGTTGTTGAGCACGTTGCTTACAAGTGATTTTAAAGTTCGGATTTCCTTCCTCCTATGTGGAGATTCATCATGTAAAAATTACATGCAGAAGTTACAGTTACTCTTAAGTGCTTGAGCCTACTTTTCTTTTTCTTTTGATTTAGAGGGGAATACGACCTACTTTTCCAACACTCTTCACAAATTTGGAAGTTTCAATTAAGGGCTCAGAGAATGAACGTAAAAAATCTTTGATCGTTACTCTGAAAGACAAAAGCATCAATGTGAGCTCATTATGGGTGTTGGTAACCTTTTGTGATTATTTTTTTTCGAGTTTAATTATTCATGGGGTTTTTGTGGGGAGGGGGGAGGGGAGGGGGGATATTTAACTTAACTTTTGAATTTTTGAATATTGTGGTTTAAGTTTGGCTTCAATTTGGGGGTTTGGTGACTCTAAGTCTAGATATTACATTTTTATTTGTCTACCTGGTCATTATGCTTTTGGGTGGCCTATGAGGCAGTTTCGGGGTGGAGTCAGAATGCTCTTCCTAAGACATCATTACAAACTTAACTTTGTTGCCATTCTTGATTCTTTGTTTTCTGTTCTTAGGATTGGACATAGCCTAATTTCCTTTATAAGATAGTTTCGAATTTGTAATAGCTTTTTGGGATTTATTGCTTAGGTGCAACATGTTTGTTGTTAAATCCTTTGGTGAATTTGAGGTATTTCATGTCTTCATGCTATTATAACATTTTTTTAAAAGTTCATCATTGTGTTACAAAGTTGAGATTGGGTAGCCTTTTCCCCCAAGTTAGAGTTTTTCTATGAATTTTCCAAATTTTGAGTGCATGATGTACATGCACATGCTAAAAGTGATACAAATGCAAGACTACAATTCAACAAATTTCCAAGTTTACCTTTTAGGTTGTGCATATGCTCACGCACCTTCTATGCTATGATATTATGAGGTTCATGATTTGATTATAAATGGTCTCCATTGTGTCATCAATCCGGTGTTTCAGGACTTTATAAGCTCTGATAAGTCACTTAGTCCCTAGCTAATGACTTTATAAGTTAGCGTCCATCTCATAGGTAGTTTCTATTTCCTACTGACATGTATTTTTTGTCACCCTCTTCATACTGTCATGGGTAGTATCTGTTACTTACTAACATATATTTTTTGTTACCCTCTTTATATTGGATGTTTTTGTTGTTGTACATTATTCCAATGCTAAATTGAGGAGGGCAATAGTAAATTGCCATTCTTTTAGGTATGTTTTCTATGTCTTTGTTGCTCAGTTAATTGTTTTCGGAAAATTCTTTGTTTAATTCCCCAGCAACGTGCCCTCCCCAACTCAACCAAGAAAAGGGGAAAAAAAAACACTACTCCTTTGCCTATGCTGTTCCATTGAGCATTTCAATCCTCCCTCATGTTAGTTGGGTGTTGGTTGCATCATTTGATTTGTGTTTCTTTCTCTCTTGACATGCTGTCAATCAATCTGCTGGACTAATGAGGCCTACTATAGGAGATATTTTGTCTAACTCCTCTTTCATAACATCATTAAAGAGTACAATATAATGAAGGAACATTTAATTAATCTGAGACGTTGAAGCTTGAGGTCTCCTACTTCAACTCATGTTTATCTCTGATCTCTTTGAAACATGGTAAGTAGGATGCTATTTTGTTCTATATTTAGCGTTGTGTTTGTTGTTTGCTCTTCGTCATGTTACAAAGTGTTAGTGTAGACTATGCACCTACTACATTGGTCATAACTCTTTTTATGCACAATTTTTTTGGTTATAAGTATTTAATTTGGTTTCTATTGTTGAGCATATGATCTTTGCAAGTTGACTTCATATTATGCAAATATTTGCAACCATGTAGCATGATAGGGCTTCCGCTCCCCCCTAAAGGATTACACAGAATGATTGAGGAAAGTGAATAATAGTTGAGGTATGAGTTCAATTACTTTCTTCTTTATATTTTGTATGTTTAATTTGGAAATTTTTTGTTTAGAAAGGTTTAAGTAAGTGATTGTCTATTTTCATCTTTGTTTGTGTCTCAACTTTTCTGACAACTTGGTCTTTATATGCTTTATACCTACCTCTTTGTTAGCATCTAAGGGGCATGATACTTCTCCACATTGAGTTTAAGCTCTATGTTGTTTTCTCCATCATTTAATGGGACAATGACAACAAGCTTAATGTAATGTAATGGAGTTCCCAGGACACGATAGTTCTCTAAAGTGGGTTTAAGCGTTGCATTATTTTCTACATGGATACCTATGTTAGTAGTATGGATAAAAGCTTGGAACATTAGTCCGATATTATACATGGGATTTTGTTATGTGCCTGGATCATATTGCTGAGGCAAGGTGATGTATGTGGTTGCCATAGGAATGTAAAGTTGATTCGTACAAGAAACAACAATAGTAGTAATTGAGTAAAGCTTAAGAAGCAGAAGTTGTGCTACAACATTGCAATAGTGTATAAGAATGCAAAAGCAGTGCAGCTACATGACAACTTAGTTAAAACTTAAAAGAACTACGGTAGCCTGAGGACTTCACCAGTTAAATTCATCCGACCAATAAGATGGCATTTTTTCTTTTGTTTGGCCATTAGGTGATACATGCACCTTAACGCACTGACTGTATTTGATAATTTTGTCCATCCTGGAATTCTAATGATTCAAAAAACAAAATGAAAAAAGAGGGATTTGTTTTGATTCTTTGTATTCTCTATTGCGGTTCTTTTTGCAGTTGTGAATAAATACCTTGAATTTTTTTATGCATATTTATAATTTGAATAATGTATATGCCTCATTAATCATCTTTAATTTGTAAAAATTCATCTTTTATTTTTCATTTTTTACGCGTAAGATTCATCTCCTACGAACACATACAAGAGCTTTTTAGTGGGAGGTTTTGTTTAGGGGGGCACGGGTACTTATTTAATTTCAATGTAGTTTACTATTTATAAAATATATTCTAGTATTAAGATGCACCGTGCAAGGCTTGGGTCCATACTAGTGAAGATAAAGTATGAAGAAGGGTTGGGGGGAGAGGGGAGATGGGAGAGGGAGGCTGGGTAGGAGGAAGATCACGTGGAACACATGCCTTCTGGTTAACCGGCCAACTCCTTCATTCTTTATACAAAAATAATAAAACCCTGGAGAAATATTTTGGTGGATGAGAATACCCCCAAAATACTGTTCACTGGAAAAATAGAGATCTTACTGTTTACTGAAACAGTATGATGTTCACTATGTGTTGGTTTTCATTTCTTAAGTATAAAGATACACATTATGGGCTTCCCCCTCAATTCTTTTTTTTCATAAATAATAATATATTTTAGTTTTTGTTCAATGAAGTGATTATATCGTATGTAGTGACTCTATTTATGTTGTCTATTCTATTCAAATTTATTTTTAAAATATAGAAATAACTCTAAATTTTTGATTGAACCCTAAAAGTTATAGTTGATATCTAAAAATAGCCTTGAAATTTATAGTAAAGTTTTCATCACTTATTATGTTTGGAGATAGTAATGGGCGCTCATTTTCACTTATTTTGTTGCTACACTTAATCAAGTGCGGTTAAATAGGGTGGAAGCATGGCCTTTTTTGTTGTTGTGAGATGAGTTGCAAAACTTTTTAAAATTTATAAAACATTTAGGGACATTGTGAAATCTAATTTAAAGATGATCAAATGGTTTGCTTGAAAATTGTAAGATAAAATGTTATAAATTAAATATTTGCGAAACTTGAGAACATTATTTAAGTCTAGTTATCTTTTCATTTGAATCCAAACATGGAGCTTTTGTGTTGAAATTTAACGTACAAGCAGTTCACTCAAAGAGGAAAAACATGCCCTAAAATAAATACAAAGAATGAAATATGAAAAAAAATCACATAAAAGTACCTTCAGTTTTGTGTAAATTATTTTAAGGACCCTCTATTTTCGAAATTAAATATATGGTATCTCAACTTATAAGGTCAATAACATAAAGGACCTTTTTTGGTTTTATAGGCCTTATACTGAATGTACTATGTAGGTCATGCGAGAAATAAACCTCTTGTATCTTGATTGGTATGAATGCCATAATGATCCAATATGCTAATAACGGGTGAAGGTGAAGTTGGCCTGTTTATATTAATGTCTATGTGGTAATTTGTTTATGGTTTCTTATGGTCTTTCTAGGGGTTATGGTTTGAATTGTGATTGTTAGTTACGTTTGGCATTGTATAAGAGTGTTAGTTATCTCCCATATGTCAACGACAATGCTCTTTTTATTAAATTATGTATCTTAATTTGGCACTTAATGTTCCCCATTTGGTTTTCTGTGTTAGTGTTTCATCTAATTTTTCTATTGGAATTTCAATACTCTTCCTGTGATTGCATAACAAGATATAGAGTTGGAAAATAATTATTGGGTATCTATGAGCTCTACCACTCTAAGCTCAAACCTTTTAATTCCTCCTTTGATGGATAAGATTGGAAGAAGTAGAAGAAAAGATTAAGTCAACTGCTAGAGCCCAATCAATATGAGGATAGGTAAGTACTAACTATGCATAGTTGATGCATTTCATTTGTTGTCTTTAGTATTCTTGAGTGTGCAACTCAAGGATATCAACAATGATCCTCTAAGTTTTCAGTTTGCAATTAGTTGTCGTTGCAGCATCTCTAAGATGTTGCTAACCCTATTGCTTACAAGTGATTTTAAAGTTCAGATTTCCTTCTTCCTGTGTGGAGATTCAACATGTAAAAATTGCATGCTGAAGCCTTAAGGGCTTGAAGCCAAAGCCTCCTTTCCTTTTTCTTTTTATTTAGAGGGAATGCTACCTATTGTGCCAAAATCTTTGATATCATTACTCTAAAATACAAAGGCATCGATGTGAACTCATTATGGATGTTGGTAACCTTTTGTGATTATTTTTTTCGAGTTTTAATTTTTTGTGGGTTTTTTTTGGGGGGGGGGGGGAAGATTTAACTTAACTTTTGAATTTTTGAATATTGTAGTTTAAGTTTGTCTTCAATTTGGGGATTTGATGAATCTGAGTCTAGATATTACATTTTTTATTTGTGTATAATTGTCGCTATGTGCCTTCCTGATCACTATGCTTTTGGGTGACCTATGAGATAGTTTCAGCGTGGAGTTAGAGTGCTCTTTTGAGGACATCATTTGGTGTTTGTTACTAAACTTTGTTTCCATTCTTGATTCTCAATTTTCTGTTCTTAGGTTTGAATATAGCCCAATTTGCTTCATAAGATTGTTTCAAATTTGTAATAGCTTTTTGGGATTTATTACTTAGGTGCAAAATGTTTGTTGTTAACTCCTTTGGTGAATTTGAGGTATTCCATGTCTTCATGCTATTATAACATTTTTGTAGAAATTCATCATTGTGTGACAATGTTGAGATTAGGCATGTGTAATTTCTCTCATAAGACTACTCAATGCCCTCTTTCAATTAGTATCAGAGCCACATGACCAAAAATAATAAGGATAATTAAGATAATTAATAGTTAATTAAGTTAGTTAGCTATGTTAATGCTTTAATCATCATCTGCTTGCCATGCACCTAATTAGTCACATTTTATGCACACTCCAAAAGGCATCACTTCATTAGCACTGCAGTTAAAGTATATCACTGATATAGTTTTAGAAGTAAAGGCGGAATCAGCCAAAATTAACACTGAAGTTAAGCAAATAAAGAAACAATTGTTTGTCATCCATGTTTCTTTAATCAATGAGATTAGGCATAGTAAAAAATCTGATTTAAGTATTAGCACTCTATTTCAGTGTACATATCCTTTCCAAAACCGGAAAAAAAAATTCCATTTCCTTTGCATGATATAAAAATTCAAAAAGAAATAGAGAATGATCAACTGAAAAATCATATGAAAAGGCAGACAAAGAAAAAGATGATGCAATATAAGCAGTAAAATCTTGAAGAATTATAGAATATGTTTCATAAAGAGAAAACCCAAGAAGAATTAAACAAAAATCATGAGAGCAATAGTAGAAAAACAAGATGTCTTATCTAATGATAATGAAGAGACAAATAATGTACAGTTAGAAGAAACAATATACCAATAGATGAATCTAATTAAACTAGAGGATCTTAATGTTGTTCCCTTAGAAGAGATTAAGAGGAAGCTGGATAGAAAGTACGGTAAAATGATATTTGACGATGAAATCAATGAGATTGGAGAAGAACTCAACATTGATGAAATCAAGTCCAATCTAGTTAATAATATTATTCCTAAACTTGTAGAGTTTGGTGAATCATCTAAAAGACATGCCCATTTATGAGACCTAGATACGCTCTGGCAGGGCATACAACCAACTTTTCCTTTGGATTCATCCTAAGAAAACCACGTCCTTTGAAGAAATTGACCTTACCTCAATTAGCCAAATAGGATATATCTTAAACATTAATAGAGCTCTATAGACAAGAAATACTTGAACATTGGAAAAGGAGTATGAATAGTATCCTGAACTTAGATATCACATGGTTTGCTGGGAATTTCCTAAACTATATCGAACATAGTTTTTCTAGCATTGTAGTTGACTGGTATGACTCATTAGATGAGGAAGGTAAAAATGTATTAAGAATGATGGAAATACCAGGTGCTATGTTAAAATTTTAAGGAAATCAAAACTGACTTTATCGGAGCTAAACTCGATTATGAAAGAAAAAGCTAGAGAATGACAAACAAAGATGAATAACATAGAATTATGAGATATGAGATATCTGAAGAATTATATTGCTGAATTTAGTCAATATTATTACAAAATTGGGCATAATGAAACCAATCTTGGCATGCCTTTATTACAAATTACCATATCCGGTCAATTTTATAATCAATAAAAAATACATTGCATGGCTTGAAAAAATAGATGCCATTGATACCCTTGGTACAAGAATCAATTATTTAAGAAAATAGGCCAATGGTCAATGTATTGAACTCCAAAAACAAAAGAAAATAAATAAATAATTTCTTGCTTGTTGGGATAATTCTCATGAATGGGGAAATGAACCTGAGAAGAGAAGAAAAAGAAAATTTTATAAGAAAAAGTGTTTTAACAAGGAAAGGGAGAAAAATACAAAAGAAAGCATTATAATAAGCCAAGCCCAAGAGACGACGATTTTTAAGGAAAGCTGCTTATTGTCCTGCAGGAAAAAAAAAACAACTGTTAAATGTTAGGCATGTAGAGAAGTAGCTCCTTATGCAAAACAAATGCAAAAATACAAAGAATAACAAGCTTATAGAAATTTTGGGTAGTCCATATTATTTTAAACTTAGCAAAGAAGAAGCACTAGATCTAGCCCTTAAAAACAATAAGGGAAATGTTGAGATTGTACTGGAGGATGAGCATTAAGAAAGTATTATGAAGAAACTAGTCATATGATGGAAAGTAACTCAATTAACCTTGGTGATCTTCGAGGAGAAGAATTTACTGTACATAATAAGAATAAAGATGTCAAAGTAGATTGGGTCATTCCTATAATTCAAAAAAATATGATCTACAAAAAATGCATCTTTCAATTAAAAAATAAGTGCATATGCAAAATGATGGAAGAAGATCTAGAGATAAAAAACTGTGAGTATGATGTGGGAGAAGTTAATCCCATTAATTGAGAAAACATCTTTAAGCATAACAAAGATAGAACATATAGGTATATCCATGTTTGAAGTGTCTAAGTGCAACTCACTCCATTACAATATTGTCGTAAAGATATTGATCTTTATACTTTGCTCTGTTATATCAGGCACACCAAATTTAATAATCAAATCATCATAGGGGTTAAGACCAATTTCTGTAATGGATCAGTAGGTTTCAATTGTGGACCTGGATATTATGTGAACCTAAAGGATGAATTTGCCAAAAACTTCCTTTCTCTTAAGATAAAAATAGTTGGAATGGATATGAAAAGAGGAGGTTACCCACTAAGAATATTTTGAAAAATAATCTACAAATTAGATAATACTACATATCCAAATACTAAGATAACAATGACAAAAGTAGAAATATTTAAAAGTCCTACTCTAATACAAAAGATTCAAAGGATAAAATTCAATTCATAGGAGATAAGAATCAATAGGTCTTGGATATCTAGTTTTTTCTATCCCACAAAAATCAAGAAGAAAAATATAATAAAAATTTATGAGAATAGTAAAATTACCATTAAACTCCAATTATTAAGAAGCATGAGTGGAAGATTAGGATGGGAATAAGGATCTTTGACAGCTAAAGGAGAGCTTAAAAAGATGATATAATAAGTATGACCACTAAAATGAGGAGAAGAGTTTTGAACCCACAAGACACAGTGTAGGCTGAAGTACGAATCTAGATAGGAGACTAATGTATTATACCAGTTTTATAAATTACTGATCAACTCTTTCATGATATGATTATTGAAAATAATTTTCAGATGCTATATTCTTTATGCATGCAATAAAGCAAATAATATTAACAGTATAAAGCAAATAATATTAACAGTAAATGGTCATTCAGTTCCTATAGAAAAATTAAATAAAACTTACACTTATCAGAAGATTGAGTTTACACGCAGTCAATGTGGTGAGAAGATAATACTTGCGCAACATGAGATAGCACTAATAATCTCACTACTTGAGTTGTCTATTAAAGAACATATTGCTGAACAACAACGGTAATTATGCAAAGAACTCTACTCTAATAATCCTCTAAAATTTTGGGATAAAAATAAGACATTTGCAAAGATTACTTTCTAAAATTAAAACACTATTATTCAAATCAAACAAATGGGGCATACACACCAGGAAATCTAAGAATTTGATAAACAAATAACAAAACTTTTATGTGAAGGATTAATCAGAAATAGCAAGAGTCCTCACACTAGTCCCGCTTTTATAGTAAGAAATCATGCTAAGAAAAAAGAGGAAAAATAAGAATGGTAATAAATTATGAAAAGCTTAATAATAATATTTTCTTTGATGGTTATTGTATTCCTAAAAAAATAGTCATTTTCAATAGGATTTAAAGAGCCTCTTAGTCCTCAAAAATGGACTGTAAAAGCAGCTACTGTTAGATGAAAATAGATGAAGAAAGCATTCCTTTAACTACGTTTAGTGCCCCTCAGGGGCATTTGAATGGATAGTAATGTCATTTGATCTAAAAAATGCACCTTAAATATTTCAAAGAAGAATGGATAACATCTTCAAATATCTTAATTAGTGCTATCTAGTTTACATTGGTGATATACTTGTCTTTTCCAAGACCACAGTATAACACAAATATGATGTTCTAGCTGTCACCCAAAGATGTATTGATCATGACATTATTTTTGGTAAGAATAATTGCATTTATGGTGAAAAAGAAATTGAGTTTTTAGATCTAGACATAAAAGGTGGACAAATCATTTTACAAAAACATATTCTAGAAAAAATAGAACATTTTCCTGAAAAGATTGAAAATAGGAAGTAATTAAAATGGTTTCTTTGATGTCTTATCTATACCTTAGATTTTATTAAAGATCTAGCTAAATTAAGAAAACGATTGCTGCAAAACTCAAGAAAGAAGTAAGTTGGACACTGACCTGTAGTGATTCAAATATTATTCAAAACTTCAAAAAAATGTGCAAAAATCTTCATGTTCTTAATTTGCCTAATGAAAGAGATTATTTAATTCTTGAGACAAGTGCCAGCAATAAGCACTGAAGTGCCGTACTTAAAATCAAAGAAGAAGAAAAACTCTGTAAATACTGCAGTGAAAGTTTTAATAAAGTAGAATGCAACTATCCCACAATGGAAAAAGAAATCCTTTTAGTCATAAGGGAAATTGAAAAGTTCTTAATCTTTTTTGTCCCTAAAACTTTTTCTTGTTCGAACTAATTCAGAAGGAATACTTTGTTTTATGGAAAAAGACTTTGTTAAATATGCAAGTGCAAGGACGACTCCTACGTTGGCAATTACGGTTTAACCACTTTTCTTTCTATATTGAACATATACAGGGATTGAAGAATTCTCTGCAGATAATTTAACTTGTGAGCTTGCCAATGGTAATCACTAGAGTAGAACTCCTGTAAAAAAAGGAGGAAATCCAGAATGAAATTTCATTACTGTTAGAACGGGGTTCTCCTTCTAGTAGAATCCTTCTGGATATTCTAAAATTAATTGTGAAAAATAGATCATGCTTTGGCCTGCTATCTTCTGCCTACCTAATAGTACAGAGGTTCAACCTTTTAGAGTTACAAATGAATTACCTAAGGTGCCTTGATCATATTCAAAAAAAAAGTTCCCATCATGATAGTATGAGAATATGAGATGATAGCTTACCTTATGGAAATCCCAAACCCGAAGTACCCATTCTTCTCAAGACTAACTAAGTTTCAACAGTGCATGTTTAAAAGGATCCATCAGATTCTTACATCTCCTGATGGTCAACTAAAAATTTCATACAATAGAAGTCTATATGTCGAGGTGCATTGCACAATAATTGAGTATGAAAATGAAAAATCCACACCAGCCCATTATCTTGTTCAATTGGTTGATTTAGACAATCCTAATTATCAACGACAAGAATGATTTTTGAAACGACAAGAAGTAGTTAGTGATCCTTCTTTAACAAGAATCATTGGTTCTTACAATATTTATCATCAAATGTGGGCATTAACTGAACAAGGAAAAGTGTTAATGCATTGCGGGAACATTACTTTCGTCTATCATAATGATTTCAACAAATATATAAAGGTAGAAGGAGTTACTTCAGAAGATGTTTTTAATTATCTCTTTGATACCAGAATTGGAAAATTCTTACCAGAAAAAGGAAAGAAATATCTTCATGAATTATTTAAAAATGGCATCCAGAGCATCTTCAAGTTGATGAAGATTTTAATGATTATCTAGATAAGGATGGACTGGAAGACATTATTGGAGATGAAGACATACAGAATCTCAATATGGATGATTCGTCTTGTCAACATCAAGATAAAAAGTTATTGCACTATTATTGTAATATTTTATCAAGTGTCAAGTCAGTAATATAATGCAATCTACTGCAACCATGTGGGAATAGTTGTAGTTATGTGGAAATCTCAGTGTATGTACTATAACCATTAGGACATCCTGTGTAATCCATCTCCTCTATAAAAGGAAAGATTGAGTGTTAATGAAGGATGCGGTCATTGAGCATACTTGAGCAAAAAATAAGTCGGGTATCTTCATTTCTCTATGAGCAAGCATCTCTGATGATCTTAGAAGCGTAAATCCATCTTCAATTCGTCCATTGTAATATTTCCATTTTAAAACTTTTAATAGAAGAAGTTTCCTAGTAGTGAACATTATTAAATCCAACCTTATGTCCTAAATATTATGATTTCTTGATTCAAGTCTCACTCTCCTTTAAATTATAAAAATTGATTAGTGACTACGGTTTGAGATAAGAAACGAAACATACTTGTGTTGTGCCTGATTTAAGGGAGGTATGGTTGAGATTAGCAATCTCTGTAAACTGGAAGCTAGAGGAACATTAGGATTTAGCGTCGTCATAGTTCAGGTAATGATCAAAACTCTCTAATTAAACTTTATTATTTTGCTAAGTATAGTGGACTTATAATCACAGAAAATATAATATTTATAATATAAGTAGTAGATTGTGATAACCAGTATCATTAAAATCATTATAAGAAATGCAAACATTAATATAAGTTTAGTTTTCCAAGAAAGCCAAAAAATTTGATTATTTGCACTTTGAACCCCATTTGAATCAAAAACATAAATTTTAGAAATTTGTGGGTCAGATTTGACAGGAAAAAACCCCTTACGAATCTATTGTCCAAAAACATTAGGCACCTCAGAATTAGTTTCAAATATATAGGGGCTTAAAAATAGTTATCCTAAAATGAAGTGTACCTGAAAGTCGCAAATTGATGAAACGTGTAGTTACAAATTAGGAGAACTCCAATTTCACCCATAAGTAGCTCTTACAAAGTGAAAAAAGGTGCCTAAAATAATCGGAAAAAAAATAAAAAAAATTTGAGTACAAATTAAGAATCTACATAAAGAATACTTCGCAATCATAGTGGATGACTCCCCCGGTAAGGGACATCTAGAAAAGAAAGAAGCAATGAGAAGACCAACAACTTAAGTGAGGAAAAAATCCACCCAACAAATGAGCGGTCATGTAATTAGAGACGAATTTATTCATAAGTCTCAGGAGAGAGTAATAATTCACAATCATGATTAATCTTCCTAACATGTAAGCCACTTGTGAACTTTAAAATTTATGTTGGATTAAAAAGACGTTATAATATTATATCGACCATAAAGAGTTTAGTTATGTAGTTGTTAATATAGAGGTTGTAATTATATTGACTGTTAGGCGCAATACCCTCCTTTCTCTGCACATAGTATTGTTTTATACTTTATATTTCATCTTTAAAAAATTAACTATTTTTGAAAGAGTTCTTCATTCAAAAATCATCTAAGACCAAAGGAAATTTTAAGTTAAAACCCAATATTGCTAGTATATTTATAAAATGACCACTACTGCACAAGCGATACAATAGTGAATTTGTACCAATAACATTCATAACATGACTTCAACTTACAGTTGAGAAAGCCTTATCCGACACGATAATATGATCAGAATTCAACCTAATGTTACCGAGAGCAACCTGACAGCAACACAATTTGACCGTTTAGTGTAAGACAAAACTTAATTGGGGTAACTTTAAGATTGACACAAATTAACCGGCTTATTATATGGGTCGACCCAAACTGATACATTACCTAACAATACACCAACTTGATGCGTGTAGGGAATCAACTACAGAGAAGTAGAACAATTGTTTTTTTTTTTTTTTACAATGATAAATATGAGCCATCTATTGGACCTCTATCTCAGGGAAGACCCAACAGGCCAATCAATCAACCCATCAGAAAGGGGACAAAGCTTCCAGGATCCAAGGCCCAACCTACACACCCCCTCCCTCTTCCAATTATTTGACAAAGGAAGATCCCTATTCATATTCGAACCTAGGTGGGGAGAATGGAGCAAAGGCAGTCATGCCACCCTGCTACAAGCAGACCGGCGCAAAGAAGTAGAACATGCGTACAAGGACCACTACTACGTGACGTTGCACTTACAATGCAAAAGCATGTTTGTCATACAGCTAACACGTTTTTTAAACTAGCATATTTCTCAGACGATGAAGGCATACCATCTTTGTCGGCAGTCCCAGCCCAATGTGTTTTTGTTTCATCTAAACAATATAAATTCTTAAAATTTGAAAAAGTCCCCTGGTTCAAGATTATGCAACTTTTTGAGAGAATACAGTGGAATACATATGAATGAATTTTCAATAAATCAAGTAACTATGGATTATTTTGGATAATAGATAAATGATTTGAAGACAAAGTTCCAATTTAAATAATTTCTCGATTACTTTCAATCGCATCTAGAATGAATATCTAGCATGCACAGACTATAACCTACTGTCATCGAGGTAACTTCGAACAACAAAATTTGACTATCATGTATTGCAGCTCACGGACCGCAACATGCATATGGCCAAAATCAGAGACTTGAATATTCGATTAATCTTTTTTTTCTCCAAAAAACTGATTAATTAGGTAGACTTTCAGTCCCAGCAGTTGGCATATCGTCAATCGGAGTAGGTTTCCTTCTTGGCAGGGTCCGAGTTCACAACTGGAGGGCTCCTCCGGTACTGAGAAGATGTCAGCCGTCTCTCCCATGGGGTTTTCCTCTTGCTCACCACAAAGCGATTCACTCCTTTCCTCATGGGCATGATAGAGGGGAAGTCCTCATCGGGGATCTGGCTAAGCTCTGAAATGTCTTTTATCTGAGCAACACGCCAAAACCATCTCTCCACCTTAGCCTCCTCAGACATGTCCAAAGGATCTGGTTCCTTCACTGCTGATCCCTCCAAACTCCTACCCCTCCAAATGTTCTTACTGTCACTAGACCCACATGAGTCCCCCTTCAAATTTGTCCCACCTGTCCCAGAAGAACTGCAGCTCAAATCAGATCTTTGGGTCAGTTCCATATGGTTGGATGAGTTGTCAACTGGGTTGGTGGCCGTATCTTCCATTCCAGAATTTGAGCTCAGTGCACCACAGTGTTGACTTGTAGCTGATTCTTTGTCACCATTATCTGGTGATGAAATTCTAGAATCTGACCCCTCCTGGGGTTTGTCTCTGGCAAAGTAACCAGGTGGAAAGGGAACAAATGGAACATACTTGTTATTGCCCCCTTGCTGCTCCATTGCCATACGCCTCTCGTACATTGGGGAAATCAACGAACGATCTTTTTTGTTGCTGACTGCAAAACGGTTCTCTCCTTTGAGCATCGGCATGGTGTCTGGAAAGTCTTCATCAGATATGGCACTAGCCAGGTCCTCGACATCATGCAGCTGGGCAACTTTCTTAAACCACTCCTCAGACTTTTCAGCTTGTTCTGTATCTTTATTCCCCATCTGACTGGCAGGGCTGTATTTAAGGTGTTCGTGAACTGGGGAGCATGTACCATGCGTCAATCTAGGCTGACCTGGGCACTTATTTTCACTGAGAGACACACCTATGTTACTCATATCAGTAGTAGATCCTTGATCCAAAACCTCATCCAAATACCGACTGATCTCCATGTTGATGTTCACACTAATGGTTTGGGAATCAACACCATTGACACTTCCGTCAATGCATGTGTTTCTAGCAACAGCAAAGCTATCATCCCCCAACTGCATGGTCTCAGGAAAAATTCTATCTTCTACGGAACCAGCCACATCAGATGATTTTTTCAAACGGGTTATCTTATTAATAAACTGCTGCTGCTTCTCTACATTTTGCCCCTCAATCGAGGAATTTTCGGCTCTCACCCTTAACACAGAGGTGAAGCTTTGAGAAGGATTTAGCACAGGTTTCTTGCCGTCACACCTTAAGCACATCGCATTCCTACTGAAGTTAAAGAAATGACATCTGGAGAAAGTGGGAAACAAACAAGGGAAGCAAAAAGTATTAATTTACAGCTCATCTGAGACTAGGCAAGTTACAAATTAGACCACAAGCCTGAACGACGAAGGGGGAGGAGGTTGGTTCATATGCTCACCGAGGACATTCCCATTCCCCGCCAGTAAGAAATTTCTTTGGCCCAGGCTCCTCACATTCACGACACTTTAAGTTCCATGCAAAATTTACGAAACTGCACCAGCTCAGTAGAAGGATTTTACTTGTCAACATGGCAACCGTTACATGTGGATCAACTAAAAATTTCAACAGGCAGTGCTAACCCCCTCCCTCCTCTACTTCCATCAGACACTTCAGCTAGAAGAGAAGGTTTCTCGGGTCCTATAAAGTTAAGTGACTAGGAAACAACTTCAAAAGATCATGTTCTTTTGTCATCACCGAAGGCCATACATCCTTAGCTGCGAGCCATGCCCCCCGGGGGGGGAGGGGGGAGACCAACTATACCAAAGATAGTAATGGGAACAGAAATCACATCTAAACAGCATTTGTAGTGCTGCAATATTTCACAGCATCTGACGGCTGAAATAGAAATTAATCTACTCTCTTCAAGTCAGGCAAGTAACGTATTGGAAAGTGCCTAGACGTAAATCATGAGCTCTTGACATGGGGCTCTTAAATGGAACCTAATGTTGAGTTGGATAATAGTCGTTGGTTCATTTATTTTTATCTTCTAACAGAAGAATTATCATATGTCAAAATTATTAATATAAGAAATTGTGCTCTTAGTCAAAGGGAATACGTTACATGTATCATCCCTATCTAATTAATCTATTATATAGTATATTAAATAACGTAGTTTCACGATTAGATTTATTTTAGTAGACAAGTCCTTTCTCAAATTTTAATTATTATATTAGAAAAACTAATCTACTTTAGAAAGTTATATGAGCCCTTGAGTAGTATGGGTACAAAAACAGCCTTACCAATACTCACCTTGGACATACCCAGTCACCTCTCTTCGTTTCAATATTTTTCCCAAGAGACCGTGGCACTTGCTCATATCTTTCAGGAAACTGGTTCTGGACTGAGGCATTAGAGTCTACATAAAATCCGCTTGAGTTAACCAACTCACCAAACAGTTTCCTCACAGACGATTCCACTCTACTGCTTATGGGCATGCTGTCTGAAGAGACAGTTGCCAGGCATGCATAACTCAGCAGAAACCTCATAATATCAACAGTGGTTGGTCTATCAGATTCTAATACCTATAAAACATATATTGAACAGGTCAGAATACTAGATTCAATTGGTTTCTCTCAGGTGCTGAAAAATGGGGGTAAAACAAAGGCAAAGAAAGTAGATCCTATAAGCACACCTCAGCCACATATTGAGAACAGAAAAACATATTTAATAAAGGCCCTGATAGAAAAATATTGACGAAAAAGAAGAAAAGAAGCAAGATGTCAGAGCAATATGTCTGCCTAAATTTCATAGTTCTAAACTACAAGAAGGAAAGTCAAACCAAACTAATACCCTGGAATTGGTAGTCCAATGTAAACAACCTTAACCGCAGAAAACAATAAGAAATCACACTTTACTCATGCATCATGGCATCACAAAGCAGATAGGTGCTAGACTTTGCTTATCTAGTCCTCGTCTACTCCTAATCAATGGGCCAAAACATAAGACAAAGGAAAGGAAAGAAAGACCCATGCCCTAGCAAGAAATTACTGAAGACACCCTCAAAGTGCTTTACTTTCAGTCTCCTCCCCCCCCCCCCCCACAACCCCAAATAAAAAATATTAAAAAAGCCCTCAATATGCCCCATCTGAAATTCCAAACACAAAAATGTGATGTTCATTAGATCCAATTCTTCAACACCACCATTGACCATAAATGTTAACTCTTCTGTGGTTCTTGACCACTTGTAAATTTATTTTTTAAAAAAGTTTTCTCAGTGCTCCTGCTGTCACTGGTGAATATATTAATAAGAACCTTATTTGACATGGGTCCATATTTGACCATTGTGTGACAAATCTCCTTGTTTAAGCCTCTTACCAAGGATGAGGTATTGAGTTACCAACCCAAAAAAAAAAAAAAAAAAGCCTAGGAATCTGTTTATCAAAAGAATTCTACCTGATAGGTATCACACTAGATTTTTTTAAAATCCTGTTGGCATCTAATTGGGGGCAGACCTTTTCTCATATCCTATTTTGCATTTCTTTTTGATGGGAGACTAGTAGGATGTTGAATTGTTGATTAGTTGGTAGAAAATTGATTTATTTGATCCCATGGTTGACAACCCCTATTCAGCTGCATACAAGATCTACATCATGTTGCAATTCTCTATATAAATTCGTCTTTAAGATGTTATGTACAAGACTCAAGGTTGTTCTTCCATCAATTGTTAATGAGAATCAGGATATTCATAGAGGGAGACTAATTACTCAAAATGTGATGATAACTCATGAAGATAGTAGGTTCAACAGAAGGAGAATAATCCTCCATGTGTCTAATATAGACCGATTCAGGAAAAGCTTATGACACCGTCCCATAGGACTTTGTTTGAACTCTCCTGAGAAAGTACTAACATTACATTGTGACCACAACTCAGCAGCATTTCCTTGTCTCATAAGCCAAGGGCACCCATTCCCCCTCCAATTTTGCTATTTGTCACAGAGTATTTGACAAGAGCTCTACTAAAAGATCATAAGACTAAACTTAATCCATTATATAAAAGCTCTGAGAATCTTACTTTGATTTGCTAATGACTTGATGATCCATTTGCAAGACACACACGTCCACTATCCAGTTGATCATGAATGATTTTCAACACTTCTCAAATGTAAATGGTCTACACTACAAGCCAACTATCGAAAATCCCAATTTTATGTTGCTGGTGTTGGGAGCAAACTATAAATCAAATTCTTGGCTTGACAGGCTTGTGCAGAGATGATTTTTCTCATTAAATATCTCAGGGTGGCACTTACTCCAAGGAAATCGAGCAGAGCTTAATGCCCTACAGTTGTGGGAAAATAGTGAAAATAATCAAAAGCGCTACACAAGACACCCCTCATCCTTGAGTAGGGTGGAACTTATTCCCGCATAGTCCTACCAGTCTTCTACGTTTATCTTGCCGCATACAGTTAAAAAAGAATTTTACCTCAAAAAAAGATTGCCTTTGCGTAAAATGAGTTAATGAAATATATCTCAAGCGGAATTGCATCAAGAACCACACTGATTATGATGTTTCCTGCTATTTGGGGGGGGGGGGGGGCAGATTCTGCATCTTAGGTCTAAATTTGGTAGGGTGATACTGATGAGAGTTGGCTAGCTAGAGCAGAACTCATATACACCATATCTCATAGTTATCAAGATCGCAAAACGCTTGAACCGTGGAATATGGTACAGGAACGTGGAACGCCACTTCCCCTAAAAACGGGACCGAGGGGAGCAGGCCATTTGGAACGATTTTTGGGAACGAAATTCGTAATTTCAGAACGTTAATGTAAAATTAAAATTTTAATGGGCTCTTTTTCTCTCTTTATTTTTACCAAAACATTGTAGCCTAAACATAAATTGCTTTAATAAAAAGCCATACTACAAAAAATAACTTTCATAAACAAGGAAACCAAACGCAACACCTCTCTCTTTCTGAAACAAAAGAAATTTAAGAACTTATTATTATTCTTTTTTAAAGTAATTGATCCGACTACTGTTCCCGATAATCAGATTTTGTTAATTGCAACTGATGCGTGTACTGCTCCCAACAGTCCCTTTCACCAAATAAACATCAGAGCAGTAAAAACATAAAAAAAACCCCATTGGTTAAGAACTTTGACCCTCTCTACACCTTCCAGCACCCTCTCTCTCCCCTCCTCTCTGCGATAGTGTTATGGAAGATATCCATAACTGCTAAATTTCTCTTCTAGTATGCTTGAAGTCTGCCTTCAACAGTGATTCTGCTTTCTTTTCCTATTTTTGTTTCTTCATTTTCCAATTTTCAGGCTATCTTGTGCTCTTAGAAAAGGGATCGCCAAGTTCTATATATATATATATATATA
>JACYFF010031956.1:45357824-45380370 GCA_017589665.1 Selenicereus undatus
GCTTGAGGTGTTAATTCGAAGTGAGTTATATATGTTTAGCTTCGATTTGAATCAATTTAGGTGAATTATGCTTGAGGTGTTAATTCGAAGTGAGTTATATATGTTTAGCTTCGATTCAAATCAATTTAGGTGAATTATGCTTGAGGTATTAATCTGAAGTGAGTTATATATGTTTAGCTTTGATTCGAATCAATTTAGGTGAATTATGCTTGAGGTGTTAATTTGAAGTGAGTTATATATGCTTAGCTTCGATTCGAATCAATTTAGGTGAATTATGCTTGAGGTGTTAATTCGAAGTGAGTTATATATGCTTAGCTTCGATTCGAATCAATTTAGGTGAATCATGCTTGAGTTGTTAATTCGAAATGGGTTATATATGTTTAGCATCAATTCGAATCAATTTAGGTGATTTATGCTTGAGATGCTAATTCGAAGTTGTTGTATGAATTCGATTGTATGTGTGGACAAACAAATGAATTAAGCTTTTGTTAGGTCAAAACTGCATATAACTCTCTCTCAAGTTGCTTTCGATTTTCATATCCAACCAGTTAGCATTGAAGAATGTTTGGAATACAAGAGGGTGGTTTGAAAGTAAAAGAGGTCTTTATTGTTTTGGTGTATATTCAAGCCTAGTTTTAAGAAGTTTGCAATACTAACTATTCCATTCGAACAGACTTGGGTTACCTAGTCTAGGGTTATTGCGTTTGAAAAACCTACTACTTCATAAGTTGGCCTCAAGATGGATTTTTGAGCCTTCATGAAGTTTCAAGTCAAGGGCTATTAAACTTGTTACGTTTATAAGGAACTTTTAAGCTTAAAGTGAAGTTGTTTTACTAGTAAATAAACGTATTACGTTTATGCAAAACTTGTAAGAAAAAAAATGAAGTTGTTTTACAAACTAGCAAACGTTTTACGTCTATAAGAAGTTTCTTAAGTTAAAAACGAAGTCATTTTGCGAGGTAGTAGCCGTATTACGTTTATATGAAGCTTTTAAGTTAGAAACGATATCGTTTTACGACTTAACAAGCTTATTACGTTTTTAAGAAGCTTTGAAGTTTCAAAGGGAATCGATTTATGTGTTAATAAACTTATAACGTTTATGAGAAGCTTTTAAGTTTCGAACTTAGTTTGAATTAAGCATTAACTAAACAAGTTATGTTTCAAACGAGTTTCGATTTCCGATTTAGCCGACATACTACATTTAAAGGAAGCTTTTAGATAAAAAGTGAAGTCGTTTTATGAGTTAGCGGTCGTTTTACATTTACACGAAGCATTTAAGTTAAAAACTATGTCGTTTTACGATTTAGTAAACAATTTATGTTATAAGAAGTCTTTAAGATATTTATGAAGTCGATTTACGTAGTAACAAATCTTATTTTGTTTACAAGAAGCTTGCAAGTTTAAAACAAAAGCGTTTTAGAAACTAATAACGTAATCGAACGTATTACGTTATTAAGTTTTACGATTTAGCAAACTAATTACGTTTTTACGAAGTTTTTAAGTTAGAAACGAAGCCGTTTTACGAATTCGTAAACGTATTTTACAAAGTTAGTTTACACGTTAGCGAATTTAGTTTGATTATGAAAAGCTTTTAAACCATTCACGAAATCGATTTATGAGTTAGTAAACTTGGTTTGTATCAAATCCCTTCTTTTGAGTTTAAAAGATTTAAACGATCTGAAAAAGGGCAATTGGAGTTGTATTGTGAATCCTAGTTTTAAAGTACATGCTAGTAACTACCCAAGTTTTGAATCGTGAGTTAGAATACTCACCATGTTTTAAGAGGCCTTTCTTGTTGTTTGCCTAAAGCTAAAGTTGTAAGAAAATTATGTTTTCAGGTTTTAAGTTCATAAGACCTATATATGAATAAGTATAAGTATGTTTAGTCTACTAAGTATGTATGTGTATGTAAGTATTTATGTGTATGAAGGTTATAAGCTCCTAAGATATATATATATGAATAAGTATAAGTATGTATGTGTACGAATGATTATGTTTATGCCTATGTATAAGTATGTATGTATACGAATGATTATGTTTATGTCTATGTATAAGTATGTATGTGTACGAATGATTATGTTTATGTCTATGTATAAGTATGTATGTGTACGAATGATTATGTTTATGTCTATGTATAAGTATGTATGTGTAAGAATGATTATGTTTATGTCTATTTATACGTGGAGGAGCTACTCTAGAAACTTTAAACTTAAGTCTGAGACCCAGGGATGGTGACTTAGTTCCCGCCTGGTATCACGTATGTTATGTTATGATAGATTCAGGGATGGTGGTTTGATTCTCGCCTGAAGTCTATGTATGAAAATTATGTCTCAGCATGGTATGATGTCTGCCCGGATAGGCGTATGTTACCGCTCGAGTTTGGCCGACTCGGGATGACAGTAACAAAGTACCTCTAAGAGTCTAGTCTCATCATTTACGTGAATAAGTTACTATGTATGTTTTTCGGTAAGTGAAACTTATGCGTAAAACCCCTTTTATGCTATGTTTCTGGGTTTACGTAACTTTATTATGTACGGTTTCTGCTAAAGTTAAGCTTTTGAGTATGACTATTCCTTCACTTGGTTCATGGTTTGAATATGACGTATTATGTGTAAGCTCTTGAACTAAAATGATTTACGAAAGGCTTTCGTAAGTTAATATGTATTTTAAGTATGTTTTGGGAGAGAGGGTTTACTCACTGAGCGGTGGTTGCTCATTCCCATTACTTTCCCCCTTTTTCCCCAGATCCACAGGTATGTGACTGATGCGTGCAGCGCCCAGAGTGGACTTACTTGGACTGTACTGCTGTGTTTATGATATCGTTATGTAATGTCGACTATGTTTGTAAGGTTATGTAATTATTTATCTTCTTATAAGGTTTATGAAAAATAGAAAGTTCTGTATACTCCGGGCGTGTGGCCTGTACAGTTGTGGACTCCGGTGTGTAGCCGTTGAGCTGTTGGTGATATTTAGTATCCTTTTTGTATTGCAAGGATATAATGTAAGGCTGTAAACTTGGAAAACGGACAGTTTTTAGGGGAAACTCTGTCCGTTTCACCACAGAAATTAAGAAAGAAGTAAGAAAATGTAACGCTTATGACCTTACGGGCTGGGGGTGTTACACTTTTCCTCCTTTTTCTTTGCAAGAAAATTGTAGGATTTGATGTTCTAACTCATCTGACCATCTAAGCATTTTTTGCAGTATAAATAGTTCTCTGCCCTTCTCATCCTGCACAGTCTGCTACCGTCTACCGGTGATGTGCCCACAACCCGTTCGAATCTGGGCCAGTCATCTAGTCTCTCTCGTTTTGAAATCCCTATTTCAGTGCTTTTTGAATTTTTAAAGTTCAAGTTTATGCAATTGCTTTGTGGAGTCATCTTTTTCTGTTTTGTGGGGTTGAGGTTTATGCAATTGTAGGTGGTGGTTTTGCTTCATTCTCATCACTTAACTTTTGGTTGACATATATAGTTTTGATTATTCTTTGTGTCTACACTTCCAATCAGCTTAATTGACAGATTGGGTCTGTACATATTATTGTAATACGTCCTGTTGGTAGGTTTTTGGGGTGAGAATGGTGAAATCTCATCCTCTAGGATGATGAGAGATTAGCCTAAGATCGTCTTGATTGGCAAAGAGGTTTTGGTTTGATTAACTAAACTAAACTATTATAATATGCAAATTTAAGATAACTTTACTACAAATAAGGGTCCAACGCCTAGAACAACAAGAGAAACTGAACCCGCCTAGCTAATAACTAACTAAGCACAATCAAATAACACATAGCACATAGAAAAGGGTGATTGGGGCTCGACATGGCCACCAATACAATCTCAACAATCATCAAATAGATCACCCACAAAAGAAAAGTTGGCCTAAATTACTATTAATCCTAATAAATGGCAAGAAAAGTGAAGCGAGAGAAAGTTATCCACAGGTCAACCTTCATTGATGATGGAATTTCAATGAGCATTGAGCGTCTTATCCACATTCAATCAACACAAAACCATAATCAAGTCCTAATTTGAGCTTCTAGCATTGATGCTTTAAACTTGAATATAACCAACCTAATATTGTGATGTTGATGATGAAGATTGAAGAAGATGAATGAAAAGAAAAAATGATTGAGTTTTGATAGGTAGATTAAGGGCTCAAATACTTTCGGATTGATCCTAAAATCTCTCTACAATCCCCAATGCATGGAAACCACATTTGGGGATGGCTTTTGATTGCTTAAAAACAGAGTATTTAGAGAGATTAAGTAAAGAGAAAGTGACATTGTGAACTAATGATGAAAGAACAACAAGAAGCTTGTAAGAACTCAATTAAAGGCCCAAAATTTCTAAGTTTTTTTTATTAATGGAGAGTAGAGTGTTTACAAAGACCAAGCTAGCAAGAGCAAAATACTGCTAACAACTTAGATAAACATAAAAAAAATGTCTAACCCCCTTTTATAGCCTGACCATTGATTTTCAAAAATCGACAGAACACATGTGGTACAGTCGGGCCATGTGGCATAGCAGCCTTGTGCCGTATCTCTGCCTATGTTTCCTTCAATGCACAACTTCATGGTACAGTCTGGACAGCTTGGCACCCCCTGGCTACTTCCTTGCACTCCCAATTAATTAGGCTTCAAAGTGGGTTGATTCTTGCTTCAATTGGGAACTTTTTCTCTTCTATTCCTACAAAATACAAAACACTAATACATAGCTACATTAATAATTATTTTTGAGCTAAAATCAAGCATGAGAGAGGCCAAAACTTTTATTGGTTGAGAACTGAACAAATACCCCTACACTTAAATTTTGTTATCATCAAGTATAACATGAGGAGAACACCTTTTTGTAGGTGCAATGGTTGCATTTAGCGCATGTAAGAAGCCCTTTAAACCCTTTGGTCTCTCAAGTGAGTGAGTGTGGTCTCCTGAGGGTTGAAGGATGACAAACCCACAAAGTCTTTGAAGAAGAAAAAGAAAAAGTGAAAGAAAATATTTTTGGGTTTTTCACAAACTTTCGTAACATAACATCAATGGGTACACTCCTTAAGTTAACAACTCATCCTATTGCCAAAAGACACAAAGCAGATGCCTAGGGTACACAATCAAGGTTCTTGGTCCTCCTAAATGACAACCATGCATTCACTCTAATCCTTTTCATTGATGAGTAAGCTATTGTTAGCTTACTTTAACTTATGTGGAACTCTCTTGTCAAGTGTGATGGTATGGTTGCACTCGTGCTTAACACCAAAGATGCACTCTACCATATGTTTAGTCTAGTTCTCATTCTCAACCACTAGAATGCATATGTACTTTGATGATCAAGAGGACTTTTTGAGGGTTGAAATGGGGTTCGGGTCAAGGGTTGAGAAAGGGATTAACATTTTAGGAGAGCTAATTAGTTTTTTGGGGGGAGGGGGGAGTAACCTAGAAAAAAGCAATAAATATCACTAAGTATTATTAACTAAACTAATTACTCAGTAATTCTAATATAAATATGATTAGTTAAACTAAACTAAAGCAAAACCTAATTAAAAAAATCAATCGAAAACATCTTATTAACTAACAATAACTAGCAAAATATCTAATTAACTAGGAAAGCATTAAATTTACTCATTAAAAGAAGAGAGAGAAAGGGTAATACCTCAAAGCTTAAAAATCCAACAATGGAGGTTGGCTCCCATTGTTGGAGCAAGTGGATGATGATTGGAGATGAATTCTCCACTTATTCTTACTAATCTAACTCAACTATTCCTAATCTAATCCATTGAGAGCCAAAAACTCAAACTTGTAAAAATGGGTTTTCAAACCCTAAGATGGAGGAGAGAGAGAGAGCTTGAAATTTGCATTCTTGAAGAAGGAGAATGGGAAATTAAGAGTAGATAAGAGAATAGAAAGATGATTAGGAAACACAGGCACTAATTTCAATCAATCAACAAACAAAAGCATGTAAATTTGGGTATTAAAATAGTAAATTAAACTCAACAAAGTAACAACTTGACAACACAACAACACCTCCTAGTGTGGGTCCCGCTTTCACAGGGTCTGGGGAGATCCAGTTGTAGGCAACCTTACCTCTACCGGCATTCCTACCCGTAGAGAGACTGATTCCAAGATACCCATAAAAAAGGGTTTTGTGAAAATATTGTAAAGAAGAAAGATTTTGTGAAAATATTTAATGGGAGAATTAAGGATACATTGCAAGGAATGACTAAGATACATTAAAAAGACCAGTTGCTGAAGCTATGTAATAAAAGAACAATATATCAGAGGAAGGTAATATACCTTAACCACCAGAGGTAAGCAACGATGTCTCTTCCCAGAAGAAAGTACAATCTGTAAACAAATACAACATACGAGAAAACCACTACCAGCACTATGCCACAGTAACAAAAAAGCAACTACGGGGTCAACTCTCTGCGATCTAAGATCTTAATTCTATCTTGCCACAACTTCCTATCCTGAGTCAGGTCCTCCGTCAAACCGACTACTTTCAAGTCCTCTCTAATCACCTCGTCCAAACTCTTCTTCGGTCGTCCCCGCCCTCTTTTGCCTTCAGGGATGCCGATCCTCTCACATCTCCTCACTAGAGCGTTCACACTTCTCCTTTTCACATAGCCAAACCATCGGAGTCTTGTTTCTCTCATCTTATCTTCGATGGGAGCTACTTTAACTAAGTCCCTGATTACTCCATTCCTAATTCTGTCTATCCTCGTATAACCACACATCCACCTAATCATCCTTATCTCTGCTACCATCAACCTTTGAACTTGCGTCTTTTTTAGAGGCCAACATTCCGATCCATAAAGAGCAACTAGTCTAACTACCATACGATAGATTTTACCTTTCAATCCAAGGGGCACCCTCTTATCACAGAGCACACCTGAGGTATACTTCCATTTTTGCCAGGCCACTTTTATTCGTTGGTTAATATCTTCGTCAATATCCCCATTATGCTGAATGATCGAACCTAGATACTTAAACTTATCGACCTTAGGTGTCGGCCTCCCATCCAGGGTGACTTTTCCCCCCGCATCTACCCTTCAACTGAAACAGCAATGAAGATATTCCGTTTTCGATCTACTTACTCTAAAACCTCTAGATTCTAGAGTATGCCTCCATCGCTCCAACTTACTTTAAAACCTCTAGATTCCAAAGTAAGTACTTGAATGGAAATGAAAATTAAAGAGAGAGAACGAAAGCTAATTACATCAAAACTTCATTACTCTTGAAATCTAGTTACAGAATTGATGCATATCAAGCCCCAAGCCAACTCTTAGCTACACCATCATCCTCACCAAAGTTCACGCCAACTTTCCTCAATCAAGCTGGCCGATACTCCCAAAATTTCACTAGGTTTTGGCCTAGCTTCTCGTCATCTAAATAAAGTTCGATTAGGGCAATCTATGCTTCATTGGGAAGCTTAGAGAGTCTACTCTTGCTTGATGTAATAAAATTATGAATTAGGATCCGTGTAGATTTCCTAAAGTTATAAAAATCCCAACTCATATAGTGTAGGTTTTTGTCAGGAAATTTGCCGAATTTGGATCAAGTTAAAATCTTACCTAACAGAGCCCACACGAAGCGAGCCTAAGTTCTTATGATTCCCTAAGATGTCTATGTTAGCCTCATTAGCTAAAATTGGGCATATGATTTAAATATTGGGAGAAATGGTCCAAATGTATGGCGTAATTTGAAATTTGGCCTTAATTGAGGAGGGTACATCTGTTATATTTGACATTAATTAGCATGGGGTAATTCTACACATACCAAGGAAGATTTTCCAAGTGGGGATACCTTCATTGAAGCTGTAGCGTCCTAGAAGGAGGGGAAAAAATCCTAAAAAAATACAGTTCACTTTGGTTGTAATTATCTTAGTAATTTGATTCAATTTCCTAAGATAATTTATAATCCTCTTATTGGTACACTTGCCCCACTGTAACAGCTGATTCCCCCCATTTTAGATATTTATAGACTCTACATGTAAACTAGCTTGAGTTGAATTATGAATGAAAAGACATATAACCATTTCTCCTCACTAAAATCTCTACATCTTTATCTCTTTAGTCAAGAGTGGAGAGTAGAGTATTTCCTTTAGAGTCCTTCTTGGGTGGCTATGATCCTTTAAGAGAGGAAATTAGTGAGAAGTATTTTATCTATCCTTTAGGTCTTACCTTAGGTCAAAACTCACAATCTTATTGATTGTTTGAGATTGAATCCAAAAGAAGCATCCTTTGGTATGATTAATTTCCCTGTCGTCTATGATCTTGGGAGATTGAGGATTCCATTCCTCATCAAGTTGGTATCAGAGCTAGAGCTTTTTTTGGGTGGTTATTGAATCAAAACCTTCATTGATTCAAACACCTCTCTATCTTTTTAATTTCACCCCAAAAATCCACACTTTCGCTCTTCAAAATTTTCCTCCATTTACCTACCTTTAGCAATCCTCATGAGTCCACAAAGAACCAAAATTATAGCCTAAACAGAAACCCTAACCTAAACACATATCTTAAATTGCACAAAAAGTCATCACAAAAAGTTCGTCCGAAAAAGTGTCAAGGCAGATATTTCGCACGGCTGACTGCCATGGCCATACCCTTTATCCTGCACTTCCATTTTCTCTGCTAGAGAATTGTCATGGCCATCTTGTGCCCTTAAGCATGACCGTGCCAACATCTTTTCACAATTTTCTTGTCCGTGCCTATCTTTTACACCCGTCCTTCCCTTGTTTTCGTTCCTTTTCTCTTCTTTTCACCTTCAAACCCTTCCAACCATGGATAATGAGGGAGATGTTTCTCACTCCAATAACATTCCTCTTGATCCATCCCATGAGATATGTAGGGCCCTTGTTGAGCTTCAAGAGCAAGTAAGGAGGCTTACTCAACGAGGCTATGATGATCGCCCTATTGACATCGAATACTCTTCCTCTAATGAAGACTTTGATGAACAGGAATGAAGGCCTAGAAGAAGAAGGCATCCAAGGGGTGATGTAGTGACTGAGGAATTTAGAACCTAATTAATTATTGAAATCAATAATTTTATTAACTATGTTTGTTATATAAATCATATTAGGTTGATATTTATGTGTTAATTGAGATTATTAATTTCTGTGATTTGGTTTCAAAATTTACTCGATTAGTACGTGATTGTGTGAAATTAGGAAAATAGGTTGAAGCTGGGTCAACTCGAGGTTGTGCGGGCTTAGCAAAGTTAAATTGAGGCTAGGTACAATTAGGCCAAACACATTTTGAAGCTAGAATCAAAACAGCAACAAAAAAGAAGAAGAAAAAGAAGTAAAAAGGAGGACAAGGCCCTTTCCCTGGGCACGAAAAAGAAACCAGAGAAGGGGGTTTCTACCTTAGCCCCGGCGACCCTGAGCACGGCAGGGTGGAGAGAGAGAAAGAGAGAGAGAGAGAGAGAGAAGAGAATCGGGCATAGACAGGCAGTGGGCAACGACCTGGCTGGGTGGTGGCTGCCCTAAACGATGGCGTCACTTGACCTCTAAAGCAGAAGGAGGCGGGCTAGGCTTTTCAAAGCTTGAACACTACCACCATCACCACTATTGGCGGTCGAACTTGAAGGCAAAGCAAGTGGAGGAGGGAGAGTGAGCACAGCGAATTCGAATAGCAACAGTAGCACACCAACAAGGCAAGAGAAATTGGGTCGCGTAGCTCTGGGAAGAGGAGATTCGCAACCATCAGATATAGGGGAAGGAACAGGACTCGACTCAGCCTAGAAACCGCTCAATTAACCCTGAAATTGGGTCCATTTAGCTTGGAATTGATGTAGGTGTTTCTTGATTCCTTAGCCAACTAATAATTTTGCAAGGTTTTACCATTTCATTTATTGAGTTGATTTGGTTATGGTTGGTTCATTAAGCTGATTTGATTATAGTTCATTGACTATGTTGATTTGATTTTAAATTGTTGAATGAGTTGGTTCGATTATGGGGAGGAATTTGAATTTGTGAGAATGGGGGGTAATAAGTAGTTGCATGGTTACTTCGAATGATTTGGAGATGAATTGAGTTGATTTTTAAGGACTCTTGTGGATGATGTCGTAAGGAGGGAGCTCGAGTATGAGTGTTGGATTAATTGTTATTATGAAGTGCTAATTGTTGTGTTAATGTCATTTATTCCATCAATCGAGCTATGGTTTGATTGTGGTAGTATTGTAATATTCAGGTTAGGTTAATGTGTTGTTATTTTGATGCGTGTCTTGTGTCTATTTCGCATGAGATTTAAGCTGGGGATGAGGAAGTGAACAAAACGGTTCAGCGGGATGGTTTAGCAGTGAATCGAGTTCGCGAACTGGGCTGCGACTTGCCCTAACCCGATTTAATCATTTTTAAACCTAATCAAACTAAACCTGGACTAAAATTAAAATAGACCTGTATTTGAAATGAGTTTGAACTTGAGCTTTAGCCTATTCAATTTATAAAAGTACCAGTTAGTTGGTGGTTGGTTGTTCAAAACATTGCCTTTCGAGTAACTAATAGTGTCGAGTAGGTATTATAATTGTCTTTCAGAGGCTTCATTCTTGCAAACTAGAATGAATTTAGTAATCAAATGACTAAGTTCCTTTAGATGAAACTAATTATGCGTAAGTTGCCAATTAGTAGCTCCCAAAAATGAGTTTTAATATCCCCTCGTATGAAAAGTGAATAGGTACTTGGTTGTTAACTCGCTGTCAAGCATACTTTGCCAAAATAGGTGGCTATATGCCTTTCATAAGTCGACTTAATTTTATTAAGGCACTTTAGCCTTCTTGAAAATGGAAATGGAATTGTTGTGGTACAATGAGAATTTTGATGCAAAATGTGTTTAGCGTGAGGTGCATCTAAAATATTTTGGGTTAGGAAGATAGTGCTAATGAAATCCTAGGGAGTAGACCCAGAAGTGGAAACCCTAGAAGCTCCTGACGAGGGTAGAATACAAAGTTTAGGAAGTAGACCCGATAAGCGGGAGCCCTAATTCCTAGGGAGCAGACCTAGAAGTGGGAACCCTAGAGGACCCTGATGAGGATAGAATATAAGTTTAGGGATCAGACCCGGTGTGCGGGAACCCTAATTCCTAGGGAGTAAACCCAGAAGTGGGAACCCTAGAAGATCCTGATGAGGATAAATGCTCACTTGAATAGAACACTAACATTTGAATCCAATGCACCCAAAAACGATTTATTAACCATTATGTGTTGAAAACTCCTCATTCAAGGATTATGCTAGTGAAAACGTTTGGAAAAGTGTATGTCCTCTTTAAAGAGGCTCGTTGGATTTCAAATAACTTACTTGTGAATAGTGATTGTTTTTATAAGTACTTACTTTGATTTAAGTGAAGGTCCTCGCCTGTTAATGCGTTGAATTTCATTTTCCTACTAAAAGAACTCCCATTAGTGACTCTAACTAAACGCTTAAGTCTTATGTGTGAACTGAACGCGTTGCTATTCTCAATGCTTGAATCATAGTTTGAGGCAACTTACTATTGAGTCCTTTAAGCCTGTCATGTGATGCGAAGTAAGTGTAACATGTGGTTGTCATTGCTAAGCAACAAGAGTTCTAGGTTACGCAAGTTGAGAGCTTTTGTGTGTGGAATAAAAGAAGGGAATGGATGCCATTTGAATTCTAAAGGTTCTGGAGGTATTGATGAATATAGGAGACCCTAAATGTTTCTTATGTGATATTAAATATCAAATTGTGTGAGATTGCTACTTAAAATGATTACGTGCAACACTTTTGTTTTCTTGGGGTTAAGAATCACTCATTGAGCGTGTGGCAGCTCATCCCCTCTCTATTTCTCATTTTCCCCATGATCCTGATATGATAGGGAGAACGCAGTTCACATAAACCGAGTTAGAACCTCCTTTTGTTTTAAAAAAAGAAGTTAAGCGCTTATATGTGTAGAATCGTGAGTAGAATAGTGTAATGTAATGTATTAGTAGATCTTGATGTATATGTAAATTAATTAGTATAATTCATGTAATGCATATTGGCTAAAAGTCGTTCTGAATGGCCTTGTGAGCGAACCATCTATTTAGTTAGTTGTCTTTTTGGTAAAGTCAGTTATTTTTGGGTTGTAAACTACAATGCTCCAAATGTATGATCTATTGAGCTGTATCTCTTGTTTCTTGCTTTATTATTGTACTTTATACTTGGTGGTACTCCAAGTGTGTGGCCTGTGGAGTTGTGGTCTTTGGCATGTAGCCGTTGAGCTTGCGAATATGTTCTTTATGCTTTTATTTATTATAGGGACCTAATGTAAGGCTTTAGGCATAGTATATGGTCAATTTTTAGGCGGAGCACTGTCCCTTTCATTTCAGAAATTAAGAAATCACTAACATCACTAGGCCTAGGGGTTAGGGGTGTTATAGATGACCTTGAGGATCTCAAAGTTGTGGCTTCGGAATTTGATGGCAATCTTAACCCAGAGAATTCTCTTGATTGGGTTCAAGCCATGGAAAAGATCTTTCAACTCAAGAAATATAATGTTGAGAAGGCCTTCAAGTTTGCATTTCTTAAATTGAAGGGGTATGCTTCACTTTGGTACAAGCACTTGAAGAGGAGTAGGGTTAGAGAGGCCAAATCCAAAATCAAAGCTTAGTCCAATCTCAAAAAGCATATGAATAAGAGTTTCATACCCCCTTCTTACAAACAAAAACTCTACCTCAAGATCAACTCTCTCAACCAAGAGAATCTATAGGTAGAAGAGTACACTAGGGCATTTCAACAACTACAAATGAGAGTTGGCTTGGATGACGAACCAGAACTCAAGATTGTTAGGTTCATTATGGGGTTATCTCCTAACATTGTTAATAAGGTAGATCTACAACCCTACGTATCCTTCGATGATGTGTGCCACCCAGCCATCAAAGTTGCGAAGCAACTTAAGGGTTGAAAACCCTTTCAAACCACTTCCTCTATTCATCCTCAAAGCATCCCCAAGGGTTACTCCTCCCACAACAAAGCTAACACTACCCTTACACTCGTCAAAGCACTTGACAAGTGTAAAGGGATTGCTAGTGAACCATTAAAGAAAGTGAAGGGTGAATAGTGTTTTAAATGCCATCGTTATGAACATTTCCAAGTGGATTATCCTAACTGAAGAACTCTCACCATTAGAGAAATGGAAGAAATCCAAGCTATTGAGAAAGCAACTAGTGAGGAGGAAGTTGAGGATGAGGATTAAACTTTGATCACTTTGGACGTGGGTAAACTTTTGGTAATTTGAAGAGCACTCCATGCCTAAGAGGCTCCTTATGAATAAAACCAAAGAGAGCAAATCTTTCACACCTGTTGCACTATGTGAGCTCATTCTTGATAGAGGAAGTTGCGCCAATGTAGCTTCCACAACACTCATTGACAAGCTTTAATTACCCACCAAGGTACATCCCACCCCTTATTCTCTCTAATGACACATGCAAGGAAGCGAGGTAACTGTCTCTAAGTAAGCTCCTATTGCATTTATGGTTGGTCCATATTGTGGTGAGGTACCATGTGATATCCTTCCTATGGATGCATGTCACTTGTTACTTGGTAGGCCTTGGTTGTTTGATAATCATGTGATTCATGATGGGCATGCCAATACATATACATTCAAACACAAGGGTCATAATCTTACTTTGACACCACTACCTCCACCTAAACCCCTTAAATCTAAACTGGGGAAGGAAAGTGAAAAAAGCCTATTTATGAGTAAAACACGGGTGGAGAGAGCCATTAGTAAGAGCAAGCCTTTATTTGTCTTACTTATGGTAGAATCAAACACATGTAAAGGAGTGAAACCCATACATCCCCTAGCTCAATCACTCTTGACACAGTTTGTGAATGTCTTTTCCAATGCTTTACCCATAGAGCTTCCTCCTTTGAGAGGAATTGAGTACCAAATTGATCTCTTACTGAGTGCTCATTTGCCAAAAAAGTCGGCCTATTGATGCAATCCTAGTAAGCTAAAAGAACTACAAAGATAAGTCCAAGAGTTGTAAGACTGTGGGTACAATAGAGAGAGCTTGAGTCCTTGCTCGGTTCCCACTTATTAATATCTAAGAAAGATGGGAATTGGCATGTATGTGTTGACTCTAGAGCCATCGATAACATCACCATCAAGTATTAATTTCCTATTTCTTAATTTGATGATATGCTTGATGAGTTCATGGTTCCAATGTCTTTTCTAAGATTGATCTTTGGAGTTGCTATCACCAAATTAGGACAAAGGAAGGAGATGAATGGAAGACCTCTTTTAAGACCAAGTATGGGTTGTATGAGTGGCTTGTGATCCCTTTTGGTCTACCTAATGCTCTTAGTACCTTTATAAGACTCATGAATGAGGTCTTGAGGCCATTCATTGGGAAGTTTGTTGTGGTGTATTTTGACGATATCTTGGTGTATAGTTGTGATGAGGCATCTCATGTAGAGCATCTCTCTTAAGTGTTCCAAGTGTTGAGGCAACAAAAGTTAAATGCCAAGCTTGAGAAGTGTGACTATTCCTCCTCAAGTTGTCTTTCTTGGCTATGTGGTGTCTGGTGAGGGAATTCAAGTTAATGAGTCTAAGATTAAGGTTATAAAGAGTTGGCCTAATCCTACCTCTATCACAGAAGTTCAAACCTTCCATGGGTTGGCCTTCTTCTACCATCGGTTCCTCAAAGAATTTAGCTCCACTATGGCTCCCTTAATTGAATGCTTGAAGAAGGGAAGCTTTGAATGGACAAAAACGCCCAAAGGGCCTTTGAAACAATCAAGAAAAGGATGTGTTCGGCTCCTATCTTGGCTCTTTTAAACTTCAATATTCTTTTTGAAGTTGAATGTGATGCTAGCGGCACTGGCATTGGGGCAGTCGTCACCCAAACCAAACGATTTTGGCTTACTTTAGTGAGAAGTTGAGTGTCCCCAAACATAACTACTCCAATTATGACAAAGAGTTTTATGCTATAATTTGGGCTCTAACCCATTGGAGTCACTATCTCAAGCCAAAGCCCTTCGTGATACATGGGGATCATAAGGCCTTATCTTTCATCAATGGGTAAGTCAAGCTCAATTCAAGGCATGGCAAGTGGGTGGGATTTCTCCAATCATTTTTTTTCAGTTGCAAGCATAAAGATGGCCAGGAAAATGTGGTGGTCGATGCACTCTCAAGAATATATGCTATCCTCTCTACTCTAGAGGCCAAAATTTTAGAATTTTACACCATCTAAGAACTTTACAAGGAAGATAAAGTTTTCCAAGGAATTGTTGTAAACTCCAAGCATCATGACTCCCATACCTCGCAAGATGAGTTCCTCTTCAAGCACAACAAGTTATGTGCTTCTAGGGGCTCCCTAAGGGAGTTACTTGTGAGAGAAGCCCATGGTGGTTCATTAGGTAGTCATTTTGGCATCAACAAAATAATTGAGTTCTTGAAGGAGCACCTTTATTGGCCTCAGATGACAAGTGTAGTCCATAAAGTTGTTTCCAAGTGTACAATATGTCACAAGGCCAAGAGCACCTTCCATCAAGGGTTGTACGCTCCTCTTCCAAAACCTAATAGCCCTTGGAAGACATTAGCATGGATTTTATTTTGGGTATTCCAAGAACCCAAAGAACGCATGACTTAATCATGGCTGTGGTTAACCGGTTCTCTGAGACGGCCCATTTCATTCCATGTTACAAGAGTGACGATGCTTCTCACGTAGCTCATCTATATTTCAAGGAGATCATCAAGGTACACGGTGTGCTAAGGAGTATCGTCTCCAATAGAGACACCAAATTTCTATCCCATTTTTGGGAGGTGTTTATGGAGATTGTTGGGAACCAAACTTTGATTTAGTAATACTTGTCACCCTCAAACTGATGGAAAATTGGTGATTACTAACTGGACACTATCTACCCTCCTTAGGGGATTAGTGAGCAAGAATCTCAAAGAATGCGATTTAAGTCTTCCTCATGCCGAGTTTGCTTATAATTGGGCTCCTACTTATGCTACATCCCACTCTCCCTCTGAAACTTATTATGGAGTTAGTCCTCTTACTCTAGTAGACATTCTTCCTCTTCCCATTAAGCATAGGGTCATCTTTGAGGTCCAAGAGAGAGCTAAGAAAATGAAGAAGCTTCATGAGCAAATTCGCACTTAAATAGAGAAGGTCAATGCCTCTTATAAGGCTAGAGCAAACAAGCGTCGAAAGCCCATGGTTTTTAACCTAGGAGATTCGGTTTGGTTGTACCTAAGGAATGAGAAATTCCCTTCTAGGAGGTAAATCAAACTCAGGGCTCGAGGAGAACGGCCTTTCAAGGCGCTTGAAAGGATGGGGGACAATGCCTATAAGTTGGAGTTATTGGGAGACATGGATGTGAGTGCCACTTTCAATGTGGGTGACTGAGCTCCTTATGTGGAGGACAACTTTGAGTATTTGAGGGCAAATCCTTCTCAAGAGGGAGAGGTTGATGTATAGCAAACCCCAAGCCAGCCCTTGGCTACACCTTTATCCTCACCAAAGTCCATGCCAACTTTCCTCAATCAAGATGGTCACCACTCTAGCATTTCACTTGGATTTGGCTTGGCTTCCCACCATCCAAACGAAGTCCAATTAGGGCGATCTATGCTTCATTGGGAAGCTTAGAGCGTTTACTCTGGCGTGATGTAATAAAATCCTGAGTTAGGATGTGTTTAGATTCACCAAAGTGATAAAATCCCTAACTCATATAGTGCAGGTTTTTGTCCAAAAATTTGTTGAATTTGGGTTAAGTTAAAATCTTAGCTAACAAAGCCCAAACGAAGAGAGCCAAAGTTCTTCTGATTCCCTAAGATGTCTATTTTAACCTCTTGATCTAAAATCGAGCATTGAATTCAAATATTGGGAGAAATAGTCCAAATATGTGGAGTGTGCACAAAATTTCAGTTTTGGATCAATCTAGAATTAGGCCTTAAGTGAGGAGGGTACAACTGCTATCTTTGAGATTAATTATCATGGTGATTCTACACATACCAAGGAGGATTTTCCAAGTGGCAGGACCTTTATTGGAGGTGTGCAACCTTCTAAAAGCCTCTTTTAAGAAAATTTAAGAAAATCTTCTACGACCAAGGTGTACCCTCCTTCTAGAAGGTTTAAAAGAGACTCTAGATTTTATACACCTCCAATGAAGGTCCCGCCACTTAAATGTAGAGCCCCTTTTAAGAAAATTTAAGAAAATCTTCTATGACCAAGGTGTACCCTCCTTCTAGAAATAGTCCAATGAAGGTGTACCCTCCTTTTAGAAGGTTTAAAAGAGGCTCTTTTGTTAAAATACAATCTTTAGGAAGAAGAATTCTGAAAAATATAGAATTCTGGAAAAATATAGCTCACCTTCTAGAAGAAAATTTAAGAAAATACAACTAAATGATACTTTAAGAAAATTACTTTTGTCGAACTTTTTAAAAGAGCTCTTCCTAGTGATTGAATATTGCCCGACTCTTTTAGGAAAATTAAAAGTATCATTAAGTAATTTGGTCTTGGCTACCAAAAGATCGATGCTTGTCTAAATGACTGTGTTCTTTTTTGGAAAGACAAGGCTGAATTATGTAGGTACCCAAAGTGCGATGCTCTAAGGTATAAGACGACATATGATGGAGCAATTATGAAATTAGCTTCTGGTAATCCAGCTGCAGTAAAGGTTTTACGACACTTTCCATTGATCTCTAGACTCAAGAGACTCTTTACGTCATCTAGGACAGCTCCCTTAATGAGACGACATGTGGAGGAATGCAAACATGATGGCAAATTAAGGCATCTAGCTGATGCTTATGCATAGAAATATTTTGATAATAAGTACTCAAATTTTGCCCATCCACGAAATGTTAGAATTTGCTTCAACCGATAGATTTAATCAATTTGAGAATATGAGTACTCAATACAGTATATGGCCAGTTATAGTAATGACATATAATTTACCTCTATGCTTGTGGATGAAGCAACCTTATATCTTTCTTTCATTGCTTGTACTAGGTCTAAAGGCACCGGGAAATGATAGTGATGTATTTTTAGAACCTTTAGTGGATGAGGTAAAGAAATTATGGGATACAGAAGTGCACACTTATGATGCCTTTAGAAATGAGACCTTCGATTTACATGGAACCTTAATTTTTACAACTAGTGTTCCTAGATATGGTAATTTGTCAGGTTGGAAAACTAAAGGGAAGTACGCTTGTCCTTATTGCAATCTTGACACTTGCTCCCTTTATTTGAAAGGAAGTAGAAATTGTGTTATACGGGCCATAGTCTTTTCTTACCAGATGATCATAAATATCATCATAGTAAGAAAGCGTTCAGCAGAGAAATAGAAATGAGGCCTCTTCCTAAACTACTATCTAGGGTTCAAAACCTAGATCAATTGAGGGGGCTAAACATCTCTTTTGGAAAGCATCCTGACACTAAGTAGAAAAATAAAAGAAAAGGAGATGAGGTGACACCTTGGAAAAAAGACAACATTTTTTTCCACCCCCTAATTAGAAGCATCTTGTGGTTCGTTACTACCTTGATGTTATGCATGTGGAAAAAATGTTGTAAAGAACATACTTGTAACACTTTTAGGATTTGAGAGTAAGACAAAAGATACTCTGCAGCCATGCCTTGACTTGAAAGAGTTGAATATAAGAGATAGTATTAATCCTGTAGAAGATAGTGGTAAGACTTACATACCGCCAGCGTGCTTTACATTAAGCAAAAAGGAGAAAGATGAATTTATTAGCATACTAGCCTTTGTGAAAATGCTAGATGATTATGCATCAAATATCAGGAGGCGCATTGCAGATGACAAAATCTATGTCTTAAAAAGCCATGACCATCATATTATTATGTAGCAATTATCGCCACTTGTTGCGAGGAAAATGCAAAACACGAATCTCGGTGCTGTTTTGATTGAGTTAAGTACATTCTTTAAGGAGTTATGTTCTAAAAATGCTACGCCAGAGGACTTTGAAAGTTCGCAAGATTGTGCTGTTCTTATACTTTGTTGTCTAGAATGAACTTTTTTGCCTGGTTCACTTAATTATCCATTTTCCTTATCAAGAAAAAGCTGGGGGTCCAGTTATGTGTCATTGGATGTATCCTATGGAAAGGTACATCTCTAACTGCATATATTTATTCCAAAATATAAACAAAACTTGTGGTCATATTAGATTATTTTGATAATCGTATGGATTTAGGAAAGCTCAAATTTTCTGCTAGCAATAAAAGTCATCTAAAGGGGTCAATTGCTGAAGCACATGTAGTGGAGGAATGTGTAGCATTTTAAGCTAGATATTTGCAAGGAACTGAGACAAGCGAGAATAGACCACCAAGGAACCATGAGGGTGGTGATGAAGTATATAGAGGTCTATCTGTATTCTCCTGAAACTGGCGTACATATCCAAAATAAAAGACATTCGTCCTAATTATTTTGTAATTGATCAAGCACATAATTATGTGCTATCTAATTGTGATGAAATTCAAGCGTATGCGTAGTAAGTACACTTGAAGTTTGTGTTTATCATAACTAAACTCTTAAAATACATTCTCTAACATGTTTTGTTTTGGCATTATACTTTCCGAGATCAATATGAGATTGTTAGAAATGAACACCGAAATACCAATGGGAACATTGACGAGATTCATAAAATAAGTTTTTAACATTGGGTTGAATGTAATGTAAGTTTCTTACAAAATGTAACATGTAATATGTATATGTGTATATTTAAAATTTGACCACTGAAACTATGTAATTCTCAAGTTCCTAGACATCTTTCTTCAGATCGTAATGTTGCAGATGATTTGAGATATTTGGCTAGTAAGCCAAATTGTTGGATAAAAGGAATGACTAGGATCACTTATAATGGGCACAAATAGCATGTTAAACAGATTAATACAAGGAGTATGACTGAAAATTTTGGTGTTCTTGTGAATTCAATCACAGACATAGGAGACATGGCTTGCTACGGCATTCTAATTGAGATAATTCAATTGATCTCCCCTCAAGGAAGAAATGTTGTGTTATTTCTATGTGATCGGGTGGATCCAATTCTTGGTGACAAACAAGATGGGTATGGATTTACCCTTGTTAATTTGAGAGCCTGTTAGAGAGCAATTGAAGATTTTGTCCTCGTATCTCGAGCAGTGCAAGTGTTCCATGTTCCATAATCTAAAGAAAAAAATTGGCTTGTAGTAATCGCTACTAAACCAAGGGAGTTGTTTGAAATGGAACACAAAAGTATTCTAGAGGTAGATCTCTTGGAAGCACATAACTCGACTATGGTACATGGAGATGGCATTTGTGACGTTAGAGATGACGTCCCTAGAGTCATAGTAGATGAACCTTTAGGTAATGTAGTTGGAGAAGTGAATGGTGTTGACGTGGAAAATTCATATCACAGTGAAAGCGAGGAAGAAGATGAAACATGATATGATTTCAACTCTTAATAGTGTACTTTGTTAGTTACATGTGTAATTATCATGCTAATAAACATTTTGAATTGCATGGAAAGACATTTTCAATAATTTATATGTTTGACATTGCTTTGTCCTTTTTTCTTATTATGGGAGCATTTGTGATATCATTGTGATGTTGGTTTTTTATATAGTTAAACAAACACTAATTGGACTTGTATTAGGTTTTACGTGGCTTCTACAGGAAAACTCACGGGTAAGAAGATGATGATCCTAAGAAGTCGACTAACAGTAGGCTATATATGTATAAATATAATATAATATATATGTGTGTGTGTGTGTGTGTGTGTGTACTCATTAAACTTTATATTATTTATTTTAATAAGTTTTGTATTTATTTTGATGTTGAGCTTTCTAACTTCAAATATGAAGAATTCTAATTCCCATGTAAGAAGGAGTTCTAGGTTGAAGCAAACAAGTCCATCGACTTCTTCAGATCTTGGCATAACACTTGTAGGCTCATTAGTTCGCCACTCTTTATTCTCTAATAAAACCACCTCTGATCAATCTCAAACTAGTAAGGTTCACAACAATAAAACCATATTTAATAATTAGCTTCACTTTGAGCAAATGAGGGTATATGTTGTACTAAAAGCCAAGACAATATCTCCTTTTCTTTTAGGGGAAAGCTTGCAAGAACAACACATGGTTATTAAGAACATTAATCTATCTCATGCTAGTATAATGCTTGCAAGTGGCTTTAATACAACATCTTAACCAAGTAAGTGGTGCATTATTGACATATCATTAGCTTACGTAATTTACACGTATATATTGATAATATATTCCTAATGTATTCAAGTATTACGAAACAATAAAAGGGAATCTCATTCCTCTCAGATTCATGCAAATGAAGAACCCCTTCAAGTAAGCCTAAAACTTGTTGTGTACAGAGTATATTATCATTATAGATATTGTCGCCACTACTCTTGAAGTGTATGTTTACATAAATTCAATATTTACTTTATTGTCGTCTTTTGAATATTGATTCCTAATAGTAAGGCCTTCAACCGAAAACTGCCTCTATGTCCAACATTCTGGGCTTGAATGCTTCAAGTGCACAACGGTAAAGCAATGTGCCATTGAATGAGGACCCTCAATGTCATACGATAAGATGTTCAACTGGTACGTTGTTGAAAAGTATTAGATTTTCTTTTGTCTTTATATTGTTTTCAATGTTGACCTTTTTTGGGTTCTAACTACTCCGAGGGGTACGGTGTAGTCTAAGAAATATTATTTAACGACCTAATCAATCTAATTTTGGAATATTAAATTCACTAGAGAGGAATTTTGGAATAAATCATGAGATTTTGTCATCAGGAAATGAAGGTATTTACAATTCCACAAATGTTTTCCTATGTTAACTTGAAGTTTAATTCTTGTAATTTTGATTTTGGATGAGTAAATGCTTATGGGTGGTTTTGAAAGAGATGACAGTGGTTATTAAACTTGTGGGTCTACTCTTGAATAACCTTAATTTAGTTGGAATTAGAGTAATTGTGCTGTATTTTGTAAGAATTTTGTGCTTGATGTTGTTTTTAGTGACGTGGCATTAAAGAGATTGAGGTAGAAGACAATGGAAGCACTTTAGGTGGAAGTGGAAAGAGGGGAATGGAAATATTAAAACTCAAGTGGGAAAGTGAGATTATGTGTTTAATGTGCAATTATGCATGGAAGGTGATAATTTTCAAACTTGTCCTTAATGTTAATTCAAATAGGATGGGTGAGAGTGATGGACTAACATGAATACTAAGTGCAATTAAGCCTAATGTTGTGTAATTTATTCAATGGAATGTTTTAAGGGTTGGAATTTAAGTTCTAATAAGCTATGAAAATGAACGATTTCATAACTAAAAGGTGGTAAGTGGCCAGGAGGAAAAAGAGGAGGAGGAGGACGATGATGATAACAATAATAAGCTTTAAAAATAATTATTTCTCTCCTAATCCAAGTTTTTGGATGGGTAATCTTGTTATTTAATCTCTTACTTCTAAAATTTGAGTCAAGCAAGGGGTAGCTGCTATTGGATAATATATACGGAGGTATCAATCACAATAGTAGTAGTAGTATTGCTACATTATCATCACATAATAATAATAATAATAATAATAATAATAATAATAATAATAATAAT
>JACYFF010031956.1:45380380-45399086 GCA_017589665.1 Selenicereus undatus
AATAATAATAATAATAATAATAATAATAATAATAATAATAATAATAACAACAACAACAACAACAATAACAACAACAATAATAATTATAATATTAATACTAAGAACAACAACAGTAATAATGATAATAGAAATAATAATAATAAACAATAATACTAGAAATAATAATAATGGTAATAATAATAATAATAATACTAGTGAAGATTATCATGACAACACTAATAATAGTAGTAATAATAATAACAATAATAATGAAAATATGCCGCATGGATGATGATAATGGTAATAATGGTTAACAAGTAAACATCAAAAGCGAATGAGTGTTTTAATTTATCAAAATCATTATAACGATAATTACATAGCATTGCTAATAATAAAAAACTTATCCATCACAAAAGCGAGGCCACTTTCAGTGCCATCAAGTCATTAATTGGTTAATTTAAAGGTGAGAGAGATAAGTTTTCGAATCAGGTAGGTTTACTAGATGTAGTCTTAAAAATTCACACATCTTTTGTAAACACCAAAATCTTATAATATATAAGTCTTTAATGAATCATGTTTAAGCATTGTTTTCCCACACAACCAAGTAGAGCCACCGACTATCAATCATCAGGGCTTAGGCCCATCAATTCACTCAAGCGGCTTCAGCTCAAGCTTCTTGATCGGCTTGGGAGGTATGCACCTACTCAATGATTGTATTGTACATATGAGCTTATCAGTTTGGATTCTAGTTTCAAATAATAACTGCTAATAATTTTAATATAATTCTCTCGTCCCCTAATTTTGAACTAAAATGAATTAAAATCGACCCCTCACTGAAGAATGAAATTCTTGTCTTTGCAGTATAGGGGTAAACGTATTGATTTTTGGCTCATCGCTAGAATGTTTTTGTATTTTGTATTTTAGGTGGAGTATCAGGAGAGTTTAGCCGCTTACAAACAAAAATAAAACAACAGGACGATCTGTGGACCTAAACGAGATCACATTGACATTCCATAAAGTTCCAGGGATCACGGAGAAGTATGTTTTGTGGCGTTGGACTTTCATGGAGGTTAAGCATATATGAATTGTACATTATTTAGTTCTTTGTAACGTGACAGTCATTATAATGCTTGCATGAATAGTGAACCAAGCCTTCAGGATGGCGGTAACGCCCTAACGCTGAGGTTACCACAAGACTAGTAGCTAAAAATAAGCTAATCAAAGTTAAGTAGGTGATTATGAGTTGAAGCGTTATAATTTTCCTAGCCGGGTTCAGCGCAAGTAACCCATATTAGCTATCATCACATTAACCTTCTTATTTGAGAAAGGATCAAAGTTGAATGGGACTTCATCTTTAATGACAGCACATTCATCGGCTACAAAGCACCAAATCTTGAAGTCATTGTCATATACTCAATCTCTAAGGTGGGAGCTTTGATTTTCAATGGTTGTGAGAATTATATCAACATTTATGATTACCACAATATCTTTAACTATCATCTCGACTTTCTAATGAAGCGCCAATGGTACCACCTTTTGGTCATGCAATAATGGGAAACCAAGTAGGAGGCTGAAAGTAGCTTGAATGTCTATGACCTCGGGGGCTACATTCCTTTCTATTCCTCCAACTGCTATATTAAGGGCAGTGGTCCCCAAAACTGCCCTATGATTACTGTCGTAGGCTCATAAGCCTTGGGTTAAATGGGTCATGTCTTCTTTACTTATGCCTACTTTCATTGTCATTATAAAATTGTTTCTTCAAGTTATGTAAGATGTAGCGGCTTGTTATGCTTCATCCTTTTAGGTGAATGGGGTGTTTCAGTTGTAAAGAAAGCAACTTATTCTTTGACGTGGTCTCCAATGGGACTTCCATGCTTGCAAGGGCCTTTAAGAGTGTCTCTAGATAGTTAATAGAGGATGTTACTGCCTTACTCTTTTTTTAACTTGGAGAGGATAAGGTCCTCTTGCGATTCTTTTCTTATGATTGGACTCGAATAATCCCCTTCATGAGTCAAGTATGGGCATTTATAGCACCCCCTGTTGCAAGTGAGATGTTAGACTTCTTCTTCTTGCTATCATTTCATTTAAGCGGTTTTAATGGGAATAAGAGAAGTCATCGGAGTGTCTTCTTGGTCATCTCTTAGTATTCTATTAACTTTGCTCCGATGAGGACAAACGAGTCAATTTCTTCTTCGCCCGTGAAAACCACAAGTACAAAACTCAATGGGTTAGCACATTTTTAGGCTTTGATGCATTTAGGATGAGTAGAGTTTCATCGTCTATCAGATGTTGTATTGCATGTCTCAATGCCACGCACTAAATACGAGGATGCACTTTCCGACTGTGGTGGTTGTAATCAGCATTAATAGCATATCTCATATTGCTTTTTTCTCTATTACATCAATGTGGACCTAATGGGCTTGAGGAGCCCTTGACTTTCAAGTCTTTTCAGTGCTTTTGGGGGTTTCATTTCAAGTGAGGCAAAGACTTCATAGGGACGATGGGGTTTGGAGGATTATACTACCTTAACCTCATTTATTGCTTTGGCATTAGAGGTCACCATCGCCTTCTTATCTTTATAAGAGTTCTTTTTGTGCTAATTAGTATTATTTAAGCCGGTTTACATTTCTTCTTCCACCAACATGTTGGCTTCATGTAGTTCTATGAATGCATTAAAAGGTTGAACACGCAAGTTTTGTTGATAATTTGATCATAGGTTGCTGATGACCATGATATACTTGTAGGACAGATAAAGTTAAAATCACTCAAAAGCTTTTGAATTAGACCAATGGAATTTTGCATGATATGCTCCTAAGACAGAATTTGTAACTTTCTATGGTCTTGCATAGCAGGCAAAGATTGGTGGAGTACATACACAAATGAAATTAGTTTCTTATATAATACACCATTTTTTTATTATATCTTTTTTATTGATTTTCTTTCTTTGACGAGTATGAAAAGAGTGAAATACATGGCTTGTTCATTCTCTTCGGGCTAGCTTAGCATCAAAGATGCGTTCACCCTCCAACAAGCTAGAAAGTCTAGGAAAGCTTCTTTTCTCCTTGTTTTCACAATTCTAAGTCTTAGAATGTGGTATAATGCAACTCAGTGTCATAGGAATATTGTGACAAGAATAATTTGGTTATGGCTTCGTAGGTGCTGATCTCTTATGGGTTAAGGAAATGGAACCAAGTAGTCACCATCTCCCCTAAACTGAGAGGGAATACTTGAGGAAAGAGGTTATGTTATATGCCCTTTAGGCCCATCGTATTAGCTAAATTGCTCAAATGAGAGAGCCTAGGCCTATGAAGTTTTGTTTCCAGGAAGGGAAAACATGGTTGTCAATTTTCCTTTTCTCACCAGCATGTCAAAGGCCACATCTATATTTGTATTCCTAAATAGTTAGGAGCTTCTTACTAGTTGCTCCAACTTATTAACCCTTAGATCTATTGGTGATCGATTTTTTTTCATTGACTGACTGAATAGAGTGGATGTCATCTGCTCTTTCATTTTCAATCTCATGTTCATGCCTCTTTTAGCAAGGTCATTTATGAGATGTTATTGCTTATGTAATTTAGTGTCAAATTAGCTTTCTGTTTGGGCTGGTAGATCAACCATAAGGATTACAATTTGTTTTATAGCATCATTGTCTTCTTCATGATGATTGTTGTTGATGTCATTCCCTGCCTCACAATTAGAGCTCTTTAACAACGATCTTACTAACTAGCCTTAAGGATCCCTTCTCCATTTTGCCTTCATAATCTAGAAAATTCGAGATACTGGGGAAAAGGGAAGGTTTTTTAGGAAAAAGAGAATTGCCGCCATTTTTTATTTTAGAGAAAGGGAGGGAAAAAAAAGAAAAAGGAACCTAAAATACAAATCTCAAGGCTATTAGCATTGACGGAGCCAAAACCTCAAGGTTCCCTTAAAGGCTTGGTAGACTGAGAGGAGGCACGAGATTAACAGTATGACTTTGCTGTGCCGCTCACTTCCTGCCAACCCTTGGCATCATAAAAGGCATGATCGCTAAGTTACAAAAGTTTCCTCACTAAAAATATTAGGGCAGGATTCTAGCCACCGCCAACATAAATCCAACAATTGTTGGAATCTATCCACAAGTTCCTAATTAGGACACCTTGCATTCCTGGTAAGGGCTTGATTCTTGGTCAAAAAGGCTAAGGGACACATACTCAATTTTGAGAACATTGGCTTTCTTAACACACAAAAGTGTAAAAGAAGAAGCACTTGGCATTTATTCAAGACAATCATTCGCATGAGGTGTGATCCTAAATCTATGTCTAAGGGGGTGTACACAGCAGAGTCAGTGGTCATTATGTCCAAGTGATATAAACTTGACTCTTTTTATCTCCAAAGGGGTGTGTTTTAGAGAGTCGCAAGGTGGTTCTCTCTAGTGGTGGCAACACTACGACTAAGTAGGAAGGGCTAACTATAGTAAGAAGTTCCACATGATTTTCAATGTAAATGGATAATTGTTCTGAGAAGTGCTCAATAAACTCTGACATCTACCAAGCATGAACACATTACGCAAAAATGTCTGTATGATACACATTTTGAACAAAACAATAAAATTTTTAATTGCATTCATTTCTTTCAAGTCTTGCTCGCTTACCTACATGTCCCCAATGGAGTCATCACAGAAAGCACCCTAGGACCGATGGCAACGGTTCACAAGGGGGTCACTCCTCGAGGCTTAGCCAGATTTCTTCCCCTGCGACCCACCCTTTTTCAAGGGGCACATTAGATCGACTTTCTCACAATGGTGGTTCTGTGACGAAAAGTGGTAGGATGAAATGGTGCTTTTAATTTCATAGAATAGCCAACTCATTGTTAAAGGAAATGTACAAACCTATAATTTTATTAAAACATACCTAATTCCTTCTTCTAACCAAATCCTAACTGAAGGGACACCTGAGGGACATAGGACATGATTCTAAAGAAGAAGAGTTTTTCCTATAAGATTATAATTCCCGAGGTTTCCGAATGAGAATTAAAGAAATGACTCCAAATCTATAAACCATGAGGATGGATTCAGCGGTAAAGTTATGGTGTAAAGGATAGTGGAAACCACCATTAGACCACCCTCTTCAATTGCTGTTTCTGCTAGAAATGAATGTATTGAAACTTTTATTTTTTGGTTCCACGCAAAAGGTATTTTTCATAAGTTAGTCTCATTTAGCAAGGAATCTAAGAAGAAATGGATTTTTGGTTACCACTTATGAACAAATTATTTTTTAAAAAAATATAAAGTGCAAGAAAGCAATAAATTTCAATGATCACTTTATTATGAACATATTTTTACTTTGTTAACAAAAGAATAAGCATTAGGCAAATAGTCTTGGAGGGTCTACGAAGGACTTGATGTAGAAGACAATGGTTAAACAAAGTCACATGACCTACCTCGATCCGAGTAGAGTCACAAAGCAAGGGTTTATGGTTCACGTACTCCCTAATGCGGTACCGTAGGTTGAATCTAGTTGTTTCTTCGAAGAGGAGCCCTTTTTAAAAAGTTTTGAGTGAAGAATCTGGTAAAGTTAGGTTACGACCAAGTTTTGAGAGTTTTTGTGTGAGGGAAAAAGGAGATAGATTTTCCTCTATGTGAAACGATTTTTTAGGATAGAAAGAGTATAGTTTTCCTTAGGTGATAAGAGTCTTTAGGTATGAAAGGCCCTCCTTCAAAATGAAGGGTGCGTGCATCTATTTATAATGCTACCAAGGTGACTATGCTAAGAAAAAAATAATTCAAGAAAACTCCTCAAAAATAATTTTTATTCTTCAAATTTTATAAATAAGGTTGAATTGAATTGATTAGCTTTTGATAAAAAACTAGTCCCTAATTAACTTGATGAAAACAGTCAATAACACAGTCACAAGGGATTTTAGAAGTGGAGAGTGAGATAGGACCTAATGGTTTGCATTTGGACCCAGAGACAACTGTTAGGTGGCAAAAACTTATTGCTGGTACCAGCAGCAGTGTTGATCATACCACCTATTCTATCATTTCTACTTTAAAAGGATTCTTTATGAGAGGTGTATTATGAGGTAATGTGCCACCCCACTAGTTACAATCTCACTTAGCCATGTTCAAGCACCCATGCTAGCAAATCGTACAAACTCTAAGCTTTTTGTTCTTTTTGCAATTAGTCTTGAAACTTTTGGATTTTAATACTTTTAAAACACCTCGAAATTTTTTATTCACCAAGGAAACATTTTATTTATGATCCGATTATTAGGAATCGAAGTATATGTTGCTTTGCTCTCGTTGCACTACGTAACTATCATCACCAGGCGACAATGCGCTAGACATATAATCATTTAGTTAGTCTAGAATTCTGCAAGCACCAATTTAGTGCCTACACCCAAGGAATGCATTCAAAGTTGTGGTGCTTAAGCTCCACTAGTGCACCCATAGCCTACATCCTTTTTTATGTTATTTGCTAGTTAGAAAACGTAGCATTTAAGTGGAAGGTTTTAAATGCAGTACACCAATTTGCTTTGTCAATAGAAAAAAGAAAATGTGAATATAGTTGTTGGACTAGACAGTGGAAATGGGCATAAGATGATTGTTGGCCTAAGAATATGGTCATTAGCTCCAACAACTAAATTTCGTTGTAATTGACTTTATTTATTTTCTGGTGATGAATTTATAGATATTGACACGCCACAATCAATGTATAAATTCATATTAAAGTTCATCTCATCTCATCTAAAATGTGCAAAGGGTTATGGGAAGTTAAGTGAAGTATTTTTGAGATGTAAGTTTTTATAAAATTAATATAATGATGTTATTTAGTAATTCAGCTATGTTTATGTTTTACTTACAGTATTATCTAATTTATATATTTTAAATAATAATTATTGTTTATGGTTTTGTTTGCAAAGATGTTTAAGAGGCCTATTGATAAAATCAAGAAAGAAGTGAATTGAAGCATTTTGTAAGACATTCTTACATTGTGAAGCTTTTATTTATGCTTAATCATATGCTTATGTAATTCATGTTTATATAGTTACATGTTTGTGTTAAGTTTACATCCTTGTTAAATTTAAGAGATAAACATGTTATAATTTACATGTTGGTTAAATTTAAGAAATAATTATGTAAGCATCTACATGTTGGTTATGCTTAAGATATAATTATGTTACAGTTCACATGTTCATTAAAATTATTAAATTATTTGATAAAATTGGCTTGTTGGTTAAATTTAATAAATAAATATGTTAATAAGTTAATTTAAGTGTTAGTTATATGGTGTGAGTTAAAAAAGTTTAAATAAATATGTTAGAAATTAAATTTGAATTAATTATTAGGTGTTTGTTTATATGTTAGAATTGGGGTATTGATTAAATTTAAGAACTGGTTATGTTAGAGTTTTCACGTTGGTTGAATTTAAGAAATAATTATGTTAAAATTAACATGTTGGTTAAATATAAGAATAATTATGTTAGCATTATCAGGTTGGTTAAATTTAACAAATAAATATTTTAATAAGTTATAATTTAAATGCTTGTTGTATTTGTGTAAGTTAATAAGCTCAAATACATATGTTTGAATTTAAATTTGAACTAATTATTGGTTCCATGTCTACCTAAATTTGACAACTAATTATGTCAGAGTTGGCACATTGGTCAGAGGAAGGTTAATTTTAAGAAGTAATTAACTTTGAATTTCCATATTGGTTGAATGTAAGAAATTAATATTTTAATATGTTTAAATTTACATGTTAGTTTATATATATATATATATATATATATATATATATATATATATGTAGATATATACATACACACACACACATAAGTTAATAAGTCCAAAAAAAATGATAGAACTTAAATTTGAATTAATTATTGATGACCTGTTTGCGTGTTAGACTATATTCGTAAAACATACTTGGTAAAGTTAATATGTTTAGATGTTTAGTTTATATGTTAGAAATGATTTGAATAGTTATTTACTAAGTTAGTGAATATGTTATAATGAATTTGGAGTTGACAAGTTAGGAAATAAATTTAACATATGTTTACATTAATTTGTATAAATAAGTTATGTCAGACTAGAAATTAAATAAATAAATAATTGTTGAAGTTTGTGTGCCCATGCAATGGATCCTAGTACAATACAACCGTTTATGAATTTTCTTCTATAGGACAATTCGCAACAACAAATCAAGAATAAGTTGAATGGTTTCCCTAATTCCCCAAATTAAAAATATCTCCCTATACCACAACCAAATTACCACCATTGCCCCACAAAACCCCTCCACAAAACCAAAATGCCCACCAAATCATGAACTAAAGCTAAGGGTGAATGCCCCCTGGTGTTACCCATTGTCTCCTTATCCTACCCCTTCATCAGCTCCTTGGTCTCAATCTAATAATAATCCAACTGATAATAAGATAGAAGGGAAAGGGGGAAGGAAGGGTGGTGGAGGGGGGAAGAAGTAGATGATGGAAAAGGACCATAGCTTGCTAAAATCTTGGATACATGCAAGCACGAACCCTAGCATCTGGTCAGATAAAAAAAGGTCAGGCTTTTGGGTAAGATAATCGTCGTCTTTCACATATGTGCTCCGGCTGGAGCATGGAGAGTAAAGAAGATTTGCAAAGCCCACTAGGACTGGGCCTCCTTATTAGTATCCAAATGGATTGGGTGTGGGGCAAAAATATTAAATTGAGCCCAAATGGGCCGAATGTGGACTATATTATCGATAAGGCTTATGATTTATATTTTTTAAAAATAAGAAAGAATTTTAACCTGATGCATTGGTGGGTATCACTTAAGGACTAATGTAAATGGGAGAACTTTGGTTATACAACTCAATAAGAGTCATCAAAATGGGTACGAACAAATAAGATGGGGGCTTGATCTAACATCTCCATCTAATACCCTGCCACTTCCAGTAGAAAAGATAAACCATTTGAAGAAGGGAATGGGCTTATCCGCTTTATGAGAAGAAAAGCCGCCAAGATAATGATGAAAGAGAAAGTTAAGGAACCTATTGTGGAATTGGTGACTAAAAAACTATTAGGGTTGGGCATTGCAATTGTGGAGAAGACTAGCCTCTTTAAGTAATATATCAAAGTGGAAGAGAAGAAGGCAACAACGTTTGAGGAAGTAGTATGTCTAAGAGGTCAGCATCATGCATTCAACGCAAGGGAGCACCTAATGAAGGAGAGGAAGCATGAAGACAAGATTGCGAGGATAAATTTTTGTAAGGTGTATCCTGAGGATGCTGCAAGATACAGACCAATGTAAGAAGAAATTACAAGTTGATACCCCAAAAATCATCATTGACTGAATAAATAAATTTTCTACCTTCCTTTGAGTGAAAACTAGTTTGCAGTATGTTAGTGAAAGAAATTTGTGATATGTGTCCACCTTAGTAGGAGTGGTTAATGAAAGAAACGTATGTACGTCTGCTATATGTTGTATAAAACCTCTTTATTTTATGAAATGAAAATTTTCATTTTAAGTTTATTTATTTGTGTTTGTGATGATTCAAGTGTGTTATTTGCAGTAAGTTTGTTATTTACGATTATGTATGCATAGGTGGTTCACAATGAGTGCTAAATCATGCTCATCCTCTTCCTCATAATCATCAAATAGCTTAAGCTTCATACTCGAAGAATTAAGTAATGATACACCAATTATGGAATATTTTTGGAAGATGAAACTAAAGCTAAGAACATAGAATTGGTTCGAAGCTTAGAGAAGCTAGACAAGAGTAGAGGGTTTCATGATCAACATAAAGACTAAGAAGGATAAAAAAATTTGCCTGAAGAGATAGAGAAGAAGCTTGTGATTACCTATACAAAAACTACTTCGCAAAAGATTCAATCTCTAATAAAAAGCATTTTGTCACAGATGCAGGATGTGAAATCACTTATTCCTTCGCATAGTAGAGGCCCTCAGGAATCATTCTTGAGTGCTTCTAGTTGAGGTATGAGGGACTTGGGCAGTATGAGTTGACATAGTGAATTAAGTGCAACAAAACCTTATAGATGTTGGCTTATGCAATATCGGCTGACTTTGTCGATAAATACCTAAAGATTTGTGAAAGCACAACATTGGAGTTCTTGAAGAAAACGTCATTAGAGTCATTGCAGTATTTGGGAAATAGTATTTAAGAAAACCAACCGAAGCTGATTGCAAGTGGCAGAAGCTTGTGATTTTCTCAGTATGTTGATATCCATTAACTATATGCATTGGGAGTGGAAGAACTATCCAACAACTTGGGAACCGTATTTGCTAAAAGAATTTATAAAGTCCCAACTTTCATTCGAATTACTTCCTATGACCCTTGAATTTAGCATGCCTTCTTTGGGTGCCCAGGAAGTCTTAATGACATAAGCATCCTTGACCGTTCACCTGTCTTCCGAGAGTTGTATAAGGATCTGGCTCCACAATGTGAACATATCGACAGTGGTCATAAGTACAATTTTAGGTACTTTGTATCTGATGGAATTTTATCCAAAATTGGCAACCTTCATAAAACTATCCTCATTCCTCAAGGATCAAATGCAAAATTGTTTATTAAATGTCTAGAAGTCGCAAGGAAGAATGTGGACAGAGTCTTTGGTGTGCTATAGGCTTAGTTTGCCATTATCTACGGTCTCACTCAATACATGGAGAACGATACTTGGGTCTAATAATGAAGACATATGTTGTACTCCATAACATGATCATTGAGGATGAACGTGATTTATGTGACCTCAGTTTTTATTCTGAGCATGTTGGGGGTAGCACCTTAGAGACTAATGTCTCATGCAGCCATCATCCGTGCTATGTAACTTACTTTCATGGATAATCAAAAGCTCAAGGCTCCTGAGAAACTTGCATGTTCTCAGTCAGACTTGATTGAAAAAATATGAAATCCACGAATGGTACAACAAAGATAATCTTTATGCAATTTTTTGGTTAAGCTTTTGGGTTGTAATTTTTTTAGTTAAGCACTCATATCATAATTTTTTTTTTCAAGTCCACGATTTTTATTGTATAGTTTTCCAAGTGAATCTTTCGTATTGTAATTTTTTTTGAGTCAATCCTTTACATTGTTTTGGGAAAACTTTAAAATCTAGTCAGATACGAATAGCGAGCAGCTAGTCTATTATCATAACTAAGAGGCTAGTCTTTGCCCATCCAGCAATCAAGTAGATGTTGAAAGCTCAAGTTTATTGACCTTCCCGCTTTCTTTTTCTTGTGTCATCCTTCTAAGTGAGAAAAAAAAGATCCAGGTTGAACGAGAAGATGATAGTGCTTCTGAAGGAGAAGACAAGAGCCCCTCGAAAGAAGAGTCATGCATTTCTCCTGAGCAAAGGTAGTTCTTCCCCTTGACCAAATTGAATAGGGAGCCCCTCATTTTCCAATTTAGCTAGGCAGAATGGATCAAATTGCTTATGGGTTCCTAAACTGACTACATGCTTGCATGTCCAGCGCAATGTAACTAGCTGTTGACAATTACCTAACCTATCGAGGGTAAAACACCAATAATCAATCCAAAAATCAGATGTACTTTGGTGCATAAAAATTTCCAAAAGTTTTTTAAAAAACATTTAAAACCAAAAGTTTTAAAAATAAGTGAAAAAAAAGAATAAAATGTTAGGGTTCACATGATTTACTTGTATTGAGGCTTGAACCTGAGACCTTGAGCATGAGTGAGAGAGGTTGTAACTAGTATGTTGATGTATTGTCTCATGACACAAGCCTCACATAAAACTCTCTTAAAATCTGAAATAGGGGTTGCTGACATGATTTATAGTGCAATAAGACCCTGCAGCAAGTTTCTGCCACCTAGCTGTTGTCGCTGGGTTGTAACGGCTGCCAATAGGTCATGTTGTAGGTCGCTGGGTCCTGCATTGCTTTCCACTCCTGAAATCACATATGAATATATTGTTGATTACTACACTCAAGCTAATTCGGGTCTAATTTGGCTTATTATATGCAAGTCAACCCCATTCTACCCCATTTTAAAATATTTGAGAATAAAAATGATATTCTAAAATATTCTTAAATTTTTTCTTGTTTGGGAAAGTCGCCTCATAAGCCCTCTTTTTCATGTACACATTCTATCTAGAAATAAACTCTATACTCTTCTCTCCTTAACACCTTCACCTAGAGAAAACTCTAGTTTACTCTGCTTACTTGAGAAGGACTAGCCCATCCTATCCTAATTCACTTTGGAGAAAACAAAGCTAAGAACTATTGCTTTACTGATCTACTCGAATCGAGGTAGTCCCCGAGGGCCATAAGCTAAAGAGAACAATCTTATTTATCAATTCCTTTAAGTTTTGTCATATCTAATATGTTCGTGTTTAACCCGCCACGATTATATTCTTTTTGTTTACGTAAAATAAAAATATGTTCATAATAATATGACCACTTAAAATTACTGTTCTCTTGCACATTTAAATTATTTTTAAGATGAATTGCTAATAAGTAGTCACCAAAAATATTCTTCTTAATGCCTAACTAAATGAGATCAATTCATGGAAAAAAATACCTATTGCATAGAGCCAAAATATATAGACTTTGGCGCATTCTATTTTATGCTATTGATGCGGCAATGCAATGGTGGCTTTCCACCATACATTAGATCATACATGCACCCCTAAATCCATTCTAATGGTTCATACCCAAGGAGTCATTTTTTAATCCCCATTCAATAATCTCTAGAATCATAATCCCATAGGAAAAATGCATCTCCTTCTTGAAAGTCAATGTGTCCTCTTCCATCCTATATGAAAAAGCTTATTCTTTTTGAAAGGGGGTGATTTAATGTGTTAGCAACTCTATAAAATCATGGCACCATTCCATCCTATCATGTATAATCTTGGAACACCACTACGATAAAGCTGATGCGATCCATCCCGCTCCATTGTAAGAAGGAAGCCCATGGGCAAGAGGGAAATGGACAGCTAGTTGAGCCTCAGGGAGCCTTGGCCCTTTTTACATTTTTGTCCCCACCATAGGGCCATCTTTTTAGGGGCTAGGCCTGTCAACAGCTCGGATTCAGAGCGGGTGAACCTCCACCTGCATCCATCCATACCACCCGATCTACCCGTCACCCACTCATCCACTCACCCACGTCTAATCCACCAACCACTCGCAGATGAAGCAGGTGGTAAATTGGTGAAACAGATGAAACATACTTTATATCATTTTATTTGTTTATCACTCAAATAAGTTTCAAAAGTCTCGATAATTTAAGAACATACAAAACAACAGCCAACAGGAACCACATGCCCAAATCTTAAACATAACAAATACCACAAATGTTAAAGACACCAAACATAAATTGTCTCTAGTTTGGGGTAGGAGGAAGGGGATTATCCAAAGACTAAATGTTAAACACAAACAAGTAATTTGAGACGAAGAGTGAAACAACTTGTCCAGAGAGACAAGGACACAAATCTTCAGTTCTCTTTAACAAACTACCAAGTGGTGCCCATGTAGAGAACGTTGCCAGCCGATGGCTATCATTTAAACAAATTAATTAGTAATCACAATTTTACTAAACGTATTCAAACATTCAAAAAATATATGCTATCCAACTAGCATACTTGATCCACATTAGTGACTTCGGTAATGCAACTTTTTCTTCACACACATTGGCATCTTCAAGTATTGTAGCACATGCTTGCACATCACTAAATGAAGAAAATAAAATGCAAGAAAATAATATGATAAATTAGTATCATATGATAAATCGAAATAAACAATATAACTGAAAAATATCAAAGGTAATTTTATTATTACCTAAATTCTTGCCAACGATCCAATTTTGCAAGCATATAAATGCTTCCACGGTATCCAAGTGAAGAGAAGAACAATGAGGGCTCAATACCCTACCATCTATATTAAAAGCACTCTCCGAAGTAATGGTAGATGCAGGAATTGCTAAGACATCTTGAGCAATCCATTTCAATGTTGGGTACTTGGGATCTAACTTCCAAAAGTGAGGATATTAAAGCCAGGCCTATTTGGATATGGATTATCATCTAAATAACAGTCTAATTCTGTCCTCACATTTGCCTTCTTTTTTTGTGTTTTCTTAGCTTCACCCCATAGAGTACTTTTTCCTTGGGCTGTAGAAGTAACAAGAGGATCACCTACCGCATGACGTTTGCCAAAAACATTAGAGGTAGATGGAACATAATCCTCATTACATCCTTGATACTCCATGAGAAGGTCATACAACAAACTCTTAACCCTTTGAACTTCACCATAAGCCTTATCTCCGTAAATCACCTCAAAATAGAATTACACACATGATAATTTTTCTCTAGGGTCTAGGATAGCCACAATAGGAAGAACCAATTAATTGTGGACCAATATTTGTCAATCATTTTCACAGCCATATCCCTAATAATTTGTTCTTCATTTGACAACCACGAAATCAAAGCTACCTTGATATCACATATGTAACAAAAGAACAAATTGAGAGTATGATACTTTCTACCTAAAAATAAGTTAGCCACATCAAGAAACACTTTCAATTTATTACTTTATTTTTTTGCCAACTCCCAATCAAGATCACTAGGGACGACAAACTTAAAATGAAGATTTTAAGTCTTTAACTTCAAAAAAACCTCTTGATATGGAAAAGCACTAATAAGCATGAGACAGGTGGAGTTCTATCTTTTTTTATAGTCAAGCACCAACTTTCTTAAATAATCAATCTTCAAAACCCAAGCTTTATCCCCAAACTTTTGAACTCTTTTTGGGGTTGATGTCCAAAACAAAACATAATTATGAATCCTTTCGATTCCCGAACCAATCACTTCTAACCCATCTTGCACAACCAAATTCAATATATGTGCACTACACCTCACATGTAAAAAGTCACCATGAAACAAAAGAGATCGAGAGCATAATCTCTTTTGTAAGATGTCAATCATTGCATCATTTGTTGTACAGTTATCAGCCACCATAGAAGAAATCCTTTCAGTTATATTAAACATATTCAACGTATCCATCAAAACTTGAGTAAGGATTTCTTTTCTATGTGGAGAAGGCACATAAGCAAACCTATAAATAGAAATAATAAAGATATCATATTATGCGGCAAACAAAAATATCATATAAAATCATAATATACAAAATCTCTTTAAAAAACGTTACCGCAACATCTTGTTTTGCAAGACCCATTCTTCATCAATGAAGTGAGCTGTGACGGCCATATAACCCCTCTTTTGATGAGAAGTTGTCTACATATTAGTGGTGATAGCAATTCTTGCCCTATAGTCCTCAAACAACTTCTTAAGAGCAACTCTCTCATTTACATACATTTTCATTATGTCACACTTCAAAGTATTCAAGCTAATCAACTGGAAGTTTGGATTCCAGATATGGACAAATCTCCTAAAGCCAACATGGTTTACAATAGCCAAGGGATACTCTTGCATAACCACCATAGTTGCTAACTCTTGTCTTACACTTCTTGACTAAAGTTAGAGTTCTCCGGAGCTACTAAACCATCATTTTCAAGATTATAATTCAAGAATTGTTGATGAATATCAACCTTAATATACTTCTTAGGACATCTTTTTTCCAGATGGTCCTTGAGATGCGAAGTGCCATTTTTACTTGTGGTGGACACCCTTTGACTACAATGCAAACAATCATCTTTTTGCTCCCCATTTACCATCACCCTCTGAAAGTGGTGCCAAATAGGTAATTTAAGCTGCCTAGACTTATGGGATTGTGTCCCTGTATCATCATGTTCTAGATCTATAAACTCATCTTCCGCAAATAAGTTTAGATGAAGAGGTGGGTAACTATTGGAAGGTTGAGCTGCTGAAGGTTTTGGGACGCTTGAAGACGGAGTTGTATTTAGCGCCGAACAAGATGAGGCATGTTCGGTGCAATCACCCTTACACAGTTACATACTCGACAAAAACAATGCATATGACAAAATAATTCTAAAACTTAACCAAACTAATTCTAAACTAAAAAAACTAAAAACTAAACAATCAAGTCACCCATTTTATTTGCCACTGTGTACAAAATACCGCCAAAACCCCACCAATTTGTTAGGTGCAAAGAAAATTTACGTAAGAATTCAAGAAAAAAGAAAAATAGCCCATGTTTAATATTTAAGTAATCCCACATTTGAATATTCAAGTGTCCTTGTCTAAGAATTCAACAAAAGTAGGATTATTCAAATTAAATCAAATTCCCACATGCTTGTTAATAAGGTCAGTTTTCCTGTTAATAAGGTACTCTCATGTGATATCTTTACTAGACATTCATTCTTCTTGTTCACCTTCTTTATGAATTCTTGTTTCTAATTTTGCCCTCATTGCTTCTCATATTCAAATACTAAGCTCAGAAGTGTATTATGAAACTCGCTACTCTGATGATTAATATGAAACTAATCAAAGGCATTATCATTATACATACAATACTAATGTTTAAGTGGGCACTAGACACACCATATATTACACCCAATCACAAAAATTCAATGATGCAATCAAACCAAGTTTGGTTGGAGTTAGAGCAACAAAATAAATACTATAGTAGTGTTACTAAAATCCAATCCAACCCAAGCCCCATCACATCCTAAACATAACAAAACATTAATAACAAAGATACCCACCTTACCAAAACCCAGAACCTCAAAAAGATTTTGTGAGTGGTAGTAATTAAGAATAAAGATTAAGTAATGTCGGCAACGAGAAATGCACATGAATTACGATTTTTGATGGGTTAAATTGTGATTAATGGCATTTTTTATTCATTAAAAGACAGAAAATGTAAGTAGCAAAGCAAACGATTAAATAACTAAAGCACCCACTGGCGACTTCAAAAGATTAAAGGCACTAGCATGTTATCGATGTCAAGGACGACCAAGAAGTAGTAGCACCAACATCGAAGATGACCAAAGAGCACCGAACTGAAGCCGAAAAGTCGGCGATGGGCAGAAAAATAAGATGGACTGCAAAAATAAAGTGCAAGCAACTTACTCTCGGCTACAACAACGGCGTGGGGACCAACCCAAGAGGAGGTGGAGAGGTACTAGTGGACATGAGAGCTGAGGTAGTGCAGGGAACAGGGGAGAGGAGAGAGCACTGAGCCTGACCAACACGCGAAGGGGAGGACTTTAGACTTGACGAATTGCGTGGGATGGGCAGATGAGCTGTTGATCAACTACCGTAAGTGCACGAATAGTCGTAGAATAGATAAAATATATCATTCCTCAGCGACTAATTGTAACTTACTGATCTTGCCCATCAAAATGTGCTAAGTAAAACTCTGGTTCCAGAGGATTAACAATAGCAAATCAACTTTTCTAAATCAATAAGGGAAAGATTGTCTAGGAATTCTCATAGTTGTTAAAGGAAATTGGATCAAAAGTAATGAACATGTACTTTCTTCTAATTGGTCAAATTCGAGGAATTGTAATCTCTTCAAAAACTCAGTCTATTATTTCAAAAGCAACTAAATTTACCTAAACTAAGCAAAAGTCGTTCTTCCAAACTAATTTGCCTTAATTCAAGTTAAATATCTTCGATTACTTACTAGCCTCCTAACGTAAAAATCTCTCTTTCGAGATGAAGTTACGTTAGGCCCTATCAAGCAGTCCAATAATAAAATGTTACATTTCAACTTTTCATTCGTTTATTTCAAGTGTGCAAGTAAATTTCGGCCAAAAATTAACTCACAACAATCCAAACACTTGACAAAATGAAATCAAACCAATCATGAAGATAAGCACAATTGTATGGATCAAAACATGATCCAATAACAATTCCACGAACTACTAAATCCCTAGACTAAAGAAAACTACTTAGACATGATAAAAGATTAACAACTAACCAATGATTGACGAAATCTGAGTGAAAAGAGGATTGACTAAGATGGCCTTCAACCAAGGGATTCAGAACCGCCTCAATGACAAACTCTCACACTCAAGACTCACACCAATACAATAACCCAACTAAAAACTACAAAATTTAAGAAAGAAACTAATCTATGCTACTCCACACTTTTGCTTTACATGGAATGATTTTGGATTGCATCTACATGCAGTAGAATGTCGCTTTTTATAGAGAAGCTCGGTCAATCTCAGCTACACAGTCGAGGGAAAATGAAGAGGCAACAGTCACAGGATCACCACGGTCCGTGGGGTGTACCACAATCCGACCATAGTTTGTGCTGGAATTGGATTTTTGCTCATTCTTTGTTCTACCGTCGTGGCATAAGATGGATGATCGTGGGGGAGGTGAAAATACAACCATTAGAGGGAAAAATGCTGGGGAAAAGACTAAAAATCATGCAAAACACATCAAACAACTATACCCAAACATAAATCCAGAATAGGAGAGTAAATAATAACAATAAGCACAATATTCTCCTCAAAACGACACGAAATAGCCCAAAAATGATATACACATTAAGCACTTATCAGTCGTTATTGTAAAACCCTGAAGATTTATATTTATAATCCTCGAAAAATGGTTAAGATGACCCTTAGTTGCTTGAGCTCGTAGGAAACAATTTAGAAAAGAGCTTCATTAGTTCGAATTTTAGACCGAACCCATCTTTCATTATTGGGCCAAATCCAACTCCGGACAAAAATTATTAATTTCAAATTTAAATTGAAATTAATTATTTATAGAACAAAATTCTAGATTTTTAATATATATATATATATATATATGTATATACATATGTACACATACATACATACATACATACATACTGACATAT
>JACYFF010031956.1:45409086-45424004 GCA_017589665.1 Selenicereus undatus
CGGTTTTGTTTAAATCATAACTTAAGCTATACTAATGCTTAAGTTACGAATTTATACATTTTTGGAGTCCTCAAGATGTGTACTTTTAGGTCCAAGCATCAAATTGCAATTATGCACACAAGAGGATGAATAAACAAGGAGTTTTCCAAAACTGGTCAGATTAGGCTCTAATCTGCACGGTTTTAAGTTTGAGTTTATTTAACCCATTTAAACTCACCCTAACCTTGATTTATTGGTTGGGGGGGATTATAGACATCCTAAAGTTACCCCCCATGATTAAAATAACAATCATACTCACTTTTGCTTTGCTTACAAATTGCTACAAAAACCGGACAAAACTGCCCCTAAACCCGGTTTAGTACAAGCTGAAGTATCTTAAGTTCCCAGCCATTTTTCTTCACTCAAATGCCGCTTGGCACGCCCCTCTATGCTGGGCACACATCCCTAGGCCTTCATTGATTGGTTGCATGGCCAAAAGATGGTCCAATGAGAGCTTGATTGGTGGCAATGTGTTGCTTGCTTCCTATTGGCTAGCCGTAAAGTGGTTTTCTACTTTTTGGCTGACCAATGAGATGAAAGTGAGAAATCTCAGCATGTATTAAGGCTAAGCATAGTGTGTAATGATGTATTAATAGCTTAGACATAGTTTAGATTTGTATTTCAATGTATTAGATTAAGTTTAGTTAACTTGTAATCTAGTTTAGTACAATTCAGGTTGTAATAGCTTGTAATTAGTGTTAATACCTTTCCTAAGCATGAAGAAAGGTAGTAAGGTGTTTATTTTGCTAGCTAGAAAGGTCATGACTGCCTATTTAAGGTACCACATGGCCAAGGCAAAGATAACCAACCCTTATTTGAATGATAAAATCAGTTTGAGAGCTTTGTGCTTTCTCTCTTCAAACTCTTGCTTGCTTATCCTTAATTAGGCCAATTAAGGTGGTGTTCAAGTGAGTCATAACAAGGATTAAGTGGTGTTTCCGTATCTTGATCTTAGTTAAGGGCCCTAAACTTGGATTTGGTGGTGTTTATGTATCCAAATCTCAGGTTTAGTTCTATCCATTTGATGCTATACTCAAGGTGTTTCAAAGAGGATTAAAGTGGATTTGCTAGCTTTAATTTGAAGTTAGTGATTCTTACTTTGATTCATCTTTCCATTTCACACATCCATAACCATTCCCACATACATATCCATGCTGAATCCAAGCTAAAGCTACCCCCTTTGGTTTAGCTTTCAAACCTAAACACATAAACACCTCAAACCGTGCACCGTGAAGTATGCTAGGCAAGTGGGCAGCAAAGTGGCACGGTCACCCCGTGCCATAGGGCACGACCGTGCCACCTTCATTTCGTGGCCAAGGTGTTTGGTTGTCATCCTTATTGGTAGCTTGTTCCCATATTCCATTCCTCCCTTGTGTTATACATCACTTCACATCAAAGAACCTTTGTTTTATCACTTAGAATCACTTGATTCTAAGTTCCATTCTCCCTTCACATACTTGATGCCTCACAACCATCATTTAATGTGTTCATTTTCACTTGTTTTCCCTTGATGTTATCTTCCCTTGATTGCTAAGTTAGTTGTATTCTATTGAACCCTAGCTTGGTCATCGACAGATACATCACCTTGCTAGATAACCTTTTTCCCCCTCTTGAGTATCAGCCATTACACAAAAAATATATATAAAATAGCAGCCCCTATATGTGAAGACACAGCCCCCCCCATTCAACCCTCTTCTCACACATCACTCCCAACCCACAACCTAGCACCAGTACCCCTCAGCAACACTTGTACAGTAGCAACTAGCTATCGCCAGCACCACAAGGCTGCAGTGCCACCCACAAAGGCCTATAAGCCTTCTTTCCTCCTTGATTTTCTTTTGGTGGCAAAGTTCAGTTTTTGGTTTGTTTAAGTTTAAAACCTTTATGCTTTTAAAGAATGGATTTTTGGGTTGAAATATAATATTTAGATTTTGGGATGATTTGAAAGCATACAAATAGGCATCTCACCTCCCACTTTAATATTCAAGGTAAGCAGCAACTTTCTCCTCAAAAACCTCTCTTTGAAAGTGGGCTTGGACAACTTTTAGTAACTTTTTAGTTGGTATTGATGATTAGGAGTAGTTTTGGATTGATTTGGGTGAGTATGGTTATGTGTAACACGTGATTCATGCTTGGGATTTAGGGTTAGTTGGTACCAAAAACTGCCTTGCAATACACCAAATTTATCAATTAAACTACTTGTATATGCTATCTCAAAAATCATAAAAAATTCACCAATGTGTATTATGAGTCTATTTTCATAGAAATTTTGTAAATCATGAATTTTGGGATTAAAAGGAGGGAGAAACAAACTTTCTCCCCAAACTGTGCAAATCTAGACCAAAATGGACTATATGGAAAGAAATGATGTTTTGAGGTAGTTTTTGTAGACTTTTAGGAATGTGATTAAAAAAATTGTAGTGGACAAAACTATCTTTCTAAAATGTGCTTAAACACCTACATATGAGGTTTGTAGGGGGAGATATGGCTTCTGTAAGTGAGGCTAGAATCCTAACATGAAACTACCCTAAAGCCCTAATACGTTTAAGTTGCATTATTGTTTTTCTTAGGTATTTGAGTTTTAAAAAGTGATATGGGTTTGCAAAAATCAAAATCTAAGCATGTAGGCCCGTCTCAGGTGGTCCTAGTGGCATGCTTAACTCTTAGGTTGAAAAAGAGTAAGAATTCACTTGGGTTATTCCATGTTGTGATGCTTTAATTTTATCACTTAGGCCTAATACTCTAGTTTGAGCTGAAGTTAGGCACCTATGATTCTTCAAGGTAATGTCTGTGCCCTAACTCTGCTTGGTGGCCCCTTGAAATGAATTTGGATGTTTATGAACTGTTATTTGACATTGTATGCCAAGGGGACCTTATATGTAAAACATAAACTACAACTTCATATTTTATGAGTTTCTATATGTGGAACATCGTGTTGTGATTGTATGTTCTATTTGCGCAGTTCATGTTTTAAGTGGTTTTGTTAAATTAATAGAAGATTGTTTGAGGGGGGCTTTCGGGAAGCCTAACAGAATAGTTCATAATATATTAAATCCAAAAGGAAAAAACTAAGGTGAGTTTATGCGAGGATGGCTCCTGAGATCAGGGTAGTTGTACATTGATATTGAGACAAATTAGTCTCCCCGGGTTATAGCATATGGTTTTCAGGTACATTGATATTGTTCTCTTTTCAAATTTTTGTTTTGCTTTTTTTTCAAAAAAAAAATTTGTGCTCTCTTTTTTTTATAAGCACTTATTATTTATTATTTTTTCTTTTTGAAGGGATAGCCAAGGGGGAAGTCCATAATGAACTTTAAATTTCAACTCTTCTCTAAATTTTGTAAAATAAAACAAGGGATCAATCAATATCTCACAACCCTGCACCAAACAACTAAATGACACCACAAGATGTCATTCCATCTTACTAACGTCGTATCAAACTTGATGCAAAGAAATAGAACACTCCACTAGCCTTGGCTTAAAGGTAAGACAGCTATTTGGCCATTGGTTATAATAGGAGGTTAAATCAAGAAAAACGAATACATGCTCAAAAGGGCTAACATGGGATACAATATGCAACCAGGGTGGCTATTTGGTCGTGGAGTTTAAACAAATCAAAGAAAGAAAAATGCCTTAATCATATTGCCTAAATGCATATGCGAAATGTGATTTGAACGCGAATCAAAGCAAGTTCTAGAGAAATGATGTCAAGGAAGAGTCACACATGAAAGAAATATGAGACGAATAATGATAAACTGTCTCTAAAGGCTCAAAGTCTCACGGGACATCTGCTAAGGTCAAAACCAGCTCATTAGTAAACATATGCCAACATCTTGTAAAGCCTCATGGGGAAAATCAATTCGCATCCAACATGTGGTCAAAACGTGGCATTCATTTCGAAAACTTATTCGCAAACATTTTATGCACAATTTGGGCAAATCAAAGGATCAAACTAAATCAAAGAAAGCTACCAAATCTATAGAGATCATCATCGGAGGATTTTTTTTGTTTCTTCTTGTCTTTTTCACTTTTCAAATTTTTTTTTTCACTTTCATTTTTTATGCAGGTTCCTACAAACAATGCAAACTAAAATGTAAAGGAAACAAATAAATGAAAGAAACTAAAATGCAACCTAGAAGAAAACTAAATGCACTTCTAAACAAAACTAAAACAATCAAAAACTACAAAAACTACCACTAAAAACATATACAAAGCAAAAACACACCAAACAAAAATAGGCATAAGACCCCAAATATAAGGACTAACACCCCCATGCTTGAATCACACATTGCCCTCAATGTGGGCACATAATAAAAAAGGGAAGGGGAGTAGCAAAAAACAAGATTGGAGAGGAGGAGGTGGAGGAAGATTGGGTGGTTGGCCATAGGAGATATGTCAATCTCACCAGGTCTCCAGACATGCCCTATAGTCTTGGAAATATTGGGTCTGGGAAACAAACAACCCACTAAGCTCATCGTGGCGCTCTTGAACAAAGCCCCGAAGAGCGGCACTCTTAGACGCAACAAACTCTCGGAGGAAAACTTGCTCCTCTTGAATGGACCTAAGGGTGTCTTAGAGGTCAGAACAGTCAAGTGGGGGTGGATGAGGAAGAACTAGGTCCCGCTTGATTAGATCGAGGGGCTGGTTGGTGGGGTGCAGGTTGAACAACCTTCTCATCACCAGGTACCCAATAAAGGTTACCTTGTTGAAGAAGGGTGGTGCGATCAACATTGTCAGACAGCAAAAGCCGGTCCCCGGGTTAAATCCAACACAAAAGGTCGGCCTCAACTTTACAAAAGTTCATAATCTCGAAGGCAGCTTGATCAAGCCGCTCGGACCCGGAAGCTCAATCCTCAGGATTGGGCTCAACAACTAAGAATCTAGCAATATTAGTTATTATCCCACCAATGACTATCCTACCTTATTGCTAACAACAGCGCTATGTAATTGCTTAACTAACAATGAACCTGGGTCAAGTTGGTCTCCATCGAGCATACAAGACAGAAAGTACAACTCAGAAAGTCTCGGGACATTCAGACTATCGTCCCGAGCAAACAAAGAACGATCCAAAATACGCAGAGCTACTCTAATGCAGGGGTTTCTAATATGCGTACATTTTGACGAACTGGTACTGTAATGCCGCAATAATACATAAATCATAGCTGCATTTACCTACCTAAGCTTAACACCAAGAATTCCATGAATGGGCGTTACCGCCGTCCGCAAGGACAAGGCTTCGCTTGAAAATGAAAAATTTAGCTAAAAGATCAAAGTTTATCCTCAAAGGGCGTACACATCCATTCAAACCATTTAATTACATACAGGAAATGTTCTAACTTCTCCGGGTTACATCAAGGTTAAACAACATACGTAACTCAATTTAAATGTATAGTTGTATCTCCAAAACATGTTGCAGTTCAAATATACAACTGGAACACCAAAAAGCACCACAAAAAGGCATGACAACATCTTAGCACTTCTATCCGCCGATCATATGGACGGTCCTGATTTATTTATCACCTTCAGCCTCCCTGCCCACCTAAGAGCGGTTTACTGAACATTTTCCTAAAACAAAACATAAAAACATTTCGAACTGTGAGTCAAAGCTCAGTACATGCATCCCTGTACTGATAAAGATTCAATGGAGAAAGAAATTATGAGGGTCCGCTTTGCAATTCATTTGTATTTTAAAAACAGGGAATGAGATGTGTATAAAGCTAAATTGCCAATTATTATCTATTAATGAACCCCTTTAGTAACGGTTACGATCTATGTATAGGTGTACACCTGCCAAGCCGATCGGAAGACCTGACCTGAAGCCGCGTGGGTAACTGAAGGGCAATGCCCTGTAACTGATAACTGATGGGGTCACTAATTATGTGATAAATCACTGGTTCAATTGATTCATTGATATACTTACCAAAACATTTTAATTTCGATAAATACGTGCTGATTTCTAAAGATACAGTCAATGAACGTACCTGGGGTCTTTAAAAGTTAGTTCACAGATTAAACAGATGTACTAAAATGGAGAAGAGGATGAGAGCTTAGGTCTTGATGTTGTTCAAAATCATTATAGGCATAAAATTAGTACAATGGATACCCTTAAATAGAAAAGGCTTATAAAGAATTTGTGTGAACCAGTTAAATAGAAAAGGCTTATAAAACTGATAAAGTTAAATAAAGTATGGAAATGCTAAGTTAAGGCACGATAGCGAGTTTAGAGGGTAGGGTTTATGATGAGGTACGGAATGAATAATCCACAACTTATACTCCCGATCTCCAACTGAGACATAAGACCCCAATATAAACAGCTTATGAAGTCCCCTAAAACTTTCCTGAAGGGCACATAACCAGATTCCTATGACAGGTTTCATAAAATGGGGTTAGAACAACAACATGTCAGGTTTTGGTGCTAAAAACAACCATTCTGTCCATTCTGCCCAGGTTCCGTAAAATAGCCATAACTTCCTCCACAGACCTTGGATTAAGACGATTAAAGATTCATTTTAAAGCTAACATCCAGACCTATCTACCCACCAAAAATCAAAATTTTTGGCCTGGCCGATCATTACCAGTTTTTCTCCAAAGTTCATCCTGTTTCACTGAAAATTCCAGCCTCACTGATTTAGGTTGTTCTCTCACTTTTTCACACCAAACCTCAACTTAAACTTTTTCTTGAGAGCATGTAAGCACACTATGGTACATCCCAACATCATACAAGATCACCACACTCAAATTCACTCCATATATTTATCCAACAAGGCTTACTTTCTAGGCACATAAACACATACCTCAAGGTTAACACAACTTTGGTCCAAACCATGCATTCATGGATAAAACCCTAACTTTGGGTCAAATTGAACCCCATGTCATCTTTCCAACACATCATAAAAACCATAATAAACTTCAATACATTAAAAGATAAGCAAAAACATGGAGAAAACAAGCCATAAATATCACTTGAACAAGAAGCTTGCATACCCAAGATGAAACCCTAACCCTAACTTCATCCAAAATCAACTCCACCATAAACCCTCAACAAGGTGATTCTTAATACCACCAAAAACAGCATAATCCATCATTAAACAACCAAAATAAAGAACAAAAACCAACAAGATCAAAGATCAAAAACACAAATCAACATAGAGGTGAAAGAACACTTACTTTGTGCTAGCAAAAGAGGTTTCAAGGATCCTTGATGCTTATGAAAGTGAAAGAGGTGTTTGGGGGTGGTGAGTGGGGGTTGTTTTGTGAGGTTTTGGTGGTGGAAAGGTGGTGATATGGTGGTGGGAAGGGGGCTGCCGAGTAGAGAGAGAAAGAGGAGAGGGAAGAGAGAGAAAATTACTTGGTGGAAAATGAAGATAAAAGCCACTTTTTTTATTTTTATACTCCCCTTTAATACATGGCTTAATACTTGGCTGCAAATAGGGTGGAAAAGTCAATAATATCATGCTTGATTAAGGCTTAATTAAGAGGATTTAGCTAATCAAATAAAGGTCAAGTCTTGTTGCATCGACATCGGCTTTAAACATGCTCGGGTTTAGCGAAAAACTGAAACCGAGTGCATTTACGAATTTTTTTTTTTAAAGTTTGAGATAAATGGTTGTGGTGCCATGAAAAAAAAATTTAAACATTAAATTCTTAAATATTAAGGCCTAACTCAATTTCCAAAATTGACGAGAAGAAATCCCCGAATTACAAAGTAAAGGCCCCATTAGAAATGTCCAAATGAGAATAATAAAAAGATGGGAATATAAAAAGAAATTATGTGAATGAAATGAACTCAATCACATGGGTTAATGACATGAAATTAATAAACAGAATTTAGGGTCGGACTACTACAGGTACTGTACCTAACACTCCCCGAAAGTTCACCCCAAAACGCATTCAGGTTGAAATCGAGGGGGACTTGAAGGTGCGATAAGTCCATTCTGGGGGGAAAACCAAAAATATTATTGAAGGTACCTAAGTTCAGTTCATAAAATTGTCTCTACAAATAAAATGATATATATCTGACTTGACATTGAGGTCCTCTAGTGACCTCAACATGGAGTGTACTAAGAAATTATAGGGTTAGGTCCCTGTATGTATGCTCTTTGATTTCTAAAAAGTGGCCCTTACCACCTCTGGCAAACAACCAACGAATATCATCCAAAATTCCCAATCGGGCTAACAAATTCTCATCATAATATCTAGTTGCTACAAGCATATGTTCATTCAAGTAATTATACCTAGCAGCTTGATCAGGATGCGTTAAACCAAGATGGTGAGGAATGCTACCTCTAGCTCGCGCATTGGTTGATTCGGGATACCCGTTGAGGTCGGGGTGGTGTCTATCTTGAAGAACCAACCTGCTTGGTACTCTTTTGTCTCTTGCTTGGCGCCATTGTGCAAACTTGCAACAAAAACAAGACTAAAACCAAAAATAAGAACTAAAACCTAGAAAATTGAAGTAAACAAAAATATGAAAAATAAGAAAAAGAAAAGGATGGGTATGGTGGATGAGTTAAGGTGAGATGCATGTGAAGTTAAAGAAGAAGAAAGAGATGGATTTTGACGAGAAAGATGAAAGATTGAGTGAAAGGAAAGGATTTGGTGTGAAAATGATTGGAAATGGTGAAGAACTGAGGGTAGAAGAGTGAGATTTGGTTATGGAGTTTAGAGAAAGAAAATGGGGTTAGAGAGAGAGTGTCTGTCGAGAGCTTGAAGAAGATAGGGGGAAAGGGAAGAGTCTATGCGGTAAAAAAACCTAGACTACGGCCCGTAGCAGACCACCACGGGCCGTGGGGCTCACCACGGTCCGTCCGTGGCGTCTATTTTAGCACCCAATTTTTTTTATTTTTCTGAGTTAGCACCACACGGTCGTATTTTTGGGGTATTGACCATGGTTCCAACATTTTATTCGTATATTATTTTTTTTTCTTTTTTTTGTATATTTTTTATTATATTTTGCGGGCATATATAACTACAAAAATTAATAAAAATCAAAACTAGAAAAAGAAAAGTGGAAAGAAATCTTGGGTTGCCTCCCAAGAAGCGCTCTTTTAAAATCAAGAGTTTGACCCTTGTTCTAGGCTTGGTTCAAATCAGATGGTGTATGGCCATTGGCTTTGTCCCGGGCCACAAAATTAAACTTATTCAATTGAAGGTACCATCGCAAAAGTTCTAGCTGCAGGTCCTTCATCTTCATACCTTGGTGCCATAACGCACTATCTGCATATAAAATAAATCACACTTGTAGCCTATCAGACGGGCTATCATCAACTCGTGCAACCCCTAGATCAAACTTTGCATCAAAACCTTCCACATGGGGCATAGAGATAACGGTTTGTGCAAACCTGCCATAATCACTCATTGACAATTCGTTAAAAACAGGGGCCTCAACCTCGGGCTTGTTATGTGGCATAGGAGCAGCAAACTCCACCTTAACATACCCTTGGTCGGGGTCCTCATAAGAAATCCAGTCAGAATTAAGAGGATCTTCATAGTTCCAGATAGCCTCCATATCAATCTCAGGGGAAAGGGGTGATGTATCCAATATAGAAGAATGAGGAGAAACTATGTCCTCCTTGCTATGGCCAAACATAGAAAATTGCCCTTCCACCTCAAAAGATATCAGACCCTCTCTTACATCAATGTGGCAACCAGTTGTCAACAAAATGGGCCGACGTATGATAATCTGGGCATTGTCAGTTTCAGGCATATCAACTATAATGAAGTCCTCCAACACCCAAATGTCTCCTATATTGGCTGGCACATTATCCAACCCGCCTATAGATTGCTCCACAAAACCATCACCCAATTGTAGCGAAAAGGGTGCGGCCAGTAATGGTCCTAGGTGCAGCTTATAAAACAAAGAATAGGACATTATACTGACACTTGCACCTAGATCACATAGAGGTCTCTCAATTTCTACATTTCCTACAATGCAAGGAATAGAAAAACTACATGAGTCAAGGAGCTTAGGGGGAAAAGTGGTTGGGATCTCAATGGTGTCATGCTCTTTGAAAGTGGCAGCCTTGTCACCATTGTTTCTCTCCTTACTACCAGCTATGGTTATCTCCCTACCCTCTTCCATTGGTAATTCTTTAGAGTCGGTTAAGTCCTCCTCTTCCTTCATGGTGACATAGTTATAGTGCTCTTGAGGGTTAGGTTCAGGTTTGCTAGGGAGTCTATCTGGGGGCGTAGATGAGAAACTAGCTTTCTGGGCAATTTGGGCTTCTAGCATCCTATTATGATCGTAAGCACATCAACCTTTGAGGCTAATTGCTTAATATACTGATGGAGTCCCCACCACCATTGCCAAAGAAGAAGGTCCAACAACTCGTTCAAGGTCCATTTCCCACTCCAAGTTGCAAGCATTGCTTCAAAATGTCTAAGATGTTCAAGGAGATGCAAACGGGCTAGCCTACCTCAAAATGCCTGGTTTTGTCAATGTCATTACTTAGGCCTAACCATGGCTTAAGTCCTGAATTTTTGCATTTTTGGAATCCTCAAGAAGTCTTCAATCCAATCCAAGCATTGATTTCAAATCATGCACACAAGAGGATGAAGAATCAAGGAGTTTTCTCAAACCGGTCAGATTGCACCCCAATTTGCACGGTTCAAAGTTTGTGTTTGATTACCCCACTTAAACACATCCTAACCTTGATTTCTTGGTGGGGGGGTTTATACACATCCTAAAATTACCCCCCCCCCCCTGATTAAAACCCAAATCATGATCACTTTTGCTATGCTTAATGCTTGCTTGAAAACAGGCCAGCAACTTGCTTAAACCCGGTTCATTAGACCCGGTTCTTCCTTTCACTAAACCAGCCGGCCTCCTTCATTTCTAGAGAGATTGGCACACTTCCCAAGCTTGGCACACGTCTCAAGGCTGCCTTGGATTGGTGGATGCATGGGAAAGAACAACCAATGTTAGCGAAGCTAGAAATATCTTGTCTCTTCAATGCCATTGGCTAGCCGAAAAGTGACCTCCAAATTTCGGCTATCACATGCCTTTCTAGTCTTCTTTGCTGGTTGTTTTAGTGCTTAAGCAAGGGTTAAGTATTGTATAATCAACTTAGACAAGGACTCGATTCATGATTTGATGTATTTGCATTAGTTAAACATCTTTGTAATTTGTTTAGCTCTAACCGGTCGTAATTAAGCTAAGCTAAAACCTTTCCTCACTAGTAAGGAAAAGGGAGGTGCTTGCTTTCTTGCTTGGTCTTTATTTTTGCTGCATACAAAACCCTTCCCACGGCCATGGCAAGAACAGAACCCATATTGAATGAAAAACCGAGTTTGAGAGCATTTGCTTTCTACTTTCTAAACTCTTGCTTGCTTATCCTTAATTAGGCCAATTAAGGTGGTGTCCAAGTGAGTCTTAACCTTGATTAAGTGGTGATTCTGTATCTTAATCAAGATTAAGGGCCCTAAACTCAAAGGTTGGTGGTGATTCTATATCCAATCTAGAGTTTAGCTCTATCTTGTTCTAGTTTGCATTCCACGGTTACCAAGTGAAGTTATTAGCTTGAATTCTTAAGTTAATTACTTTCACTTAGCATATCCTTCATATCCCCTCATTCTCCCACTTCAAATACTTCCATTTCCATCCACTTTCACGGCTGATACATCACAAAAGAGAGTAAAACCAAAGCAAACATCAAGAGCCTTCAAACCGTGCTTAGTTGGTTATTTCAAGGCTTCGTGGGCAGCAAAGTGGCACGGTGTGGCCGTGCGCATAGGCACGACCGTGCCACCCTTGGCCGTGACTAAAGCTTGAGTTTTTGACTTCTACTTAATGTGTGTTGGCATGGGTAGCTTCTTCCCTTGACACATACATCATATACTCATCCTGTTTTTGTTGCCCCATAAGCATGTTTTCCATCATTATATCCAAATTACACTTTTGGGACATCTGAGAAGGGAATGGGGGTCTTTGAATACCAGGAGATACTCTAGCATTCATAGGGGGCATGTTCACAGTGTTTGGATTCAACCTATAAGAAAACTTTTGATGATTCTTCCAACCCGGATTATAGGTATTAAAGTAAGGGTCATTGGTCGATCTCGGGTCAAAATTTTGAACATAATTAACTCCATTAGGGTCCTAGGAAAAAGGACTCCCAACTTCACAATTTAGAGATATATGCTCAATTGAACAACAAATTTCACAAGGGGAAGGGGCATTAGAGTTTACAGCATTAACATTCATTTGGTCCAATCTTTAAGTCATGGCATCCACTTTAGTAGATAGTAAAGTAATTGCATCAACTTCACGCTTACCTCCAACTTGCTTGGGTTGGGTTCGTTCAGTGGACCATTGGAAGTTGTTAAGCGCCATCTTCTCGATCAAATTATAGGCTTCATCCTCAGTCTTGCTCATCAAAGTTCCTCCCACCACATCAATAGTGGACCTCACAGATTGGGTCACACCATTATAAAAGGCTTAGATTATCATCCAATGCTAAAGACCATGATGGGGGCACAAACGTAGCAGATCTTTAAAACGCTCTCAGGCTTCATGGAGCGTCTCGTCATCTCTTCATAGAAAGTTGGTGATTTGATTCCTTAGGCTCGTTGTTTTTCTTGGAGGGAAGAACTTGGCGAGGAAAGCTCTTGTCAACTCATCCCAGGTGGTTATACATCCAGTCAGCAAATAGTGCAACCAAGCCCTCGCTTTATCCCTCAATAAGAAAGGGAATAAGCGCAGTCGAATCGCATCACTAGAGACTCTATTTAATTTTAGTGTATCACACACCCCTAAAAAGACCGAGAGGTGTAGATTTGGGTCTTCCAAGGGATTTCCACCGAACTAAGATTGTTACACCATGAAAATGAGTGTCGGTTTGAGCTCGAAGTTAGTGGCATCGACAACGGGGCGAGCGATGCTTCAGGCCATGCCCTGGACTCCTGGGGTAACAAAATCACGAAGAGTCCTTCGTTGGTCACCTTCTGCTATGTTTGCCTCGCGTCTTTGCTCTTCAATCCTTTGTTTTTTCCTCCTTAAACGAAAAGTCCATTCAATCTCTGGATTGGGTTCGTACAAGATCGGACTTTGCGTAAACCAAGATAAATTCTTGCAAGCACTTTCACCAACACTACTAACGCAGTTTAAACAAGCAAAAAAAAAAAATGAATAACAATAAAAACAACTAAAATACTTAGTCACTTTCGCAAGACTAACTCAATAGTTAACAGTTTTAGTCCCTGGATATGGCGCCAAAAACTTGATCAACTACCGCAAGCGCACGGATGGCCGTAGTATAGATAAAAGATATCGTTCCTCAGGACTAATTGTAACTTACTGAATCTTGCCTATCAGAATGTGCTAAGTAAAATTCTGGTTCAAGAGGATTAGCAATAGCAAATAAACTTTTCTAAATCAATAATGGAAAGATCGTTTAGGAATTCCCATAGTTTTGAAAGGAAATTGGATAAAAAATAATGAACATGTTTCTTCTAATTGGTCAAATTCAAGGAATTGGAATCTCTTCGAAAACTCAGTCCATTCTTTCGAAATCAACCGAATTTACCTAAACTAAGCAAAAGTCGTTCTTTCAAACTAATTTACCGTAATTCAGGTTAAATATCTTCGGTTACTTACTAGCCCTCCTAATGTACAAATCTCTCTTTCGAGATGAAGTTAGATTAGGCTTTATCAAGCAGTCCAACAACCAAATGTCACCTTTCAGTTTCTCATTTGTTTGTTTCAAGTGCGCAAGCAAATTTCAGCCAAAAATCAACTCATAGCAATCCAAACACTTGACAAAAAGAAATCAAACCAACCATGAAGATAAGCACAATTGTATGGATTGAAACATGATCCAATAACAATTCCGCAAACTACTAAATCCCTAGACTAAAGAAAATTACTTAGACACGATAAAAGATTAACAACTAACCAATGATTGATGAAATCTGAGCGAAAAGAGGATTGACTGAGATAACCTTCAACCAAGGGCTTCAAAACCGCCTCAATGACAAACTCTCACACTCAAGACTCACACCAATACAGTAACCAAACTAAAAACTACAAAATTTAAGAAAGAAACTAATCTATGCCACTCTACACTTTTGCTTTGCTTGGAATGATTTTGGATTGCTTCTACATGCTGCAAAACGTCACTTTTAATAGAAAAGCTATGTCAATCTATGCCACACAACCGAGGGAAAATGAGGAGGCAGTAGTTACAGGCTCACCACGATCCGACCGTAGTTTGTGCTGGAATCGGGTTTTTGCTCATTCTTTGCTCTATGGTCGTGCCATAACATGGATGACCCTGGAGGATATCAAAATACACCCATTGAACGGAAAATACTAGGTAAAAGGACTAGAAATCCTACAAAACACATCAAACAACTATACCCAAACGTAAATCGAGAATAGGAGAGTAAATAATAACAATAAGCAGAATATTCTCCTAAAACCGACAAAAAATAGCCCTAAAATGATATACATATTGAGCACTTATAAGTTGTTAATGTAAAACCCCAAAGATTTATATTTGTAATCCATGAAAAAGGGTTAAGATTATCCTCAGTGACTAGAGCTTGTAGAAAATATTTTAGAACAGACCTTCATAAGTTCGAATTTCAGACCGAATCCATCTTTCATTATTAGGCCTAATCCAGCTCCTGAGAAAAAATATTAATTTCAAATTTAAATTGAAATTAACAATTTGTAGAACAAAGTTTTAGATTTTCAAAACATAAATTTTATCTGAGAAATTCAGATTATATTTATTAGAGTTTTCTCTAAAAAGTTAAATTTTTGAAGATTTTAACTAGGAGGTATTATGTGGTTGGATTAATACATAAATATATATATATACATATATATATATATATATATATATATATATATATATATATATATATATACACACACA
>JACYFF010031956.1:45439025-45481242 GCA_017589665.1 Selenicereus undatus
ATATATATATATATATATATATATATATATATTTATATATACACATTGATACTTACATACATATATATGCATATATATTTGGGTGTGTGTGTTTGTGTACTGTAACACCAGCCTCCCCGAGGACTAGTGATTTCACTTAATTCTAAAATTTTGGAACAAAATGAAGAGAGTTATACTTAGAAACTAGCCATAAGTTAGGCTTATAGCCTAACGTTAGATATAAGTAACAATAAAAACCTAAACAGTATGTCCAAAGCGGCCAACGGCAACGTGCTAGAGATCACAACTCCGTGGCCCATACGCTTGGAGCAAATGAACTATAAAACTAGATAAAAAAAAAAGATATAAAAGATACTGCTCTTGGGATCACAGATCAAAGCACTGTGATTACATCTGAAAACAACAAAACTCCAACCAACAAAAACGACTAACTATTCATATGGTTGCCCCACTTTACTCTTCCGAGCGACCGCTATGTAATATGTATTGCAAGAACTATAGTAATTGACTTACATTTGCCCAAGAATTTAGGAATACATTGCATTGCATCATTTTACTCGTGAACTGGCATATTCGTACACATGAACCCGTTTATGAAGCAAAATTGAAAGCTTTGACTCGATTTATGTGAACCAGGCACTTCTACCTATCTTTTGCCTTTCTAGAAACTTTGGAGAAAATAGAAAGAGAGAGCGGGTGAGCTACTACACGTCCAGTGAATGATTCTTAATTCTAAGAAAACAAAACAGTTACACACAATACCAATAATTAGCAAGCACACATAAATTATAAATAATAATATCGTAATAATCACGCAAGCACCCAAAATCATGTCTTGATTCCATTTATCCTAACCATTGAGGTTGGTGGCCTACTTTGACTCTAGTTATCCACTTAATCTCAAAGCGTCCCGTTTGACGTCATCAGGTGAGTTCTTTTAATAACGAATAGACATAGCGCACAAAAGAATATGAAACTTTTACTACGCTAACATTTTATTATAAAATACTTTTCCCTTTTAAAAGAAAACTACATTTATAAATTGTAAGGACCCTTTTACAAATAACTCTTGCGCTTTTCAAATCCTCGCATCGACATAAATCATAATTAAGGGTTTTTCACTTATAATGAGTAAGTGATCACTTTTTAAGGCATTGGATTCCCAAGTTAGAGCTCTCGTTAGGTGAGTAACATGACTAATGACTTTTTGTATTCCCAAGGGCTCCCAAAGTCAATCCACTCATATCCTCTTAAGGATAATAGCAATTAGGATTCCTGCTCCAATTAGGATCCTAAGGTCTACTCATGAGACCAAGCTCTTTATGTTAGCACTATCGACCTGGCCCAAAATATATCAAATGCAGTTCACTTTCAAACACATTGGCATTAACTCCCGTTATATCTCAACAACAACAACATATCCCCATTTAAGGACATTTTCAATGCCTTAATAACAACAAAGTCCACTTTTGAAAAGCATAGCAATCACTGAATTTGACAAAAAGAGCTTGTAAACGAGTTATTGGCCAAGTAAACTTCCAATTTCACATGAAAAGACGTTTAAAACTCGCTTCGAAAGCCAACAGTTACAACTTACTCAGATTTAGTTTTACTTGACAGCAACAGCAGTTAGTTCAGCAAATCAGTCACATGCTTCCAGTTTGCTAAATTCATTTCAAGTTCACACAAATAAAACAAACTCGCTACCTTTACATAATGCTTTATTTATTCAAGACAAGCATTTCGATGTTTTGGTCGGCGGATCAACTGACTGGGCAATTCAGCTGAACAGTTCAGTGAACCTGTTTATTGCTCTTGGTTCAGGATGCGGCAACAAGTCAAGGCCCTAGACATAACAAAACAGGGCAAATATAGTCCAGCAAGAGTAAGATGGGACAGGAGCGAACAGTTGCCTGGTTCGCGGACCCCATTCACTACTAAACCAATTTGTTGAACCAACGGTTAACAGTGATAACAATTCAAATAGGCAGCATGTTTTCAATAGGTTCTGGCAGAGTACAACACAGCATCATAACACATCGATACACTTCGTAATTTCATCAATTTTTCACACAACCTCAACTCCCTCGTCACCGTATTGACCACAAACAATCCTTAAAATCAACTCAATTTTAACCCAAATAGTTTCTATCAATCCAACCAATACACCCACTACCCATGTATTCTCAACTTCTCAAAATCCCAATCTCATATTCGAATCAAAGCTCATGAAAAATTCAGAAAACAATTTACAATTTAGTAATTAGTTTAGGAATTCAAGAATCACCCACCTTGTTCCAAACTTAAGGACCCGATTAATGGGTGGCATGGGCGATTTCTAGATGGCCTGAGTCGCAATTCTTCCCTCCCTTCACTGCTAGTCACAGCCTCTTGTCCAGAACACCTCCACCCCAGCGCCCCTTCCCAGATTTCGCCCCTACACATAGTGTTGATGCTGTTATTGTTCGAGTTTGCGAACGCTTTCTCTCTCTACACTTATTTCGTCTCACTCTCTTAGTGGATTCTATGGAGAATGTGCAGTGGCAAGGCTACACGTGAGGTGTTAAGGGGAGCGAGAGTGGTGTTGTAAAGCTGGGGAAAGAAGAGCTAAGTGTCATGGGCTTGTTCTGGTAATTGGACGCCTGTCACTAGAGTAGGTTGAGAAGGCGATTGAATTTTTGTTCTTTTGGTTAATCAACCGTCTCTTTCTTTTTTCTCCAAAATCAATCCCACCATTTCTACTCCTCATTGACTCACTCAATTCCGCTAATTCTGATCAGTCTAATATTCGATGCATTAATAATTTTTTGCATATAATAAGTTGTGAAGTTTCAAAACAAGTTTTTAATAAAATTATTCACATAAATAAGCACGCAATTATTAATCCAATTTAGCTAACATAATAAAACTATGGTTGATAAAATCGTCAAATGAGTTAGTTACCTTCAACCGAAAAAAAACACGGGGTATTATACTCTCCCCCAAAAAGAATTTCATCCTTGAAATTTTGAAGTCCATGGTATAGGAAAACATAAGGCTCACATACATGTGACATAACCTCATGATTCAGCAACAAAGCCCAAAGTACACCTTATGACTGAATATAGATTTTGAATCAGAAAATGGAGTTTATAGTTTCCAGTCACCTCCTCACTAGTTCTCTTTAAGCGTCCACTCACTCTATGAAGGCGTTTAGGACAAACTGCATATAAGAGCGGCAAAAAAGTTAGTGTGTAAAACCATATTAAACTAATTTAAACGAACACCAATTTCCAATTGTATCCCCAAACAACTAGTATAAAGATGTCTATTCGTGCATCGATATGAGTTAACATGTAAAGGATTTTGATCCATAATAATCAATGGCACATAACAAAGTTGAGTAAATGCAGACAATCTAGCTCGATTTCATCCTAAACCATGAAGGAATCAAATCACTTTATAATCAACTCACTTAACTAGGGAGCTTTTATAACACAACTTAATAGGAGCGATATCATATAGTTTCACACAACATCACACTTGTAATAACACCCAGACAATGTGCAGGGCTATAACGACTTCACATAGAACACCAACGCAGCAACCCCCCCCCCCCAAAACCAAGGTTAATCAGCGACATAACCAGTATTACAAGGGCATGACACGCAATTACTGGGAATGACACATGGAATTACAAATTACCACGTAAAAAGGCACTCTGCAAATGACCTAATAGAAGGGCAGGTTAATGCATGGAGGAGGTTTAACATGTCTTTTGCATACAAGTTGTCTACAGAAGGTGGGGAAGTTGTTCCTTGGTCGAGGTTGGCCTGGCACAAGGACTATACATTTAGCAATGCATTTATATAGCTGGACAACCATTTCATACAAAATTGGGCCACCAAGACAGGTGACTCTGGATAGGGATTACTACCAGGAGGCTCTTAGTTTTCATAGAAGAAGGAAAGCCTTTGAGTATTTACTTATCATGTATGGGCGTTTTGGACAATTAGTAAGGCATATGAGTTATAGGGCACAAATAAGTAGCATGGGGCTTAGTAAAGTAGCTACTCTAAAGCTCCTAGACTAGTGCCTCTGGTTATACATGCTACTACAAGTAACATACGGAAGATTTCCAGCCAGAATGCAAGTTAACAGGATAAGCAGATAAGGTAATCACAATAGCTTCGCTAATGGGATGTCCTACCCTAGGGTCACCAATATAGAACTGGTCATCTCTAACTCGTAGAAACATATAAATAAATGGGTGTGCTGATGGACATGTAAATGTTAATCGTTATTTCGAAGAATAGTAGTGGTGATATGTAAAATGATAGCATAATGACCAATAACAAGGCAACTAGAACAAAGGTATGCCCATGTACAATAACAATGATATAGTAAAATAGCAATAGCAGCAAACATAAAGGCTAGCAAAGCACAACTCAAGAACTTGCTATGAAATTACCACGGAGTACATGAAACCTATCGTATAAAACATAATACAAGATAGCTTAGTCATGTCATCCCAAGGTGTTTAATTGAGTCATGCCAACGATTATTTTACACACACTTATTCATAAGTCTTCACGTCAAGAATTCAACTATAACCATGGGTACACTAGCATGTCATCAAATCAAGCATAAAAGACAAGGGCAAGAATATGTGAATGCAAGCTCCTATGATCATGTGATCATATTATGGAATACATGAGAAAATGGCCACTAAAACGGCATATGAGAAAATAGGGGTACTTTAGTTCAAATAACAAACCGACATTCCTATCACTCCACCTAACCACTTAAATCAAGTATTGTATTCGTCCACCTCAATCACATACATAATCATGCTCAGAGAGTAGGAACAATGAATTCCAGTTACTAGACAATTCATTTATATAACTCATCCAGGGATGCTCTAAAACAAACCCGCGTAACTATACAAGCCCTTATGAGCTGTACTTCGCACATAATACCATGGTTACACTCTAATTCGCACAAGCTCATGGTATTGTCACATGGGAGGATATCTAGATGAGCGTATGCGAGCGTGAACCCTAGTTTGCAACCTATGGTCAAAGGCAATTCTTGAGGCTTTTCCAAAAGGATTAGAAGCTACTAGCTAATAACGACTCCATATGTTCGTGGGATGTCTCGCAGCCTACACCCCTGTACGAGACCATTGTAGGACCAAAGAGGTGCAGTTTTGGTGATGGTAAAGCGGCACCCGAGCCAAAGCTTGCTTGTCTATTGCTTTTGTTGATACTTAAGTCATTGAAAAAGTAGGCCTCTAACAAGCGAGCAATTGCTTTAAGCTAAGGGTGGTACCCATAATGACTTTGTGGATATTGCTAAATGGTCCTTGAGGCACATTCATCCTATACGAGCTCATAAGAACCTTAAGGACTCATAGTATGGAGGCGAGGTTCACCTATGGGGAGTTTCAACTTTTGAATTTGGCATTAATGCTTAAAAAAGCATTGATAATATATGGATTGTTCATCCTAATAAGTGACATATGTGGTGTAACAATTCCAAAGTCTACTCAATTCTGTCTCCCCTCTCCCTTCTAGGTGCATCACAGTTCATTCTAGCCAAAATATTGTCAAAATCCACAGCAAGAACAACAGCCCGTATAACAGAAGCGCGGCATGTAGTCGACTATATAGTAATGTCAATCACATGATAAAAGCAGGAAATAGGTCATATAAACAGCAGTGACCATGCATAAAATAACGTGAACTCATACGGCCAGCAATGACCATGGTACAGGATGATGGCTACACTAATGCAATGGTCAACCGGAAATTCACCACTATTACCCAAACTTGCTTGCATACGTATGGAAATCTTACTTACTTTCCTTAAACAATTCAAAATTAACATAGAAGGTACCATCTAATAGGACCTTCAACCGTGGAAAACAATCTCTAATCACACTTTCTAATAGTTAATCATTAACACATCTAGTGACATATACATCTTGGCTTGTAGACACAAAAAACAGCTAATTACACATAGAAGCATATGCTTATAAAACTAAATTCAAGCATTATCCTAGAGTGAATGCAAGTCTTCAAATGCAAACGCAAAACCTAACTCTATAATTAGAAAAGTCTTTAACGTTCCAAAGTCTTTGAGTTTAGAAAATCTGAAAACAACTCAACCATTTTTAGCCTCTTCTCTACCAACATTTAAGTACGTCTGCTCACTCCATTTTGCGGACCGAGGAGCAAGTCGCACTTAAGGGCAACAATGGCCTTAGACTTAACTATTTCCAACCCTTTAAGTTCAAAACCAAGCATAACTTCAACTATATCACCAAAGATGCATGCGTAAAAGCAGTTACTAATATCGTTAACATTTAGCTAACTCATGTGAGCATTGGTCATTTAGCTCATATCCAACACACAACTCACTTTTTCATTCAATCAGTTCACTCCATTCAGACAACAGCCAATCAGTCAAACCAGTTAGCACATTAGGAACACATTGCACCTAAAGGTACACCATATAACATATCATTACTCAAGATGTACGTAGTCAACCTATATGAAAATGCAAGACTAAGGTTACGACGTGTGGTTGCAGGACCCTGCTATGATACCCTCTATAATACCCCTACCCCGTCATGCCAATGATGTTAATGATTTCTAAAATTTTGGAACGAAATAGACAGAGTTCTGCTTAAGAACTGACTACAACTTAGGCTTATAGCCTTAAATTAGGTACAAGTAAGAATAAAAACGTAAGCAATATTTTGAATAAGCTCGACGAATAGGCCAGAGATTACAACTCCATGGGCCACACTTCCGAAGTAAATGAGCTATAAAGCTAGATAAAATAAAGAAATAAAAGATATAGCTCAACAGATCATAGATTAATGGATCACATGTTGGAGCAATGGCGTTACATCTCAAAAATAAACAAAACTCCAACCAACAACAACGACTGACCACTCAGATGGTTAGCCCACACGGCCATTCTGAGCGACTGCTAGTCAATATGCTTACATGAACTATAGTAATGGACTTACATATGCCCAAGAACTTAAGAATACATCGCATTATATCATTTAACGCATAAAATAGCCTATTCATGCACATGAACCCTTTAACAAAGCAAAAAGGAAAGTCTTGACTCGATTTACATGAATTGAGGACTTCTACATGTCTCTTGTCTTTTCAAGAACCTGGGGGAAAAGGAAAATAGAGAGGGGGTAAGCTACAACATGCTCAGTGAATGATTCTCAATCCCAAGAAAACAAAACAATTGCACACAATATCAATAAGTAGCAAGCATATAAAAATTATGAATAATAATATCGTAATAATCACGCAAGGACCCAAATCATGTCTCCTTTCTGTTTATCCTAACCATTGAGGTTGGTGGCCTGCTTAACTCTAGTTACCCACTTAATCTCAAAGTGTCCCGTTTGACGTCACCATGTGAGTTCTTTTAATAAGGAATAGGCATATTGCACAAAAGAATATGAAACTTTAACCAAGGTAAATCATTTTATTATAAAACGCTTTTCCCTTTTAACAGAAAGCTACATTTATAAATTGTAAGAGCCCTTTCACAAATAACTCATGCACTTTTTAAATCCTTGCATCAACATAAATTAGAATCAAGGGTTTTTCCCTTATAACGGGTGAGAAATCACTTTCAGGGCATTACATTCACAAATTAGTGCTCTCGTTGGGCGAGTAACATGACTCATGACTTTTTGTATCCCCGGAGCCTCCTAAAGTCAACGGACTCCTATCCTCATCAGAATAATAACAACTAGGATTCCTGCTCTAATCAAGATCCTAAGGTCTACTCCCGAAATCGAGTCCTTCCTTTATGTTAGCACTACCCTTCTAGCCCAAAATATATCAAATACAATTCACATTCAAACACATTTGGCATTAAAATTCCCATTATATCACAACAATGTATCCACTTTTAAGGAGGCTATTAATGCCTTAATAACAGCAAAGTTAACTTCTAAAAATCACAGTAATCACTCAGTTTGACAAAAAGAGCTTGTAAACGAGTTATCGGCTAAGTAAACTTCTAGTTTCACATGAAAAGATGTTTAAAACTTGCGTTAGACGCCAAAAGTTATGACTTACTCGTATTTAGTTTTACTTGAAAGCACTCAGCAATTTAGTTCTGTAAATCAATCACATGCTTCCAGTTTGATCAATTCATTTCAAGTTCACACAAAATGAAATATTTAAAACAAACTCTGTAGCTTTACATAACACTTTATTTATTCAAGAGTAGCAATTTCGATGTTTTGGTCGATGGATCAACTCACTAGACAATTCAGCTAAACGGTTCAATGAACCTATTTGTTGCTCTCGGTTCAGGGTGCGGCAACAAGTTAAGGCCCTGGACACAACAAAAACAGGGCAAGTATGGTCCTGTTAGAGTGAGACTGGATAGGAGTAAGCAGTTCTCGGTACCCAGATCCGGTTCTCTACTGAACCGATTTACTAAACCATTCAGCTGACTTCATATTTTCCCACTTCACTCCAATGTAAGACAGGGCAATCACGAACCAACGTATAACAGATATAGCAATTCAAGTGGGCAGTGTGTTTTCAGTTGATTCTAGCAGCTAACAAAGTACAACACAGCATCACAACAAATCGATACACTTTGTAATTTTCTCAATTTTTCACATAACCCGAACTCCCTCCTGACCATATTGCCCGCAAACAATCCTTAAAATCAACTTAGTTTCAACCAAAGTAGTTTCAATCAATCCAACCTATCGACCTACTACCTATATATTCTCAATTCCTCAAAGTCCCAATCTTATACTTGAATCAAAGCTCAAGGAAAATTTAGAAAATAATTCGTAAAATTAGTAATTAATTTAGGAATTCAAGACTCACCCACCTCGTTCCAAACTTAAAGACCCAATTATTAAGTAGCGTGGGTGGTTTCTAGATGGTTGGAGTCACGATTCTTCCCCCTTTCACGGCTGCTCATGAGCTCCTGCCCAAAACGCCTCCACCAGTGCCTCTGCCCAGATTTCGCCCCTGCACCTGATGTTGCTGCTCCTGCTATTTGAGTTCGGGAACCCTTTGTATCTCCGCTTGTTTCGTCTCACTCTCTTGGTGGATTCTGTGGAGAAGGTGAAGTGTTAAGGCAAGGCATGTGGTGTTCAGAGGGAGTGAGAGTGGTGTTGTGAAGATGGGGGAAAGAAGAGCTGAGTGTCATGCGTTTGTTTTGGGAATTGGACACCTGGCACTAGAGTGGGCTGAGAAAGCAATTGGATTTTTTTGTGATTAATCAGCCTTCTCTTTTTTTTTTCTAGTAACCTAATTCGTGCACCCCTTGCCACAAATCAAGCCCACCATTCTTGCTCCTCGTTGACGCACTCAATTTCGCTAATTTTGCTTTGTCTAATATTTGATGCATTATTAATTTTTCGCGCTCACATAATAAGCTGCGAAGTTTCAAAATTGATTTTTGATAAAATTATTCACATAAATAAGCACGCAATTATTAATCCAATTTAGCTAATATAACAAAACTAGGGTTGATAAAATCGTTAGATGAATTAGTTACCTTCAACCAAAAAAAAACTATAGGTATTACACTCTGCCCCCTTAAAAGAATTTTGTCCTTGAAATTCTAAAGTGCATGATATAGTAAAACATAAGACTCGCATACACGTGACACAACCTCATGACTCAATAACAAAGCAAAAATTCACCTTATGATTCAATATAGATTTCAAATCAAAAAAGGGAGCTTATAGTTTCCAGCCTCCTCCTCACCATTTATTAAGTGTCCACTCATTCTGTTAAGGCGTTGAGGGCAAACTGCGTATAAGAGGGACAAATAAGTTGGTATGGATAACCATATTAAGCTTATTTTGAACGAACACCAATTTACAATCATATACCCAAACAACTAGCATAAAGATGTCTATTCATGCATCGATATGAGCTGACATCTAAAGGATTTTGATCCATAATAATGAAAGGCACATAACAAAGTTGAGTTAGTGCAAACAAGCTAGCTCGATTTCATCCTAAAGCATGAAGGAATCAAATCACTTCATAATCAAGTTAGTTAACCAAGAAGCGTTCAAAACACAACGGAATAGGAGCACCATCACGTAGTTTCGCATCACATCACACTTGTAACAGCACCCATACAACATGCAAGGCCATAATGACTTCGCACAAGGCACCAACGTAGCACCCCCCAAAACCAAGGTTAATAGCAGCATAACCAATATTATAGGGGCATGACACGATATTACCGGGAGTAACACATGGAATTACCAATTACTAGGAAAACAGGCACTTGGCAAATGATCTAATAGAAGGGCGGGTTGATGACTGAAGGAGGTTCAACATGTCTTTTGTACACAACTTGTCTACAGGTGGTAGGGAAGTAATTCCTTGGTCGAGATATGGCACAAGGTCCACATATTTAGCAATGCATTGATATAGCTTAACAACCAATTCATGCAAAATTGGGCCACCAAGACAGGTGAATCTGGACAAGGATTACCACCATGACGATTGTAGTTTCTGTAGGAGAAGGAATGTCTGAGTATTTACTTATCATGTATGGTTGTTTAGGATAATGGCTCAGGCATATAAGTTATAGGGCACAAATAAGCAACATGGGACTTTGTAAAGTAGCTACTTAGAGCTCCTAGCTAGGCTAATGCCTCTGATTATACTTGCTACTACAATCAACATATGGAAGATTTCCAGCCAGAATACACAGTTAAAAGGACAATCAGATAAGGTAATCATGATGGCTTCACTAATAGGATGTCCTACGCTAGGGTCACGATATGAAACGGGTTATCTCTAAATCGTAGAAACATATAAATAAATGGGTATGCTCATAGACATGTAAATGTTAATCCTTGGGTTAAAGAATGCTAGTGGTAATATACAAAATGATAACATAATAACCTAACAACAAGGCAACAAGAATAGAGGTAAGCCCACATACAATAACTATAATATAGTAAAATAGTAATAGCAGCAAGCATAATGGCTAGCAAAGCACAACTAGAGAATTTCCTATGAAATTACCACGGAGTACATAGAACCTATTGCGTAAAAAATAATACAAGGTAGCTTTGTCATCTCATCCCAAGGTTTTCAGTTTAGTCATGCCAATGATTATCTAGATGAGTGTGTGCGAGCGTGAACCCTAGTTCGCAACCTATGATTAAGGTTAACCCTTGAGGCTTTTCCAAATGGATTAGAAGTTGTCCGCTGATAACAACTCCATATGTTCATGGGGTGTCTCATAGCCTGCATCCTCGTGCAAGAAAGTTGTAGGACCAAAGGTGCAGTTTAGGCGATGGTAGAGGGGCACCCAAGCTAAAGCTTGCATGTCTAGTAGTTTCGTTCACACTTAACTTACCACAAAAGTTAGTCTCTAACAAACGAGCAAGTGCTTTAAGCTAAGGGTGGTGGCAATAATGACTTTGTGGATATGCCTAAATGGACCTTAAGGCGCATTCATCCTATACGAGCTCAAGAAAACTTTAAGGACTCACAGTATGGAGGGAAGGTTCACCTATGGGGAGCTTCAGCTTTTGAATTTGGCGTTAATGCTTAGAAAAGCATTGATAATATATGGATCATTCATCCTAATAAGTTGCAAATGTGGTGTAGCAATTCCAAAGTCTACTAGGTTTTGTCTGCCTCTCCTTTCTAAGTGCATTAAGGTTTATTTTAACCAAAATATTGTTAAAACCTACAGTGAAAACAAGAACCCAAATGGCAGAAAGCACGGCATATAGTCAACTCTTATATAGTAATGGCAGTCACATGATAAAAGTAGGAAACAAGTCATGTAAACAAACTTAACCATGTATAAAATAACATGAACCTCATATAGGCAGCAACGACCATGGCACGGGATGATGGCTACACTTATGCAATGGTCAACAGGAAATTAGTCACTATTACCCAAACCTTCTTTCATATGTATGAAAATCTTACTTATTTCCCTTAAACAATTCAGAATTTACATAAAAATAGGACTTTCAATCATGGGAAACAATCTCTAATCACTCTTTCTAGTAGTTCATCATTAACACATCTAGTGATGTATACATCTTGGCATGTAAACACGCAAAAACATTTGATTACACATAGAAACATATGCTCATATGTTTTTATACTCCAGCAATATCATAGAGTGAAAGCAAGTCTTTTGATGCAAAAGAAAAACCTAACTAAAAAATTAGAAAAAGTCTTTAACATTCTAAAGTCTTTTAGTTTAGAAAATCTGAAAATAGCTTAACCATTTTTAGGCTCTTCTCTACCAACATTTGAGTACAAGTGTTTACTCTATTATAGGGCTAAAGGAGCAAGTTGCACTTAAGGCCAAAAAGTGGCCTTAGAGTTAACTATTTCTAACCCTTCAAGTTCAAAACCAAGCATACCTTCAACTATTTTGTCAAAGATGCATGCCTAAAAATAGTTACTAATAGCGCTAACACTTAGCTATCTCTTTGTGAGCACAAGTCATTTAGCTCATATCTAACACACAACTCACTTTTTCATTCAATCGGTTCACTCCTTCACACAACAGCCAGTCAATCAAACCAATTAGTACATTAGGAACACATTGCATGCAAAGGTACATTATTCAAGATGTGCCTAGACAACTTGTATGAAAATGCAAGACTAAGGTCGGGACCTGTGGTCGCAGGACCCTGCTCTGATATCATCTACAACAACCCTGCTCCCTAGGGCTGGTGATGTTAGCAATTTCTAAAATTTTGTAATGAAAACGAACAAAGTTTTTTCTTAAAAACTGACCATAACTTAGGCTTATAGCGTTACACTAAGTACTGTAACAATAAAAATAGACACATTAAAGAACACAACTTCACGGGCCATACCCCCAAAATACTTGAGCTATGAAGCTAGACAAAAGGAGAAAATAAAAGATACAACTCAACGGATCAGACGCTGGAGTACTGGGGTTACATCCAGAAACACAAACACCACCCCAACCAACAAAAATGACTGACCACTCAGATGGTTGGCCCACACGGCTATTCAGATCGACTGCTAGTCAATACGCATTACATTAACTATAGTAATTGACTTACATATGCCCAGGAACATAAGAATGCATCGTGTTATATCATTTAACTCATGAACTAGCCTATTCGTACACATGAACCCTTTCACAAAGCAAAAAGGAAAGTTTTGACTCCATTCACGTGAACCCAGGACTTCTACCTGTCTTTTATCTTTTCAAGAACCTAGGGGAAAAGGGAAATAGTGAGGAGTGAGTTACCACACACTCAGTGAATGATTCTCAATCCTAAGAAAACAAAACAATTACACACAATACCAATAATTAGCAAGCACACCAAATTATGAATAATAATATTGTTGGGTAAGTAATATGACTCACGACTTTTTGTCTCTTCGAGGCCTCCCAAATTCATTGGACTCCTATCCTTGTCAAGATAGTAACAACTAAGATTCCTGTTCCAATAAGGATCCTATGGTCAACTCTCGAAACCCAATCCTTTATGTTAGCACTATCCTCTTAGCTCAAAATATATCAAATGCAATTCACTTTTAAACACATTTCACATTAAACTCCCCCTTATATCACAATAAAAGCATATCCACTTTTAAGGAGGCTATTAATGCCATTATAACAGCAAATTCGACTTCTGAAAAGTATCACAATCACTTAATTTGACAAAAGAGCTTGTAAATGAGTTATCGACCAATTACACTTCTAGTTTCACATGAAAAGATGTTTAAAACCCATTTAAGAAGCCAACAATTATAATTTAGATTTATTTTTACTTAAACATACTCAGCAATTTAGTTTTGCAAACCAGCCACATGCTTCCAATTTGCTAAATTCATTTCAAGGTCACACAAAATGAAATATTTAAAACAAACTTGCTACCTTTACATAACACTTTATTTATTCAACAGTAGCATTTTGATGTTTTGATTAGCAGATCAACCCACCTGGCACTTCAGCTGAACGATTCAGTGAACCTGTTTATTGTTGTTGGTTCAGAGCGTGGCAGCAAGTCAAGGCCCTAAACACAACAAAATAGGGCAAGTACAGTTCAGCAAGAGTAAGGTGGGACAGTAGCAAGTCGCTGCTCAGTTCCTGAACCTGGCTTACTACTGAACTGATTTGCTGAACCATTAAGCTAACAACCTATTTTCTTGCTTTACTCTAATGTAAAACAAGGTAATCATGAACCAACGATTAATAGAGACAACAATTCAAATGGACAACATGTTTTCAGCAGATTCTGGCAGCTAACAAAGTATAACTCTGCATCACAACACATCAATACACTTTGTAATTTCATCAATTTTTCACACCACCCGAACTCCCCCCTCACCTCATTGCCCACAAACAATCCTCAAATGAAATTATCCTTTCAATCGAATTTGAAGTTCCTTGCATTCTCTTTTGGAATTTCAAATATCACAATGTTCATCCTAATGATCCTTATGCCTCCATTGGCCCCGAATTCAAATTCAAGTTCAGGGAAAAATTCAATTTTGATTAGAGATGCAATCTTGCTTAAGTTCAACAATATTTAAGGCATCACACAAAATCGGTTACACATAATCCTCCAACTCTAGTTAGGAAATAAGGAAAATGTTCTTCATTGAGCTCATTCAAAGGGTCCAAGAAGAAAGTTGCGTTAAAAAATTCATGCAATGGTTAGAGCAACAAAGCGATGACAATAACATTTCATCAACTGGAGTCCTACTTCGATCCCATGGGGGGACAATGTCCATATGAAATTTAATTTTAGGTGCAAGACTCTCTGCAGACGTTTTACCTTACGAAGGAATCACAAATTCAACACCTACTTATAACCGTTTTGGTAACGTTGGCAGCATATTACAAGTATTCAAGAAGAATCCATTAAAGATGCTTCAATAATTTTATATTTTCATTGCTCAAGTGTCAGAAATAATATTATTTTATTATTACAAATTATTTTACACCTTACTTTTTAGGCCTATATTTGCTCCAAAGTTCTAATGCGGGACACAAGTTTCTTTCCCTCCAAAAACTTTCTATCCCTTTCTTAGTACCTTCCTTCGTCACTATCCTTAGTCTGCTTCTATCCCCTTGTAAAGGCATCCACAAAATTCAGTAATAGTAAGTTTCATTCAATCAATTCACTGCACAATTTTACTATTCATCTTCCATTCATTTCGCCGAATTCAAGTTAAAGTTACTATTCAAATTACTGTGCTTTGCGATTCACACTACTTTACTATTCATGTTTTACTGATTTCGTTGAATGCAATTATAAGTTACTATTCATACTATTCATTTTACTGTTCGTCATTTACGATTTAAGTTCGTTTTAACATATAAATTTCAAGATTAAAATTTATATTTAGTGATTCTAAATTTTAATCTTGAAATGTATACATTAAAAAGAACTTAAACCGTAAATGATGAATAGCAAAATGAATAGTATGAATAGTAACTAATAACTGGATTCAACAAAACAAATAAAATGTCAATAAAAAAATAGCATGAATAGTAAAGCACAGTAATTTGAATAATAATTTCAAAATGAATTCGCCGAAATGAATGGAATATGAATAGTAAGAATGCATAGTGAATTGATTGAATGAAACTTCTTATTGTTTAATTATGCGGATGATATCTTACAGCAGTGATAAGATTGAAGGAAAGTAGGAGGAAAGATGGAGAGGATAGAGAGCGTAGAAAAGTAAAACTGATACAAGTGAGTTATGCCTCTCACGTTGCAACTTTGAAGCCGTTATACAGGCCTAAAAGGTAAAGCGAACAATAAGCTAAAATTATTGAAATAGTGAAATGATATTATTTCTGACACTTGAATAGTAAAAAGATAAAATTGTTGAAGTATCTTGATTAGTAGCCTGATCTAGAACTTTTGTACAGGGATATTTTTGAATGGTGGCTGAGTATTGGAAAATCAAACAATGTTACTGCATAGTGTTCCCCAACTGGTATCAGAGTCAAGTTTCTAGCCAAATATCTACTCAAGTGTTGTCTTTTGAGAGTCTACCTAGTGTTAACCTTTAGTCAAGGGATCTCAATTAGTCTAAAGAAGGATAACTAATCCTTAATGATATATAAATTTCCTTATTAAGGACTTAGATAAGTTAGTTGCTTAGCATGGAAGTTGTGTTGGTCAATGGCATTGATCAGCCTTTATGAGTCCTTATGGTGCCCTAGTAAGCCCATTGGTCAGCCTGGTGATTGGTGATCCCGACAGTATATGGTTGGAATGGAGGTGGTCCCGATGTGGTCACGCGGTGCATTGTTAGGCAATTAGTGACTCTTTGTCTGCATCAAGCATATTTATGCGCTATTTACTGTTGATTGATTTCTTTAGTTTAGTTTATTATCCTGAGACTAATAATCGTGTCATCATGGTATCATCATTATCATCATCATCTAGTTGCATTTTACATTTAATCATGATGTATAATAAATGTTCGTATTCAAAGGGTAACTATTTCAAGGAAAATGATTTCTCTCAACCCATTAAAGCACCCTTTTCTACTAATCAAACTTTTCAAGAAAAAAATCTTTTTGAAATGAACAAAATCAAATTTCAAGTTAATAGAGTCCATCTTAAGAAAGAATTTCATCAAAATTACAATTAAACATATCGAGAATGGTTCTTTTCTTATTTTTCTAAAAATATACAACAATTACTCAAAACTATTTATTACAATCAATTAGCCAAAATCAAAGAAGATATGCCTTTCTTCGATTAGCTAAATAATTATCTTACAAAACATCAACTTTCTATTTCTAATTATAATAAATCCATTTGTGCCATTAAGTGAAACTTATGACACAATCTTCTCACTAAAGAAGCAATTATTTATCTTCATCCTTCATCCACTCATGTTGACTCTACCATTTGTCCTTTTTCAAATCCAAAGCAAGAAATTCAAAAAACTTTTGAAAATTCTCTTATAAAAGAAATATTTTGTACTGATAAGCCATCCTGTAGTGATCAACATGAAAGCTGATATTGTGAATCTAGCATCTTGTATAATTCAAATCTCATTCAAGACATTGAAGATAATTTCAAAGAAACTCAAATTAATAAATTAGGTCCTGAAAACAATAGATAGAAAATTAGAAATCAAAATCAGCCATCTTATCCTAGACTTACTGCTCCAGATCTTCAACTTGAAACCAATAAATCGTTAATTCAATCCAGCTATGATGGAAATACTATTTATGAGTTGGAATATAGATGAAAAGTCAGAATATGAAATTGCCAATACTCTTCAAGAAATGGGTATTTGTGCAACTTTATGTATTGCAAAAGAAGTCTCTCTAGAAGATGCTGCAAAACACCTTCCGGCTCCACAGGTTAACTCAAATTGGTGGGATAATATTCTTATTGAATAAGATAGAATGAATATCTACTCCATCAACTTCAAAATTCAATAGAAACCATTCAAGATCCTCAAACCTCTAAAGTCAAGCCAGTAATTATCTATATGTCTGATGTGGTAGAATATCTTATTTATACTTTGGTCATATACTTTATAGGAAATACTGAAGAATTAACCTCTTCCATTTAGAAGTAATTCAAAATCCTAGATGTCTAAGTCCAAGCGATTACAAATGATATATGGATATCTTCCTTACTGATGTCTTATAAAGGAACGATGCCAGTGAAAATTATTGGATAGAAAAATTCATTTATGGATTAACAACTTTATTGTCCCAAAGAATAAGACAAAAGTTTAGAGATCATTGTGGAACAACAAAAATCTCATGGCATAGTTTAACTTATGCTCATCTATTTAACTTTATTAAAAAAGAAGGATTACCCCCTTGCATTGAACAACGAATTCAAAATAAATATCAATCTAAAAAGAAATTGTTCCAAAATAAACTAGGATGGTTTTGTGAACAATTTGGTTATCCAAAATTTGTAGCTCCTTCATCAAAGAAGAAAAACTTATTAAAAAATCTTTGAAGAATTATCCCAAAAAATATGAAACTAAAAACCCATATTATCAAAACCCCAAGAGAACCTCTAAAAATAACATCCCTAACAAAAAGAAAATATACCAAGCCCCTTGCAAACAGAAGTCATTACTTGTTACAGGTGTCATCAAGTAGGACACAAGGCCGATAAATGTCGCTTAAAAGAAAAAATTACGCAACTTGAAGATAAAAAAAAAAAATTTAAGAAATAATGCTTTCTCTTTTAATTCAAGACGATTCAGAGGAAGCCCTCTGTGAAATTCAAACATTTGATTCCAACTATTCTAACTCTTCAGATAAAGAAGTTACTCTTTATCCTATCAATTGGAATGTAATTACAAAAGATCAATCTCAAGATGTACTTCTCTTCAACATCATTGACAAAGGAACTAGAAATTAATACTCAATGTATTCAAAGGCTTAAAAACCTATTACTCAAAGATAAAGTTACCGAGTCAAAAATATAGCCTTTTACCCTAAAACAAGTAATAGAAACATATGAAGGATAAAGATCTTATCACTTAAAACCAATAACAATCAAAGAATTAAAAAGAAGTCAATCATCTCAAAGTTGAAGTTAAAGAATTAAGAGATCAAATTAAAACACGAAATTTCCATTAGGAAAACAAATTCTCATTTCTCAACTTCAAGAACTTCAAAATTGAGTTATTTCACTTGAATCTTCAAAAGCACCTAATCAATCCACACCTTCTTCTCCTAAGTTAAGTCCGAATAAACAAACCCACGAAGTATTCCTTTCAATCATTAATTGTATTGATTTTCAAAAATGGTACACTTCTATTAGTATCCTAGTTAAAGAATTCAAACTTCATTCTATTGCTCTACTAGATAGACTTGCCAATATGAATTGTAAAGCAGGTTTGATTCCTTCAAGATATTTTGAAAAAAACTAAAGAAAAAATGACTAGTGCTACTGGATCCAAACTTCAAATTAATTACAAGCTTTCAGGTACTTATATTTGCAACAATGAATAGTATCTCAAAAATATTTTTATACTTGTTAAAAATGTCAGACGACAAGTCATTCTTGTAACTCCCGTCCTTACTCAATTTTCTCCTTTCACTATCGATTCCAAATAAATTTATTCAAATATTCTTGGAAAAGAGATCAGATTCAAATTTGCTTCTCCTATGAAAAATAAAGATGTTGTAATTCTTCAAATCTCCTTGGAGTTGTGCAATTTTCTATGTCTACAATCAAGTAGAAAAGGAAGGGAACAATGTTCCTAGATTAGTTATAAATTCCTAACCACTCAACAAAGTACTACAAGGGATAAGATATCCAATTTCCAACAACAAAAAAATATTAGGAAGATTATATGATGCAAAAATATTTTCAAAATTTGATATGAAATCTGGTTTCCAACAAATTCAATGGCTAAAAAAGATAGCTATAAAACCACATTCACCATTCCATTTGGACATTATGAATTAAATGTGGTGTCATTTGCACTCAAGAATGCTCCTTCTGAATTTCAATATATTATGAATGATATACTAAATTATTAATCTGAATTTTCAATAGTTTACATTGATGATGTTCTTATTTATTCAAAAATTTTAGAACAATGTTTTAAGCATCTAAAAATATTTTTCAATGTAATCAAAATAAATGGTTTACCTATTTTCGCTCCAAGAATGGAATTATTTCAAAAAAAAATTAGTTTTTAGGCCATGACACTTTTAATGGTATTATTAAACCCATTCAATGATCTATGAAATTTATAGATAAATTTTCAGATGAAATCAAAGATAAAAATCAATTGCAAAGTTGTCTCAATTATGTTATAGGTTTTTTTCCCCCAAAACTTATAGAAATTTGCAAACCATTAATTCAAAATCTTAAGAAAAACCCTCCTACATAGTCACAATAGCATACTCAAATAGTTTAGTACATTAAAAGTTAAGTCAAATCTCTCCCATGTCTAGGCATATGACATCTGCATGCATTCAAGATAGCTGAAACAGAAGCATCAGATAAGGATTCTGGGGGAATTCTTAAGCAATGTCTTGACCCAAATTCCGAAGAATTAGTAAGGTTCCATAGTAGAGTTGGAATGGAGTTCAAGTCCATTGTTCCACCATTAAAAAGGAAGTTTTATCAATTGTCTTGTGTACTTTAAAATTTCAAGATGATTTATATTACAAAAAATTCTTATTAAGAATTTATTGCAAAAGGGCAAAAGAAGTTTTGCAAAAAGATGTTCAAAATCTGGTATCACAATAATTTTTTGCCCATTAGCAAGTAATACTTTCAGTTTTCGATTTTAATATTGAATTCATGAATGAAGAGAAAAATTATCCTCCTAACTTCCTTACTCGAAAATTTCTTCAAGAAAATCAATTTTGCTTCAATTTTTTTATTCCAGTTGAAGTCCCTATTCAATTCTACCCAATTCAACATCCAACCTACCTATAAGACATTCAAGAACCTCTTCTATTTTAACTTAGACATCATGATTGTGAACTATACTTTACTCCTTTCAAAGAACCTCGATACAATGAATACGTCATATTTATTCAATACAATCAATGGCTCTCTAATTTAGACTCATCCTTTTATAAGTAGCTCCAAACCATGAAATTCTACAGAACACTTTTGCAATAAGTCTATGACCATTCAGTACTTATCATGGTACCTACTAGTTACATACAAATCGTCCGTGTGACTCGTATTAGTTTTACTTTCCTATGCTCTTTGCCCTTTTCTTCTTTCCTTCCACTTTCCCTCAATCTTACCCCTACTGTAAGATATCATCTGCGTAGTTCAATAATAGTAAGTTTCATTCAATCAATTCACGATGCAATTTTACTACTCATCTTTTATTCATTTCACTGAATTCATTTTCCAGTTACTATTAAAGTTATTGTGCTTTAATATTTACGCTACTTAACTATTCACGATTTATTGATTTTGCTGAAGTCAACTATAAGTTACTATTCATATTATTCATTTTACTATTCATCATTTACGGTTTAAGTTCGTCTTAATGTATAAATTTCAAGATTAAAATTTACACTCAATCCTATTTTCCCAAAACGTCGCCTGATTTTCCAATACTTAACTGTTCCAAGGACACAATCATAAAAAAATCAAGTAGCAGCTGTTAGATTTTAACAAGATTGTTAGTCATCAGCAATTAAACAATGTCTGCATATAATAGTTGAATTTCAGCCTAAAATTCAAGATGCTTCAATAATTTTATCCTTTTACTATTCAAGTGTCAAAAATAAAATCATTTTACTATTTCAATAATTTTAGTTTACTGTTCACTTTATTTTTTAGGCTTATATAAAGGTTCCAAAGTTGTAACGTAAGAGGCAGAACTCAGTTCTATCAATTTTACTTTCCTACGCTCTATGTGCTTTTCTTGTTTCTTTCCACTTTACTTCAATCTTATCACTGTTGTGAGATATCATCCGCAGAATTCAATAATAGTAAGTTTTATTCAATCAATTCACTGTGCAAATTTACTATTCATCTTTTATTATGCCAAATTCATTTCGAAGTTACTATTCAAGTTACTATGCTTCACTATTCACGCTACTTTACTGTTCATTTTTTATTCATATCGTTGAGTTCAATTTTAAATTACTATTCATACTATTCAGTTTACTATTCATTTTTCACGATTTAAGTTCGTTTTAATATATAAATTTCAAGATTAAAATTTACATTCGTCCTATTCACAAACTTGTGTCAGAGCCAAGTGATTAATCAAGTGTTGTCTTTCAAGTGTTTACCTAGTGTTGATCTTTCTATGATTCATGACTAAGTCCCCTACGATTACTAAAGGGATTTATCAATTAGCCTATAGAAGGTTAAATAACCCTTAATGACATATGAATATCCTCATTAAGGAATTAGATAAGTTTGTCATTGGGCATAGAAGCAGTGTTGATTAGTAGCATTGGTTAGCCTCTTCAAGTCCTTAGGGAACCCTAGTAAGTTCATTGGTCAGCCTGGTGATCGGTGGCCCCGACAGTGTAGGGTTGGAATGGTGGTGTAGTCCCGTAGTGCGTTGTTAGGTGATTAGCAAGTCTTTGTATACAATAAGCATATTTATGTGTCATTTCATGTTGAATAATTTCTTTAATTTGATTGATTATCCTGAGACTAATCATCTTGTCATCATTGTACTATCATCATTGCCTGGCACCCGTTTACAATTAGGTATCCTGCATAATGAAAGTTTATATTCAAACAAAAATTATTTCAAGCAAATGATTTCTCTCAACCCTTTAAATGAACCCCTTCAACAAATCAAACTTTTCAAGAAAAAATTCCTGTTGTAACAACAAAATCAAATTTTAAGTTAATAGAGTTTATCTTAATAAAGAATTTTATCAAGATTATAATCGCTCATATAGATAATAGTTCTTTTCCTATTTTTCTAAAAATATGCAACAATTACTGAAAACTATTTATTACAATCAATTAGCTAAAATCAAAGAAAATATACCTTTATTCTATTGGCTAAATAACTGTCTTTCAAAACATCAACTTCCTATTCCAGATTAAAACAAATCCATTTATGTCACTAAGTGAAACTTATGGAACAATCGTCTCACCAAAGAAACAACTGTTTCTACTCATCCTTTGCCTTCCTTTCCAAAGCAAGAAGTTGAAAATACTTTTGAAAATTCTCCTGCAAATGAAATATTTATTGATAAACCTTCCTATAGTAATCGATCTCAAAGCTCAGACTCTGAATCCAACATTATAGATAATTTAAATTTTATTCAAACCATTGAAGATAATTTCAATGAAACTCAAATTAATAAATTACGTACGCAAACAATAGATGAAAAATTAGATATCAAACTCAACCATAGTGTCCTAGACCTACCCCTTCATAACAACCTGACGATTATATCATGCAATAGTTCATATAAATTAAATCGTTAGACCGATTTAGCCACATGCCTAACCAAAATAAAGTGAAGCAAATGCCAAGAAGTTCATTTACTTAGCACTCATCTGCAAAACACGTCAATGGCTATTCATAACAATCTGAATAACTATATAAGCTCACATGGGCTTTACATAGCACATAATACCATATTCATTCTTTAAGACACACAAACTCGTGGTATAGTCACACAGGAAGACATTTAGATATGTATACATTAGTGCAACACTCATTTGTAACCTATGGCCAAAGGTATGCGTTAAGACTTGTCCAAAACTAGAAGAGGGTAGCCACCAACAAGCTAAAAATTGTTTCGAGCAAGGACAGGGCATTAATAGCCTTATGGATATGTGACAAGGTTCTATGAGACACACTCGTCCGATAAGTGATCGTAAGAGTCCTATTGTGTAGATCATTCACCTTAGTAGGAAACATCTATAGTGTAACAATTCCAAAGTCTGCCAGATTCTCTCTTCCTTACTCTTTCTAGATGTATTAGGGCTTAATCCTTGCTAGATTATTACCAACCCACCAACAAGAATAATACCCTATAAGACATGAAGTACAACATATCATCAACTCGGTGGTAATAACGGTGGCATGAAAGGGAGTGGGGAATGCACGCATAAAGAACATTGTCCACGCATAAAACAATAATGATTATGTACAATTAACAACAAAAATCACAAGGGGACGACGAAGACAACAATTATGTAATGATCGGTATGATTTTACCATGACCACATAGAGTTGCATTCATGTATGCAAAAATCTCTCTTAATCTCCTTAGGATCTTCTAAATTTATAGGAGAAAGGCACCACCTAACAAGGATTTCAATATAGAAAGTAAACTCTAATCACTCTCCTAGTTATTAACAATCCAGTGATGTACACATCTCAGCGTACATACACTCACAAACAACATCCAATCACACATAAGAACACCTACCTATAAATCTAAATACATGCATTGGGGCAAAATGGATACAAATCTTCAAATGAGACAACGAAACCTAATTCATTAATTAGAAAAGAATTTAACACTCCAAAATCTTTGTGTTTTGAAAAATGGAGAATGGTTTAAGGATCCCTAACCTCTTCTCTACCAGCTTTGATTATGTCTACTCAAAACAATACAGGGCCCGAGGGGCAAATCGTACATAAAAACAAAGAATGAGCTTAAAGTTAAAACACTTCCAACCTTTTGAGTTTGAAGCCACGCGTACTTTAAACTTTCAATTAAATTATCAAAGGTGCCTGCACAAAAACAATTACTAATTGAACTCATACTTAGCTTACTCATAACAACACAAGTCGTTCAGCTCATATTCTAACAAATAGCTCGCTTTGTTCAATCAATCGACTTACTCAATTCACACAACGATCAATCAATCACATCAACTAACACATCAAAAACACACTTGTACCCAAAGGTACATCATATGTTCTATTGTCACTCAAGAAATACCTAGACAGGTATATAAAATGCAAGACTTAGGTACCAACATGTGGTCACAAGACCTTGCTCTGAAACCATTTGTAACACCCTACCCCCTAGGGCTAGTGGTGTTAGTTATTTCTAAGATTCTGGATTGAAATGAATAGTATTCCGTCTAAAAACTAACCATTACCTAGGTTTATAACCTTACATTAGGCATCTGTAACAATAAAAACATAAATAATATGTTCAATAAGCTTGACGGCTAGAGGTTGGAGATCATAACTTCATGGCCCCATGCCCGAAGTAAATAAACTATAAACTCAATTAAAAAAAAGAATATAAGATACAACTTAACGGATCACACATCCAGAGTACTGGGGTTTGCATCCCAAAAATAATTAACTTCAACCAAATCCAAAACCACTGACAATTCAGATGATTGGCCCACACAGCCATTCAGAGCGACCACTAGACATTATACAATACATGAACTAGTATGTTTAGCCGACATATGCTTAGGATCTTATGAATATATTACATTACATCATTAAACTCATAAGTCTATGTTTATATATGTATGACTCCTTCTCAAGCAAATGGAAGATTCCAACTCAGTTAAGATGAACCGAGAACTTCTACATGTCTTTTCAAGAATATGGGAAAAGGAAAATAGAGAGGGGTGAGCTACCACATGCTTAGCGGATAATACTCATGCCAAAAAACAAAACAGTTGCATACAATACTTTTAAGTAGCAATCACACATGAATTAGTATTTAATATCGATATATTAAACATACAAGACTACTGTCATCCAATAACACTTTAATAACACCCAAGAACTCACGTCATATCCATCCTCATTTGTAGTTTAACGCTCGAAAGCATTGACCTTGACTGACCCACAAACCTTGTACCAGAATAGGGATAACCACATAATCCTCATACTTAATAGCAACATATTAAGCATACATGACCTCAATAGTAAGATGACTGTTGCTAAGACCTAGATACTGGGGATAAAAGGTCGTTTGGTTCTCAGTTAAACACTTATCATCGAAGAGTTCATTTAGAGTTACCAAATGGAGTTCTTTAGTAAGAAACGAAATTCGCTTTAAGTGAAGGTTTTTCCCCGAAAAGTCATTTGGAATTCAATGAAAGCCTTTTTGGAGAGTATATGCACTTTTCCAAATATTTGCACTAGCATAGTCCTCAAACGAGGAGTTTTCAACTGATAATAGGTAAGAAATCACTTCTTGGGTATTGGATTCACATGTTAGTACTCTCTTCAAGTGAGTCTCATAACTCACAACTTATGATATCCCCGGGGCCTCTTATGGTCACTGGAATTTTACTTTCCTCAAGGTCTACTAGGGTTCCTACTTCTAGGTCTATTCCCTAGGAATTAGGGTCCTTGCATACCAGGGTTGCTCCCTAAATTGCATCCATACCATTAGCATTATGCTCCTAGCCCAAAACATCTCAAGTACGGATCATTTTCTCAGTGCATAAACAGCTTGAGTAAACAAATTTTAGTGGATTAACTTCAACACCATGAAGCTTTAATCACAAGAGGGAATAACTGCACTTTGTATGCAAAAAGAGTTTATAAGGTAGCTTTCAATCAACTGAACATAGCACTAGTTTCCAAAATAGTGCTGGCACAAAAAGTTTGGTTTGCACCTGTATTAACAACATTAAAGCATACAAAAGTTTACAAAATGGCTACTAATGCTATGAATTAGCAAACTAAATGCTAGTAAAGAAACAAAGTTCCCAAAACTCTTTTTTAGGAACTAAACGTTATAAACATGTTTTAAATATTAGACTCAACTATATAGAAAAGACAAACAAGGATTTTTGGTCCTTGACTGAAACAAGTTGCTCCTAGGTCTGCTTAATTTATTCAAAATGATGCTCCTGAAACCATGATGACTATTCAAGCATTCTATTCACTAAATCCAAACTAAACCCCACTCAACACAAGTCATATTCATGCACTCCACACATGCATTGATAAGCAGCTGAACTGAGGTGGTTGCTTGCTACTTGGTTCATAGGACTAATTCAGACCTAAACTGTTGCGTTAAGCAGTAGCAGTCAACCCCTCTTCCTGCTTACAAACAACACCCTTACACACACATGAATGAAAAGAAAAATAAATATAGGAGCAAGGGTTGAACCAGAGTAGCCACTGCCCCGCTTGCTAAAATGGTTTTCACATAATCGTTCCACTGAGCTAGCCAACCTCTCCTCACGTTCAGTCTATGTCCAAACATAAGAACATATAGAGAAGCTAGATAAGGTAATAATAGGGCCTATTCCATAAAACTGAAATACTAAGTAGCTAATTCAATCAGACATAAACAAGATAATATTCAAGAAACACTCAACCATTAATCATCTTTAACTCCATACGTTTAGCCCAATTTCCTTTATCATAGCACCACCTCAAAGTGCACCTTGAATTCATATCAATAACAACCTAAAAACTCATTTAGTCCACCTTCTTCTCTAAAGACCATAAAAACTTTACAAAAAACTTTGAAATTAATTAGTAGTTTGAAGGATTATGAGTTGCTCACCCCAATCCAAGCCAGATAACTCGACTTAGGGTTGATTGGAGTGATTTTGATGTTGGATTGGAGTCTCTTCCTCCCCTCGGCTGCTAGTTGCGAACCCTGGCTGCCCAGACCTGCTACTACCAGTTTACTCCCTCTTTTGTGTGCTGCTACTGTCGTTGCCAATTCCGCTCTTCGCCTCTCCCTCTCACTCTTCTCTCTTTCTCGGTGCATGGGTATCATGATGGGAGTGAGGTGGAGAAGACACGTGTGGCATTTGGGGTGTTTAGGAAAAAGGAGTGTGGTTATGTTATGTTTTTAACTGAAGAAGACGCTTAGCTATTTGCATTTTGGGGTTTCTTTTCATCTAATAACTCAAAGAAGTAAAATAGCTTGGCCTAGATAGCAAAGCCCACAAGATTTTAGTGTCGGGTACCTCAATCGAATTTGCTAATCTTGCATCGGCTTAATTCCTGGCTAATACTAATTTCTCACAACCAGAAAATAAATTAAGAAAACTCCACAAACTAAGTCACATAAAGTCATGCACTTAATTAACGCAAAAATATTAGTCTAATATAGCTGGTATAATAACATATGGCTAGTAAATAGTTAATGCAATTAGTTAGATTGAAATTGAAAATCCACAACTATTATATGAATACTAACCTCAAAATGAATTCGGCAAAATCAAATATAAATAGTAAAATTGTACAGTGAATTGATTGAATGAAACTTATTGCTATTGAACTCTACATATCATATCTCATAGCAGGGATAGGATTGAAGTAAGGTAGAAGGCAAGAAGAAAAGAACAAAGAGCATAGGAAAGTAAAACTGACAGAATTGAGTTCTACCTCTCACGTTACAACTTTGGAACCTTTATATAGGTCCAAAAAGTAAAGTGAACAGCAATCTAAAATTATTGAAACAAAAAAATCACATTATTTCTAACACTCGAACAGTAAAAAGATAAAATTATTGAAGCAACTTGAATAGTAAGTTGATCTTGAACTATTCGACGCAGATATTTTTGAAAGGTTGATGACTAACAGTCTTGTTAAAATCTGACAACTGCTACTTACTTTTTGTGGTTGTATCCCTGTGGCAGTTGAGTATTGAAAAATCAAGCGCTGTTACTGCATAGTGTTCCCTTATGGGTCATAAAGTCTTGAACATTTGCATAATGTGATGCAAGTATTGTCTTGAATACAAGTTGGTAGTAGTGGAGTGTGATACTCGGTATATCTATGTTGTGGTGATTCTTTGGAGTAGAAGAACCAATGCTCATTAGCAGGGCACATGTGTGCATAAGGAATAACCCGTTGAATAAATTGAACGATATGCTGCTCAAGTGGTTGCCAATAGTCTGTGATATACCTGCGATAAAAACGGAATGTTTGTATGCAACTAGTGGGTACCACGATAAGTGTTGAATGGTCATAGAGTTCTTGCAAAAGTGCTCTGTAGAATTTGATGGTTTGGCGGTAGGTATAAAAGGAGTCGTCTGAACTAGAAAGCCATTGATTATATTGAATGAAAATTGGATATTTATTGTATCGAGGTCTTTTGAAAGGAGTAAAGTATAGTTTAGGATCATGATCTCTAAGGTAAAATAGAAGAGGTTCTTGAATGTCTTTGGGTAGGTTGGATATTGAATAGGGGTAGAATTGAATATGGACTTCATCTTAAATAAAGAAATTGAAGCAAAATTACTTTGCTTGAAGAAATTCTCAATTGAGCAATTAAGGAACGAAATTTTTCTCTCTATTAATGAGTTCAATATCAAAATCGAAAACTGAAAGTATTGATTGCCACTGGGCAAAATTTGTTTTGACGCATGATTTTGAACATCTTTTTGTAAAACTTCTTTTGTACTTTTTCAATCAACTCTTAATCATAATTCTTTGTAAGCCCTATTATTTTCTGCGACTGCGAGGATTTAGCTTACAACTTACATCTCTTTACAATTATTTACAACTTCTTACATCTCATTGCATCTTCTTACATCTTCTTAAATCTCCTTATATATTTTTTATACCATTCAACTTATCATCCATTTTTTTCTCATATTTATAGAAGTATGTATATATTTTTTTATGTAGTACCAATTTGAAAACTCTTACGTATTTTTTATGAATATAACATTTGTATAAACATAAAAACAAAATTTGATGATGTAAATTAATATTTGAGTTTCAACATGAAGCATATATATCATTATAGAGAAAATAAGTTAGTATGTTTTAAATTTATAATATAAAAATTGCATTTATGTTTGACTTTCAACGTGAATCATGCATGTAAATAGTTAAACTGTAGGTGACGAAAATATTTTAGTTATTTCATCCATAAGTTTATCCATGAAAACTTAGTTGTTATGATCATACAATTGAACATTACATTGAATTTAATTCCAAAATGTTTAATTCAAATAGGATTTCATTTTTAGGATTCTATTCAATTGATTGAGAAAAATTGTTATTCTTTAATTTTCTTATAGGGAGGTGAAACTAATGTTAATACTAAAAAATTACCTTAAGTGTGGAACATTTTTGGTTCTACATATTTATCGGCTTGAATTCATCTGATTGATATTTAATTGACTTGTTTAAAGGTTTATTTTCATTAATTATGTTAGTTCATTATTAATTTTTATTATCCAAAATGATAATTGTAGAAAATAAATTTTTTCTATAATGTTAAAATATAATTTGTTTAGTGATGTTATAAAATTTATTCTATAAATATTAGTGATATACGTAATTTATTTTCATTAAATAATTTTTTAGTGGTTCATACATTAAAGACCAACAATTATACAAGCATATCTAAAAATTATACTATACAACTTTTAAAAATTTAATAGCTCCTTACATGTATCCTTATAACTCTTTACATCTTCTCACTTCTTTTTACAGCTTCTTACATCTTTTTACAGCTCCTTACATTTCCTTATAGCTTACAACTGCATCTTATCGTGAAAAAGAACAGACCCGTAATATAAATCATCTTGAAATTTTGACATACACAAGATAATTGATAAAACTTCTTTTTTCATGGTGGAATAAAGGACTTGAGGTACAATCTAGCTCCAATATGGAAGTTTACTAATTGTTCGGGATTTAGGTCAAGATGTTGTTGGAGAATTCCCCCAAAACCCTTATCCGACACATCTGTTTCAACTATCATGAATGTATGTGGATGCGATATGCCTAAACATGGGAGAGATGTGACTTTACTCTTAGTCCACTTAATTATTTGAGCATGCTATTGCGACCATGCAGGAGGGTTTTTCTTAAGGCTTTGAAATAATGGTTTACAAATTTCTCTAAGTTTAGGGAAAAAGTCTGCAACATAATGGAGGCAATCTTTGTAATTGCTTTTTCTCTTTGATTTCATTGGGAAATTTGACCGCAAATTCGATGGATCGTTGAATGAGTTTATAGTACCATAAAATATGACATGGCCTAAAAACCGAATTTTGATTTCAAATAATTTCATTTTTTGGGACAGAAACAAGTAAACCATTTCTATTAATGGCATTGAACAATGTTTTTTAATGCTTAAAATGTTGATCTAAATTTTTGGAATTAATAAGAACATCAGCAGTGTAAACCATTGAAAATTCAGATTAATCATTGAGAATATCATTCATAATATGTTGAAATTTAGAAGGGGCATTCTTGAGTCCAAATGTCATCACATTCCATTCGTAGTGTCTAAATGGAACTATGAATGCAATTTATATCTATCTCTTTCAGCACTTCGAAGCTGCGAGTAACTAGATTTCATATCAAATTTTGAAAGTATTGGTGTAGCATATAATCTTCCTAATAAATCCTTTTTGTTGGGAATTGGATATCTTATCCATTGAAGAACTTCATTAAGTAGTTTGTAATTTATGACTAATCTGGGAATACCACGTTCCTTTCCTGCTTGATTGTATACATAGAAAGCTACACAGCTCTAAGGAGATTTAAAGAGTCTAATAAGCTTTTTGTCCAGTAAAGATTGAATCAGTTGTTTCAAAATTCTAAAAGTTCTTTACTCATTTGAGTGCATACTTTTGTTGGAATATTTCTTTTATCAAAATAATTTTCATATGGTAATTCAACCATATGTTGTTTTCCATCCAAAAAAAGCATTTGGAATATCAGCACAGACATAATTTTCAAATACTTTTTTTATTTTTTGAATTTTTTGTTGAATTTTTAGTATGACAGGTTGTTCTTCAATACTTGCTCGAACAATCTCTATTTGAAGAAAAACTATGTGTTTCTCTTTAACAAAGATAATTTTTGAGATTGAAGCTTCTTGAAGAACTCTAATATCTTTATTTTTTTTTAGGAGAAGCAAATTCAAATTTAATCTCTTTTCCAAGAATATTTGAATAAATTTCTTTGGAATCGATAGTGAAGGACAAATTTAAGTAAGGAAGGGAGGTCTAAAAATAACTTGTTGTTTGAGATTTTTAACAAGTATAAAAATATTTTTAAAACAATATTCATTATTGCAAATATAAACATCTGAAAGCTTGTAATTAATTTGAAGTTTAGATCCAGTACCACTAGTCATTTTTCTTTAGATTTTTCAAAATATTTTAAAGAAATCAAGCCTTCTTGAATACAATTCATATCAGCGTCGCTATCTAATAGAGCGATAGAATGAAGTTTGAAGTCTTTAACTAAGATAGTAATATAAGCATACCATTTTTGAAAATCAAGGCGATTAATAACTAAAAGGAAAGCTTCATGGTTTTGTTTATCCAAACTTAACTTGATTAGGGGGATTTTGAAGATTCAGGTGAAGAAACTCAATTTTCAAGTTCTTGAAGTAGAGAAATAAGGATTGAATTTGTTTCTTCATGAAGATTTTGAGTTTTAAATTGGTCACTTAATTCTTTAACTTTGGTTTTGAGCTCTTACCACTCTAAACTCATAGTAGTCAAAGAATCAAAACAAGAAGTCAATCGGCTTAAAGTCAAAGCTAAAGAATTAAGAGACCAAATTGAAACACAAAATTTTCATGGAGAAAGAAATTCTTTGACCGTTTTAATTCTTCGACTGTTGTGGGTTCTGAATGAGAAGGTCCTTGTCCTTCATAGGTTTCTATTAGTTGTTCTAGGCTAAAAGGTTGTATTTTCGACTCGATCTTTTAAGCTTTTAGAGACATTGAGTTTTAATTTCATATTCCTCAATTTTCTCGATAACATCGAAGAGGAGTTCTTCTTGTGATTGATCTTTTGTAATTACAGTACAATTATTAGGTCAAGGAGTAACTTCTTCATCTAAAGAGTTAGAACGGGTAAAATCATATGTTTGAATTTCACAAAAGGCTTTCTCGGAATCATCATGTATTAAAAGGGAAAACATTATTTCTTGAAGTTTCTTATTTTCAAGTTGCATAATTTTCTTCTTTAAGGGACATTTATTGGCTTTGTGTCCTACTTGACGACACTTACAACAAATAATGACTTGTGTCTGATAGGGGCTTGGTATATTTTTCTTTTTATTAGGGAGGTTACCTTTAGAGATTTTCTTGGGGTTTTGATAATATGGATTTTTAATTATATATTTTTTGGGATAACTTTGTGATGATTTTTTTTTTATTAAGGAGCTTCAAATGTTGGATAACCAAAATCTCACAACTTGGTCCGAGTTTATTTAGGATCAATTTCTTTTCAGATTGACATTTATTTTGAATTCTTAGTTCAGCATAAAGGGCTAATGCTTCTTGTTTAATGAAGCTTAATAGATAACCATAAGTTAAATTATTTCTATGTGATTTTTTAACTTTTGTCTTATTCTTTGAGAAAATAAAGTGGGTAATCTAGAAATGAATTTTTCTTTCCAATAACTTTCATAGGCATGTTTCCTTTGTAAGAAATAGGTAAGGAAAGTATCCTTATACCATTTGTAATAGTTTAGACTTGGGCATCTAAGATTCTGAATTATTTCTAAATGGGAAAAGGACAATTCTTCAATATTTCCTATGAAGTACATGATTATGGTATAAATAAGATATTCTATCGCATTAAACTTGTAGATAATCACTGGTTTGACCGTAGAGGCTTATGGATCTTGAATGGTTTCTAATGAATTTTGAAGTTGATGGTGTAAGATATTCATCCCATCTTGTTCGATCAGAATATTATCCCACCAACTTTTGAGTTTCTATGTGAAGCCACAAGCAAAGAATTTGGCGTCATCTTCTGTTAAGACTACTTTTGCAATATATGAAGTTTCACAAATACCCATTTCGTGAAGAGTATTGGCAATTTCATGTGCCCGGCTTTGCATCTATATTCCACTCATAAATAGTATTTTCATCCTAACTTGATTGAATTGATGGCTTATTGGTTTCAAATTGAAGATCTCATACTACATGACTTCTATCGCCTTATATTATAACTTGAGTGGCTAGATGCGCATATGTTTAATACATGATCTGGTAACCTTAAGACTTTGCATTCGCATGTGTTCACCTTTTCATATTTCATGTTTGTTAAGGATAACATGCTAGTACCTCCAAGATCAAACTTGAATTCTTCACTCTAAATGTAATGGGTGAGTTAAGTAAATTGCCCATCATCTGAGTGTCATGGCATGATAGGATTACGCTATCTTGTATGATATGTTACATGATAAGCTTCATGAGGAAACTCTATTGACATACTTCTGTCGATGGATGGGCCTACTATCATTGGTGTTAAGGGATTGATTTGTTTTCCATGCTATCATGCTACCATTCTGCGTACTAGTAATGATTAGTGTTAAGGGATTGATCTGCTTGCCATGTTATCATGCTACCATTCTGTGTACTAGTACCTTGCATTCTTAGAGGCTTGCCTCTACGCAAATGCGCAATTGTCTATGTGCTTTGTGCAACACAATAATTTGTTAGGTGTGTTTCCGGTTGCACAGGAGTCTTTACTATATCACCTGATCCTTGAATTGTGAAACATGGTTGTTAAGGTGATTGATCGAAGTATATGGTCTGGTGCGACTTGGTTATATAGTGTTATGTACTTGTGTTATCCTAATAGGGACATGGGCATGTCATTTTACTTGCATGTTTCCATGATCTAGAGATAATCAGTTCCATATGGAGACTCTAGGGCATAACTTTACATTGGTAAGCCATTTTGATTAAACTACTGTGATTACCTTGTTTGTTGTTGTTTCGTTTAACTATGTGTACTGACGGGAGATCTTTCGTTTTGTTGATTGCATTTGTAAGAATAATAGGAGGCATTAGCCTATGAGCTCTAAGTAACTGATCTGCCAACTCTCATGTTGCTTGCCATGTTGTGTTCCATTACCTACGTGACCTGGTTCCCTCTTCGGTGACAAGTCCTAGTTGAAATACGCTATCTCGAGTTGTTGAATTAGTAGTGACACATAAACGCATCATTGGATAAAGGGACCTTATGCTAATCTAACTTCCTTTAAACAACGTGCATACGAGGAATGTGCTAACTCTCTAACACCCATTAACTTGCATTCTTAACATAGCATATTCCCCTTGGATGCTTCTTTACTTCCTTGCTTGTTAAATTTATAGTTGCATGTATTTCCGCAATGATTTACTCATTACATATACGCAATATAGATTGATTTTGTTAACTATCCTTGATTTTTGGGTTGCAGGGATGTTGTTCTATACAAGGTCGTTGTAGGCGTGTATGTCGCTTATGTGTTTTTGTTATTGGTGTAATGTTATGTGATGTTATGTTGTGCCTTTCTTCTTTATTGTGTTATAGATGCTCTGATTGATTGACTTGACACTATAGTGATTTAATTCTTTCATGCTCTAGGGAAAAATTGATTTAGCTTTTTTTTTAACGATGATAAATGATAAAGAAATAATGTTAGGCGCCTTTTCTCATAAGAGTATGCCCAACTACATCATCCGCCAAAATTGACCGACGATAGGGGAGAAACTTGACTCCGTAGTGAAGTAATCCGCAATAGAGTGACCAAACTTCGATAGCCAATATACTGCCATATTTGCCTCCCAATATATGTTATTGACGGTATAGTGTGTCTCTTGTCTCAATGAAGCACAAACGTCCTCCATAATATTTGAAATTCGCCATGGAATTTGAAAATTGCCTTTTAATGCTTGAATCACAATAAGATTGTCACCTTCTATTTCCAATTTGCTATATCCTGCTTGAATTGTTGCTCTAACTCCATCTCTGAGAGCTCATGCTTCTGCCATTAGTATTGAAGCACTCCCGTAGTTAGTAGCTCCTGTTTTAATATGTTTACCTGTCCAGTCACGTATAATAAAACCGCCTGCTGTTGTAGAGTTGATGAGTGATCCGTCAAAATTAATTTTGACGAATCCCAACTTGGGTGGGAACCATCGCACAAAGAGGTTTGGGGCCAAGGGAAAGGAAGCCCTGCAGAGATAGTATCAACCGATATGCAAGTTCAAATTCTCCATTCAGCCTTTGCTTTTTTTTTTTTGCTTTAATGAGGCACACTAATGGATTGAAAGCCTCATTTTTGAATACTGCAGCATTCCTGCCTTTCAAAATGCTCCGAAGAAAAAGGACACTTTCTGGAGTAATTGCTTGTCTCTATTATTTTAAAGTCTATTTAACCATTGTGGAATCCCCTAATCACTGACATGAACAACATCAAATGGTATCCACTGATGTTTCATTGCTAGATCCCAAGCTTTTTTGACCACTGGACACTCTTTCAAGAGGTGTTATGTTGATTCAATATCTTCTTGACACATAGGATAAGTGGGATCCAGTGAGATACCCTTTTTAAGTAAGTTTCCTCTAACAGATAACGCATTATGGGCTAATGACCCCAAAAAAAAAATATAATTTTTGGCATAGTATCTATTTTCCATAGCCATTTGAAGGTCCAGTCTAGGGTGCCACTTCCAACTGAACCTTGGGCTAGCCATGTGGCAGTTTTAGTGCTAAACTCTCCTGAGTTGCTGAGTCCCCAACAAAAGATATCGCTAACATAATGGACCTGAATAGCAATACCTTGTATTTTTTTTTATAATGGGGACATTGTTGAGTGTCTTTATAAGCTTAGGAATGTCCTAGCTTGCATCTTGGTTAATGAATTCGCTTAGTTTGCCATTTGGATTTGGAAGATTATCAACTAGCATTTCCATCATCCTAGCTAAATTGTTGTTTTTTACCCAATTATCATGCCAAAAAGAAATTTTGTCCCCTTTCCCTACTTTCCACACCATTCCTTTCCTTAGTAGTTCCCTGCAATTAAGCGTACTTTTCCATATTGGGGAATCAGTAGATTTTTTCTTGTAACTGAAGAAATCAGTATTCTGAATGTATTTATGTCTAATAGATTGTACCCACATACTAGAATTATTTGTCAGTATTTTCTAGGCTAGTTTATATTGGAATGCTTTATTGATAGCTTCTATTTTAAGAAGACCCAGGCCTCCTTTGGATTTTGGCATACAAATTTTATCCCAAGCTATCAGTGGTAGGCCCTTTTCTGTGTTTGTTTTTTTCCAAAAAAATTCTTTGTTTATTTTATCCAATTGATTAGTGGTGCTCTTCAGTAGTTGAAACCATTGCATGGTATGAGCTGGCATTGACTCCAGATGTGACTGGATCAATATTGCTCGTCTTGCTTTGGAAAGATAGTTTGCTTTGCACCCTTCCAGTTTAGTTATAGCTTTACTAATTATTTCCTGGAAAGTTGCATTGGCAGGTCATCCTTGAACGACAACGCAACCTAAGTATTTGCCTAATGACGCACTTTGTGAGATATTTGGCTATTTGTTTTTGAGTGACAATGACAATTCATAAAAAGCTCAGAACTGACTTATGATAATTTACTAGTTGGCCTGAAATAGAGCTAAAATGATCTATAATATTTTTTAGTTTCGTACAGCTATGCTTATTTGTTTCACAGAAAAGCAAGTAGTCATCAGCAAAGAGTAAGCACGGAATGGTAGTAGCATTTGGAGAAATCTTTATTCCTATTCCTGATTTATGGTTCATAGTTTCATTGGATAATGCTTGGTTAAGTGCCTTCTCTTGTTGGTGTGAATAGTCCATGAGGTTCATCATTGACTATTACAGTGTAAGAGATTGATGTAATACATTCCATAATCCATTGATTCCAGGTGGGATGAAATCCTAATTCTGGTAGACACTTCAAAATGAAGTCCACTCTAATCTATCGTATGCTTTTTCCATGTCTAATTTGATAGCAACCCATGCTACCTTACCTTTTTGGTTCTTAAATTTGTGCATGATTTCGTGTGATAACAAAATGTTATCATGGATAGATCTTCCCAGAATAAACGCGCTTTGAACGAAGAGATTAATTTATCCAAAAGGGAACAAAGTCTTCCAGCTAGGATTTTAGAGAAGATTTTATAGATGGTAGAATAAAGGCTTATAGGCCTTAAGTGATGTGTCTGGGACGGATTGTTCATTTTAGGAATTAATGTGATGAACGTATGATTAATTTCTTTGAGAATTTTCCCATTCCTAAAAAACTCTAATACAGAGTTGAACAAATCTTTTTTGACAATATTGCAGTATTTTTGGAAGAATCCTACCCCAAAGCCATTCGACCCAAGGGTTTTATTAGGATCTACACTAAAAAGTGCTTGCTTCACTTCCTCTAAATTAAGGAGACATATTAGTTCTGCATTTTCATCGTTTGCTATTTTTTTGGAAGTCCTAATGTAGGTAAAGTTCTCTGGTTGGTACTAGTTTCATGATCATCTGTCCAGATACCACATTCATCTTTAAGTTTCATGATCACCTTTTTTTTCCTTCTAGAATTAGCTCTTCGTTGAAAAACTTTGGTGTTCCTGTCCCCATTAACAAGCCACTCCTTTCTACTAAGTTTCCCCCAGTATTTCTGGTTGTACAACATCATCTTTTCTCTTTGCTTAATAAGACATGGCAACCAAGAATTAAATGTATAGCTATTGGGGTCAGAAAGGAGCCTATGCTCGACATAGTTAATTTTTTAGCATTTTTGGTAAGTCTTTCATGTAGGTTACCGAATTGTTTTTTAGACCCTTAATCTCATGTTTAGTTGCTCTTAACTTCTTACAAAGTTTAAACATATTAGTGCCTCTACTATTTGCTCGCCAGTTATGGGACACCATATCATTAAGCTATTGATAGTTGCACCTGAAGTTTTGAAAACAAAATGGGAAAGCTTTTTATTTTTCTTGATGGAAGTCTGATGACATAATGATTTGGGTAGTGATAAAAACAGGTAAAATTGCTATGTACTTCAAATGCATCAGGATAAACTGACGACCAGTCTTTCCTAGCGATCATCCCATCAAGTCTCTCATGAATTAGGTGGGTGTAAATTCTCTTTTTCCAAGTAAATGGATTTTCGTTTACCGGAATTGACTCTGCATTGGTTATAGTTAGAAGTTTATTTAATCGTTGGTAATGATTTGCTGTTAGGATCTAAACCCCTTTTTTCTCGGTGGGGGACATCAGTTCCTTAAAATCCCCTAATAAACACCAAGGCACATCAATGGCACAGTTAAGTTCATTTAAGTGATGCCAAAAAATATCCTTACCCCGATTTTGAGCAGGCACATAGACTCCTGATACGACCAAATTTTGTATTTTTTTAGGGTCACAGACTAGCATATGTATAGCCCTTTGGTTCTTTAAGGAGAATTGAGGCATGAATGTTCCCATTATTCCAGAGCATTGCTAGACCCCCTAAGTGACCAGAAGGTAATACAAAATCACAATGATCATAACCCATTATGGGTAGTATATTCTTACTATTTACTTCATTAACCATAGTTTCAGGTAGAAAGAACATATCGGGTTTATGTACCCTTGATACGAATTTTACTTCCTGAGCTACCCAAGTTTTTTTCGCACCTTGTATATTCCAGCTAATTATCTTCATTACAACTTTTATAAAGGTAGGGAACTAATAAGTTCTTGCCAGCATTAGGGGTACATGTGAGTGACCTCCCCTTGCTTCACACTGGAATAAAGGTTCAGATAATTTTTTCACACTAGTAATATTCGTAATTCCCATTTATTCGGAAATGCACACTCTTTGTATAAAAGAATTATTAGCTTAGATAAATGATTGGGACATAGTATACATTTCTCCCCCAAATTGGTAGATTCAATGTCCATATTTTTTGTCCAGACATAGGTAATCCATGGATAAGACCAAACAAGGTTGAGGGGATCCACAAGCTTATCAATCAGATACCCATCAGATACCCACAAGGGTTAATAAGCTTTACATCCTTTTTAACATACACAAGGTAGCCAGACATACAAATATTCCCATCTATTTTAAAAATACAAAGTTGATATAGACATAGTAATGTTTGTAATAAAGTGCAATAGGAAAAAGGCGATAATAGAGAGATTTTGGGCCCAAATGCAGTCTTGAATAGGGCCTTGGAAATGTTATGAGAAATAGCTTCCTCCTGCAGTTCTCTCACCATAAACAGAGCATATAAATATTTATATATCATCACTCCATTTAGCATGCCCATAAGGACAGAATTAAAACTATGCAGCGCGAGCAGCCCTCCGACCCCTTCATACCTATCATGACTGTGATAGTTGTCGAGATCCACTTCCCGTTTGCAGTTAAGTAAAAACGGGGGATGACTAGATGGGGAATGACTTGTAATGGTTCCCTGCACTGAAAGGAGGAAGATATCATTCCATAGTAAAATAACAATTTTATGCAACTCAGTAAGTGCACCCTAATTAAACAAGACATTAAACCATATAAGCACTTAATCCTTTGAAACCAGCATAGTAATGAATTGGAGATGATTTTCCATCAAAGACAATTATCCTTGATGGCTACTTTGGTCAAATAGGGTATATGGGATGTTGGGATAACCGATCTCAACAATCAGAATGATTACAATTCTAAAATTGAGTTTACTCCGAATCAGCTCCATATATAGCCAAAAAGTCATAAGATAACCCACATACATAGTGGCATGCACAAACAGTAGCAAAGATAAAGGCAATGATAATGTCCTAGAAATGCAAAGTTTCATCATTGACCAGATTCTAGATGGGGGACTGTACCCAAGCATTTGTATTTTACGCTGCTCACCGAAAATGGGAGCATCTCTAAATATCAAGGTGCATGGCACGATCCATCTTCCATCCAGTGTAGTCTGTAATAATAACACGCTAAACGTTTGTCTCTTAGAATAATAGTTTGGTGCAAGAGAGTCTCAGGAAGCATAGTTAAAACCATTTCCAAACCACAATGATCCAAATAAACTGCTTTAATTGATATAAGGACATGGTAAACGATAAAACAAAAGGGGCAACCCCATTTTTTCTCTCAAAATTGAGATCTAAGTTTTGGTTGAGCATGGGGGACTTCAGTATTACTTTGACTTCCCACTCCAAACTTGAGGACATTGGAGTAAGAGGCGTGGTACGGGGCAATGGTGTGGCTACTAGGGTGAGAACCACATCCAGCCAACACAACTGGGACTCCAGATTGGGTAGTAGTATGAGGAGAGGAAACATCGTCTGGGATGTTAGTACTACCATTAGAGCTATTTGAGAATAAGATGGGGAAATTTGGTGAAGGTGCTGACATAAGGCTAGCATTCAAGTAAGTTGGGAGGTGGGTGAATGGGTATGTTTCGAAACATCCCTCCCGTGGTATTTAAAGAGGTCAGTAGTAGCTAAGTTAATCCCATATATCTCAATAAAAAAACACCATTAAAATTGAAAGAACTAGAGAGCCATACTCTAAAAAATAATTAAGTACTTGGCATTTAAGAGAGGCAAGGGGTGAGATAGGAAAGAGTGCACCTGGATTCATGTTAGTGTGGCTAAAGACACAACTTGCGTTGAATTCCTTCATCAAAATAATCCTTCTCATGATCTTTTGATATCTCATCCTCAAATGAAGATCATCAAGATGATGACGATTCCCAGTACGGGTTGAGCAAGATCTTGCTATTGTAGGCTTGTACGAACTACATCGTGGTAGAAATTCGCAATAAATAAACACAATCCATTTCATAAATGGATAAGACATGCTCGAGAGAACCAAGGTTAAAGCGTTGCCCATTTGAAGGTAGTACCGGATTTGGAGATGGATATGCACTCAATTAAGCCTAAATTTCGTAGGGTTAAGGCGGTAGATTTCATAGACTAAGAATTCATGGCCAAATTAAGTCAGATGGAGGGTTCTGCTGGTAGAACTCACAAGGGTAATTAATGGTTGACATGAGAGGGGAAGATAGTAAGCAGATTTGGAGTTAAAATTTGCAGCAAGAGGAGAAAGGGTGGTTGTTAATGGTGATGGTGGGCTAGGAAGAATGTTGTGTGCCGTGAGAGATGAAAGGAAGAAGGAGGGGTCTGGTGGCTTTTTCATCATGAAAAGGGGTTATATCTTAAGAGATGGGCTTCCTCTCTCTCTAGAGAACGCTAACTCTCTCTCTAGAGAATTCTATCTCTTCTAGTCTGTACTTGTTTGTATTGACTTAACTTTGTTATGTGCCATTGAGTGTTATGGATCAAAATGCTTGAGATGTTAATTTATATCGATTCGAGAATGGGTAATTTTTATGCTAATTGTTTGGATGAAAATTTTGAAAGTTAATGTTCATTTAAAATCAATTTGATATGGTTATTCACACCAACTTATTTGCTTCTTTTCTAGGCGCCTTAATAGAGTGAGTAGACGCTTAAAGAGAATTGGCGGGAAACTGGATACCATAAACTTCTTATTCCGATTTGAATGTTATATTTAATTGTAAAGTTCTAGATTTAGCGTTCTGTCATGTCTAGGCAAACTTTGTATTTTACTATACCATATACTTTAGAATCTCGAGAGCGGAATTCTTTTTTTAGAGGGGGGTGTAATAGTTGTAAATTTTCGATTTCAAGCTAACTAATTGGATTAACTAGTTTACCAGTCATATTTTATTATACTAGTTATATTAGACTAATATTTGTGTGTTAATTAAGTGTATGACTTTCTGTGAATTAGTTTGTGGAGTTTGCTTAATTTATTTTCTGGTTGTGAGAAATTAGTATTAGTTGGGAATTAAGCCAGTGCAAGATTAGCATATTTAATTGGTTACTTGAGACTAGAATCTTGTGGGTTTAGCTATTTGGGCCAAGCTATTTTACTTCTTTGAGTTAGGGCCTGTTCTTTTCGTGGGTCAATTCATATTTACCCACTTCAACCTATTTCAACTTACTTCAACCCACTTGAAAAAAAAATACCAACTTCAACCCACTTCAACCTATTTCAAC
>JACYFF010031956.1:45486242-45501242 GCA_017589665.1 Selenicereus undatus
AATTTTAATTTTTAATTTTTTACTTTTTTATTTTGTTCTTTTTAGTTTTTAATTTTTAATTTTTAATTTTTTATTTTTTTTTTAATTTTTTAATTTTTTAATTTTAATTTTTTTCTTTTTTCTTTTTTTTATTTTTTATTTTTCCATGATTTTATGTTTTTTGTGTTTTTATTTTTCATTTATTATTTCTTATTTTTTATTTTTCATTTTTTTATTTTCAATTTTTAATGTTTAATTTTTATTTTTCATTTTTTTTATTTTTTTATGTTTTATGTTTTATGTTTTATGTTTTATTTTTTATTATTTTTATTTTTTTTGTTGCTTGTGTTGTTTATGTTTTTATTTTTTTATTTCTTATTTCTTATTTTTTATATTTTATTTTTTACTTTTTAATTTTAATTTTTAATTTTTAATTTTGAATTTCTTATTTCTTATTTTTTTATGTTTTTATGTTTTTATTTTTTATTTCTTATTCCTTTTTTTTGAAATTTAAAATAAACCAAAAACAAACAAAAACTAAAAAAATAAAAAATTAAATATTAAAACAATTAAAAAAATAAACAATAGAAAAAAGAAATAAAAAAATATTAAATAAGAAATAAAAATTTAAAAAATAAAAAATTAAAATTAAAATGTAAAAGAAAATTAGAAATGAAAAATAAAAACATAAAATATGAAAACATAAAAACGAAAAAATGAAAAATGAAAAATAAAATATAAAAACATGAAAAATAAAAAATAAACAATAACCAATAAGAAATATAAAAATAAACAATAAGAAATAAGAAATAGAAAAATAAAAACACAAAAACATAAAAAACATAAAATTATAGAAAATTAATGAATAAAAAATAAAAAATAAATAATAAAGAACTAAAAAACTAAAAAAATAAACTAGTACAAAGTAAAAAATAAAAATAAAAATAAAAAATAAAAAATTAATAATAAAACAATAAAAAAAATAAAAATAAAAACTAAAACTTCAAAAATATGAAAGAAAAAATAAAATTAAAAAATTAAAAATTGAAAATATGAAATGAAAAAAAAATAAAAAAATATAAACATAAAAGAAAATTTAAAAAAATGAAAATTAAAAATTAAAAAATAAAAAATAAAACTAAAAAAATAAAATATAAAACATAAAACATAAAAAATAAAAAATAAACACATAAAAAGTACAAATTAAAAAATAACAAAAAAAATTAGGAAATAAAAAATAAAAAATAAAAAATTTAAAAAATTAAAAATTAAAAATCAAAAATTAAAAATTTTAAAAATAAAAAATAAAAAATAAGAAATAAAAAATAAGAAATAAGAAATAAGAAATTAAAAAAATAAAAAATAAAAAATAAAAAATAAAAATGAAACATAAAAATAAAAAAATAAAATAAAAAAAAGGAAAAAAAAAGAAAAAAAAAGAAATAAGAAAGAAGAAATTAAAAAAATAAAAAATAAAAAAAGAAAATAAAAAACAAAAAATGAAAAATGGAAAATGAAAAATTAAAAACTGAAAATTTAAAATTTAAAATTTAAAAAATAAAAAATAATAAGGAATAAACAAAAATTTCATAAAATTTTGATAAATTCATAAATTATCACACATTAATTACATTCTCATTATTTTAACCAACTTCAACCCACCACATAAAAATTATACTAACTTCAACTCTCTTCAATCAACATCAACCTAGTTCAACCTATTTTAATCAACTTAAAAAAAAAATATCAATTTTAATCCACCTCAACCTATTTCACCATTTTACCACCTAATTTACTGACGAAAAGAACAAGCCCTTATTACATGAACCCCCCCCCCCCAATGCAAATAGCCAGGCGTCTTCTTCAGCCAAAAAAACACCACTCCCTAAAAATTCCAAAGCCACGCCCGTCTTCTCCGCCTTACTGCCACCACCATACCCACGGATCGAGAGAGAGAGAGGAGAGCGAGAGGGAGAGTAGACGAACAGAACCGGGTAGCGGCAGTAGTAGCACGCAGAAGAGGTGGAAAACGGGCAGTAGCTGGTCTGGCAAGAAGGGTTTGCGACCAGCAGCAGGGGGAAAGAGGAGACTCGAACCCAACGTCAAAATCGCCCCAAGTAGCCCTAAATCGGGTCCTCTAGCTTGGATTGAGGTGGGTAATTCGTAACCCTTCAAACTAATAATTAATTTCAAAGTTCTTTTTGTAAAGTTTAGCCAAGGATGAGTTTGAGGAACTGTTCAAGAAATTTTCTGTGATTTGTGGTCTTTGGAGAAGAAGGTGGATTGAATGAGTTTTTGGGTTGTTATTGATATGAATTCGAGGTGCAATTTGGGGTGGTCCTGTGATGAGGGAGACCGGGCTAAAGGTATGGCGTTAAAGATGATTAAGGGTTGAGTGTTTCCTGAATATTGTTTTGTTTATGTCTGATTGGGTTAGCTAGTTAGTAATTCTATGTTACGGAACCGTTAACTTGTCGGACTGCCGTTGGGATATTGTGGAATAAGCGCTATTGTTACCTTATTTGGCTTGTCCATATGTTCTTCTGTTTGGAAGCAGATTGAATGTGGGGAATGTTTCATTATGTAGATATATAAATAGCGTCTTGCTTTTTAAAGGCCGAATGACAATAAATCAAGCTAATAAGAATTGGGATTCCTAGATTTAACCAAGAGCCCTTAAATATGCTTCAATCCCTTACCAGAGAGACTCACAGAATTATGCCTACAAAAGGCTAGATTTAACTACGATTTTCCTTATTTTCATCTCCCCCTACGGTGGAAAAGTTATTGAGTATTTATATTTATCATTGAATGAGATTTTTGATAATATAAGCATAAATCAGACAAACAATAGGAAATATATCAGTTGGTTATGGCGTCATGTGCCAAAATGAAACCTGTACACTATTTCCCTCATGTCTTTTTATCATTTATCCAACTGCTGTGAACCTAGTCTTGTTAGAAAATAGATTCAATAAACCTTCAAACAATAAAATAATCGCTCAAATTGAATGTCAAACGTCAAGGCCATGGTCGAAAGAAGTTAGAGATGAAAATCTACTAACGTGTCATCTCGTAAATCACCTAACTTTTGGCCCATCAGTGACCCAATTTCTAGAACCTTGGATCTGAGCTAGTTATCCTAGGTTTAGGATCCATGCAATAGTTGTCCCCCAGAAATCTCTAAGGAAGCTGCCTTCCTATGCATGTAACTACAAACTTCACAGAGGTTTCATTGAACCAAGAAAAAAAAAATAACTGAAATGAGACCTTAGAAACACCATGAGAGAAGATTGTGAGATTGAGAGAACTTGATCGAAATCTACTATAATCCATCTCAAAACCTTTAAGATACATGTAAAGGCTGTAAAATCTCCATCCATGGTTCCTTTAGTAACCCAAGAGATTTTACCAATTAAAATTACTGATATCCAGTTTATAGGTTTCTTCTATATATCTATGTTACTCTTTGGTCAATCATTCATCATTATTTAAGATAAATTTTTCATTCACCATTGGTTTTAAAAACACTTATTAAAAATTTTAGGTTAACTAATGAATATTTATATATGTAGCAACTTTTTAAAATTTTAAGGTAGCTTTTTCGGGGTTGGCTTAAACAAAAAACGGTACCACAAAAACATATCTCAAGTGAATTTCCAATTATGTGAGCACCATCATTGGGCACATACATCGCCAGAAAGCTGCAATAATTTTAAATGATTTTAAGGATTTATGGTTGTCGATAATCCGAAATATTAGGGGTTTGGACTTCAATAATTTGACCTGGAGAAATAGCTCCGAATAGCTTGATCTTTTGAGGTATTTATTTTCAATACTACAACGATGATTTAGATTCATATTTCCAGGCAATTTGAACTTCCGAATGATTATATACAATTTAAATTTCATATGTTTATGTTGTTTTAATGGCAATATCATTTGAAAGTATCTAAAAAATACAATATAAAATCACCCATGGACCATTAAAAATTAAGTGCAATGAAAAGGTCAAAATGGTCAGAACTATTTCTCAAATTAATTATTAACGGAGCCGAACCCTTAATAGCTAAAGATTATTTAAGTCAAAAAACCCTAATTTTAAATATAATGGGCCACAAAAGTAAGCGAAGCCTAGAAAATCAACTTGATCTGTCTTCCTACTTTAAATAATACTAATATTACAACCTTGAAACGCTTTCACAATTTGATCCGACGGTGGAGAAATATCCAAAAACCATTGAATAGCTGATAGAGAGAGAGGGGTCGTTCTTAATCTCAACAACTAGTCTTGCATCGCCTAGTGTGCTGTTTGAGGTTCAAATGTTTTTTATTTATATATTTGTTTATTTTTTAGCTTAGGGAGTTATGTTCCTCTAATAACGTTAAAAAAAAGCAGGAGAGAGAAAAAACCATCAATGGTCGTTAAGTGATAGGTTTTGCAAGCCATCACAATAATGACAAAACCTCCTCATAACGGCACCAAACAGAGACGACGGCGGTGCTCTTCTCTCTTCTTTGGTATTCGTTAACCCATTTGTCTTTTTCCTTATTCCTTGTTTCCCTTCCCCTCTCTTTCTTTCTCTGTGGGTGTCTTTTTCTTCTTTCAACGGCAAAGGACTTTGCGAGCCAAACGTTCTCTCTGAAAGCTTGTGAGGTTTGATGCTGCCTAACCTAACTACATGAAGTGTTTGATTAAATTCCCGCTAGTTTTCTAGGTCAGCTCCATTTGCCAATTTCAATCAATTTGGATTGACTTTGACAAATTTTGCCTCTTTTTGCTTTTGTTTTTGATATTCAGCTGTTTTTGTTTCGTTTTGCAATCTGTGTGGTGTTGAATCGAACTACTGTTTTCTTGGTTTTCTTCGATTATTATTTGAGGGGGTTTTTTTTTGGGTGTTTGATTTCTTAATTTGATTTGATCTGATGAATGACGGTATGATCTGGGTTTGATTTTTGTTGTTTATGAGACAATTGAGATTTAGGGGAGTAGGTTTACGCTTTTTAGGGTTTTGGCAATTTTTTTTGCCGGCTACTTTCTAAGTTGTATGTTGGTTATTGGTCAATAGGTTGGTAAATTGTGATTAGAATGTCGGTTTTGCGAGTTCGAACTAAGAGAACAGATGGCGGAAGGTGAAGTCAATGCGGAGGAGTGGTGTTCGGAGAACAAGCAATCGGCGGCTGCTTCAACCTCTTCAATTTCAGAGGGGAGTGGTAGTGTTAGTTTGAAGTCTTCAGGTGTTAGCAGCCCCACTGCCACATCGCCATTGCATCGGTACTCAAACCCCTCAATTCTCACTCTTGCATTTTCATCTTAATTCTTTTAATACCTAATGTTGTCTTGGGTGCTCAGTGGTTGTGCGTATATGTGTGTGCCTGCATGGGTCCACCTGCGTGTGAACTGATAAGCTCAACCGGGTATTCATATACCGTGATTAGAATCAACGAAGATGTGTTGTTCACTGTATTGCTACTCTTTATGCTAGCTAGATTCTATGTAATTTGTACAAAGTTATCCAGCAGATAATATGCAGTATGAAATAGTGTTACGGTATTTCCATATGTCCATCAAAGTTAGTGCAATGTTGCACTGCTTAGACATGGTCTTTTGCTAATAGAGGTGTCATTTTGTAATGCTTAATGTCAGCCGAACAGCCAAATTTGTTTGTCCTAATTTTAAAAATTTTTTAACAAAGGATCTTGTGTTTTGTGATGTGATGTTTCATAATGATTTTTGGTAGATAAAGATGTGAGCATTTCAAGGGCAGTGATAAACAATATTTCATACTGAATATTGTGGAATATTTATTATACATCGAATTGCATGTATCATTTTGAAAGTGTTCAAACGGTGTATAATTCTGGAAGCTGATGAACCAAAGTAGAAATTACCTGTTTTACCAAGTTGAAGCCAGGGTTAAGTTTTCAATTAATGTGTTTTTTGAAAAGATGTCTAGGTTGTCAATGTGTCTTTAGAGGAATTCTAATCCTTTGCTCTCCAAATAATTTGTTCTAGTAAAGTTGGTGAATTGGTAATCTAATGGGGAGGTGCAAAACAAATTTTATACAGCCTAAGATGTGAGAGGAATACAACAAAAGAAGTAGTTCTTTTTTCTAGGGATTGTTATGATTGATGAGGCGTTTGTTCACCATATGTTCTCCAAATAATGTATTTTAATTAGCAGGGACACAAGGTTATATCTCGTTTTGCTTGTCGGACTTTGGCCTAATTGTCTCTTATTTCTCCTTTTCAGGAGGACAACAGGCCCGATCAGGCGAGCAAAGGGTGGTTGGACTCCTGAAGAGGTTAGTAACGAAAGTTAAAATCGCATATACATATCTTCTCATATGTGGCATACTTAATGTTATAAATGCAGATATATTCTTGCGAATACATCTTCACTAATACCAATTCATGCTGGTTCTCCTCATGGTTTCCTAACATTGTGCGTGACGGATAACTCTGCAGGCTAATAAATACTGATGTGGTTTTCTGCAGGATGAGACTTTGAGAAATGCTGTCGCTACTTTCAAGGGAAAGAGCTGGAAGAAAATAGGTGTGCTTCATGTAATCTGCATTATATGCCTATCTTTAATTGTTGAAACTACACAATAGGCTACACCCTACGTAGAATTTGAAGTTCATGAACTCCCCAGATGATAGTGTTCTGCTTCTAGTTTTGCTTTTGTCAATACAGAAAATAATGATTGTCTTGAAGATGTAAATTACCATTGGGATAAGATTTCTATTGTTGATGTTTTTTATTATGTTTATTTGAACCTCTGATTCTTGATTTTTCTAGTCTTTGTTCTTGTGGTAGTCTGCAAAATTTTCAGCAATCTACATTATAGACAGGAGCAAATTGGTTTTCTATTTGAGGGTTTTTGGTTGAAATTAGGGGATTGATTGGAAATTTGACCATTCACTTGTTATACTCTGTGATTGATAACTGCAGTAACAGATTATCTATTAAGTAAGATGTACTTCATCCTGTCTGTAGAGTCAACTCTCAGGATATGCAAAATAAGCATTCTGATGTATTGCTCTATTGTGTATGGTTGCTAATTGTTTGTCCAACCATTAAAAAGCCAAAATGCTTACTGAAAATTGAGCTTTGACGGCATTGAGATGAATGTCATACATGTTTTTGATAGCAAATTGGAAAGAGCCACCTAAGGGGGCAGTAGTAGATGCCAATCGTATGGAGTTGGACACAAATAGTGTTCTGGGCTTTGAGTTCAGCTTTCTAATGCTTTGTTATCAATTACCATTCTATGCAAGTCTGCTTAGGAATTCTTCTATCATCATATATAGCAGCCGCATGGATTGAGCGCCTCTATCAGCATTGAGGTGAAGGTCATAGATGTTTTTGACAGTATGTTGGAAAGAGCCACCTAGAAGTTTTTCTGGGTTTTGAGTTCAGATTTCTAATACGTTGTTATCAATTAGCGTACCATGCAAGTCTAATTAGGAATTCTTCTATCATCATAAATAGCAGCTGCATGGATTGAGTACCTCTGCCAGCAAAAAGGTTTTGCGGATGACCCAAATGACTTTGTGACATTGTATCTCCTAAACAATTCTATAGCAATGTGTATTGTAGGAAGAATAGGAGATTTCGTAATATAGGGATTCTCTTTTAGGGTAAAATCTTATCTTTCTTATCTTTTAGATTATTTTTAGTTATCATAATCTTATGGTAATCTTCGGATATATTTTCTATTTCTTTTTTCAGTTGTATTGATTCCCATATAAACCCCCTCGTGCATTGAGGAAATACACACTTGAATAAATTGAATTATTGAATATTGAAAGTTCTTGTGTGAATTTTCTCGGTGTGGGAATTGCTCTTAGAGCGTATTACATCAATTTGGTATTAGAGTTTTTCTATCCTAACCGTTGCAAAGTCCTTTCTCATTCGAGTTTTTCTGTTTTCAAGCTGCTGCCTTGCTGATTTTCTTTTCCCTTTTGTTCTCTTGTTAAAACAAAAATATCGACCAAGCCTAGAAACCCTAGCCGCAACCAGCAACCTTCGATTGCCACCATTCCCATCCACTGTCACCACAACCAACCATCACCCCGGGGTAGCCACCTCCGGCCGACCACCACTAGCTTTCCACCGCGGCCAGCCGCTCGCCGGAACTTTAGGAGCCAATTTGCCAACCCTACTTTTGTGATATGCTCCAATTTTTTCGAACCCTAAGCCTTGATTCATACTCAATACATCCAAGAACCCCAAAATTGACCTTCCCCATTGCCTTCCCATTGACTTTCACCCTAAACCCCTCAATCAATTGGGTTGAATCGCATCAGGAATTGGCTCAATTGATTACTCACCCATTCGCAAACCCTAACCCTAATGCGCGAGCCATGGAACCACAAATTCACCGTTATCTCATCTAGATCTTTTAAAATTGACGCCATCCCTCCACTTCCCTCACTAATTTGCCCCTAAAGCCCAATTTAATTGAAGGAATTAATACCCATTCCAATGTCAATTGGTTCATCTAGGCCGACTGTTGTGAATTTGTGAAAATTCTTGGCAATTGTTGGCATTTGCGCCTTCTACAGCCAGCAGCCAAGGCCGAGACCCCCTTGCCAGCAGCCCCCGGTCGATGCCTGCTAGTCTTCTTGCGGGAAAATGCCTTTGCAGGCTGTCTCCCAGTCGTGGGTCCTGGGTTCTTCTTGCTGCTGTTGGTATAGAAGCCGCATTTTTGCTGCCTAGTAGTGTTCAAATCCACTTGATCGACTGCTTATCTCCACCTGGGCTTGATTCAGTTCTGCTGCGGCTGAAGGTACGGAGCCTAAGCCATTACTCCCGAGTCGCTAAGAGGTATTGGGATCTCCATTTACTTTGATAACAGTTTGATTCCTTGCAGCGAAATTAGCCTAATTCCTAATTGTTTGGATTTTGAGTACTTCCTCAGATCCTGAATTTTGTTCCCTTGTTTCTTAACTTTTGCCTAGTTCGAGTCTTATCAATAGTCCATATCCAAATTTTGGTGCTTTGCTGTGTGTGTAGTGATTGTTTATCGCTGTCGTTGCTATTGCAACTTTGTTGATCTCAACACTTACATCTTGCATTCATATCGGCATTCACCATGTCATCCTCACCCAAACAGTCTTACCAATCGCAGATTGATGCCCTCTTTGAAAGGCTGGACCATCAAGATGCTAGGTTTGACCAACTAGCGGCCAAAATTGGCAAACTTACTCGAGCATTCAAGAAGTTGCCCATGCTTGACCAACCTCAAAACCCATTGCAATTTTCCCCTGAACTACTTGTATGGGGGAGTGATCGTTGTCAGTGGGTTGTTTATAAGTCAGGTCAAGCTAATGAGTTTGACGAGAGAGAACTTCTCTAACCCCCGAGAGCAAGGGCAAGGGAGTAGCTTGAGGCATGACCAAGGGGACCCCAGGGATCGTCGGTTTGACACCCGTGGAGATGACAGGAGGACGGATAATCATAGGGAGCTTAGGCATGCGGACCTTGAAACTGACTGTAGGAGTGTTCACGAGGGTTACACCTATATTACTCGAAAGGTGAAAGTCGATGTACCCTCTTTTGATGGAAAGATAGATACTACCACTTTTGCTGACTGGATAATTGCTATGGAGGATTACTTTGACTGGTATGAGATGTCTGATATTAAGTGGGTTCAATTCGCTAAGATGAAACTTGTAGGACCTGCGAGGAAGTTTTGGCAAATTATCACAAGTCAACTTCAGAGAATATGCCAACCTCCCATCATTCATTGGGAACTCATGAAGGATAGGTTGAAAGAAAAGTACCTCCCTTCTATCCATAAGGCACACCTTGTCGATCAGATGCTAGACATTAGGCAGTCCACCGTTAGTTTGTCCGATTACGTCGATAGTTTTGAGGAATTGACTCAACGTTGTGACCTTTTGGAAGATCCTTCCATTACCATAGCCCGCTTTATTTGGGGTTTATGGACTGACCTTAAGAGGGAAGTAACCTTGTTTTGCTCCTTATATTCTCAATGACGCTTACAACAAAGCTTTAGAGGTTGAACAAGCTTTACAATGTGCGACATTCTGCTCCTTCCTCTGGGACACCTGCCCAATATGTTCCTAAGATGGATGAGTCTCCTATGAGTGCTTCAATTTCTAAGGGTCATAACCCTGAAATTCCACCTAGAGTAGCCTTGTAAGCTGGAGCATCATCTAGTGCATCCCGTAACCCAGCCCAATCTTTTAGCTGGGGTGGGAGGGGTCATTATGCTTTTGAGTGCCATCATCGTACCCTGGCAATAGAGCATGAGTCAATTGAACTACCCGAACTTGAGGAAGAGGTTGTCCCTGAGGGAGGCTTTGAAGATCTTGTTGATGTTGAAAATAGCGTTCTCCATATTGCACATCTTGGAGTTGTTAGATGCCTTTTAGCCAACTCAGTTATGAATGATGAGTGGAAGCGTACCACTATCTTTTATGCTCTTGTGAGGTGTAGGGAAATTCTTATGAAAATGGTTATAGATGGTGGCAGTACCATGAATGTTGTTATTTTTTTTGATCAGGAAAAAAGAAATTATATTAACAAAAGAATGGATGCAAAGATAGCATCGTACAATTAGCTATGTACAGCACAAGTGCATCAAATCCACAAAATCCAAGAGATCTAGAGGAGAGTTGCAAACGTTCCCTTTGTCCCAAAAATAGAGTGCCTTGATAAAATAATCTTTAAAACATTGAAGTGGCATCTCCTCATCCTCAAAGACTCTTCTATTCCTCTCACGCCAAATGCTCCAAAAAATTGCATGAGGAAATAATCTTGCAATCTTCACCTTCACTTTTCTACCAAAAGAGCCCTCCCATGCATCGAGATGTTCCAAAATAGATTTGGACATGACCCAAGAAACTCCCAGGCAACTGAAAGCTAGATTCCAAAGAGCTCTTGCAAACGGACAATGAAGCAATAAGTGTGCCCCCGATTCTGCAGTAGCCTTGCATAATGGGCACCCATTCACCAAGATCTTACCCCTCTTTTGCAAATTATCAAACGTCAAAATACTGTCATGGGTAGCCTCCCAAACAAAAAAGGTCACTCTAAAAGGAGCCCGAGAACTCCAAATGAGCTTCCAAGGAAAAGGCCTTCCCCGTAAATGCCAAGAAGCAGAAGGCACTGAGGCAAGTCTCAAATAGTAGGACTTCACCGTGAAGCTCCCTTTGGAATTGAGATCCCATTTGACTAAATCAAGAGGGGATTGCCTGATGAGCATCCCATTTAGCTTCCTTAGCAAGCTTAAAAGGGAGGCGACATCCACTAAGGCATCTCGAGTAAAAATAGGTGACCAAATGCACGAACCTGACACATTATCGCAATACTCAGCTACAGTAGCGTCTTTATTCTCCGCTAGCACAAAAAGAGAAGGGAAAAGGTCCCTCAACGGGGCACCTTCACACCATCGGTCATGCCAAAACAAAATGGTAGAGCCACTACCTACTTCAAAAGATAGATGACCATGAATGTTGTTATTGAGCCCGCTATAAAGCGTTGTCAACTTAAGGTTGAGCCTCACCCCCATCATTTCAAAGTAGCCTGGGTTAACAAGACCAACCTCACAGTTACCCATAGATGTAAGATTCCGATTCAAATTGGTGATTGTAAGGATGAGGTTTTAAGTGATGTCCTCCCGATGGATGTTGCTCACATCCTCCTCTATCGTCGTTGGCTTTATGATCGGAATGTCTCAAATAACTAGACGGAGAACACTTATACCTTTGGGTACATGAATAAGGACATCACCCTTAATCTATGTCGACCCAAAGAGTTGTTGTCTTCCCTAGGTCTCAAACCTTTCCCGATCTTGTCCTCTCCCAAACAGTGTGCCTGCTCCTTCTAGAGGAACAATTTTCCTCCTTCGCCATAGACCTTTTGAAAGATTGGGAAACTCTAGCAAGTTATTCCTAACAATCTTAGGGAGGGAGCAAGCCTCAGACTCTATTGTCTTTTCTAACGTCCCTTCGAGCGACCCGCCTTTTCGGGACCTCCAAGCTGAGATTGAGGACCTACTTAAAGAATTTGCTAATGTTGTTCCTGAGAAGCTTCCTAGTGAGCTTTTTCCCGTTCGTGATATACAACATGCTATTGGCTTAGTTCCTGGTTCCCAACTCCTTAACCTTCCTCATTATAGGTTGAATCCGACTGACCAAGCAAAATTGAATAGGTAGGTTCAGGAATTATTGTCTAAGGGTTTTGTTCGCCACAGCATGAGTCCTTGTAGAGTCCTTGTCATCCTTACCCCGAAGAAGGACGGGTCTTGGAGGATGTGTGTCAATAGTGGAGCCATCAATAAGATCACAATCAAGTATAAGTTTCCTTTTATGAGGTTAGAGGACATGCTTGACTGTCTTGTTGGAGCTAGTTGGTTCTCTAAGTGTAGTGGTTATCACCGTGTCCGTATTAGATCGGGAGATGAATTGAAAGATTGCCTTTAAGTTCCAAAATGGCTTATTCAAGTGGATGGTTATGCCTTTTGGGCTATCCAATGCCCCCAATACCTTTATGAGACTTATGACTCATGTTCTTCAGCCATTTATGGGAAAATTCTTGCTTGTCTATTTTGATGACATCTTGGTGTATAACAAGTCTAGAGCAGATTATGTTGACCATTTCAAGCAACTCTTTTGCACACTTAGAGAAGCCAAGCTCTTTGCTAATCTAAAGAAATGTATCTTTCTTCAATCTCAAGTCCTCTTTTTAGGATTCATTGTATTTGTTCAAGGTATCTCTGCTGACTTCAACAAAGTTTGAGCCATTATAGAATGGCCTGAGCGAGTGAGCCCAAGACCCTTACTTAGGGTAGAAGTTTTCACGGTCTTGCCTTCTTCTACAGGAGTTTCATTGGACATTTCAATTATATTATGGCACCTATTACAGACTACTTGAAGAAAGGCCCATTTCAGTAGACTCCTAAAGCGGCATATGCTTTTAAGGAGATTAAGGAGATGATGTCATCTAATTTGGTCCTTAGGCATCCTGACTTTAGTAAGGTTTTTGAGGTTGCTTGCGATGCCTCTGGATATGGTGTTGGTGGATTGTTAAGTCAAGAAGGAAATCCCATAGGATTCTTTAACGAAAAGCTCAGCGAATCTAGGGAGATTAAGTAATACCACCTATGAGAAAGATTTATACGCTCTGCGTCAGTCAGTCCCTTTGTGATTCATGATATTATCTTCTCCTGCATGAATTTGTTGTATATTCGAATCATGAAGCCCTTAAGTAGTGGAATTTCCAGTCTAGTATCAATCCTAAGCATGCTAAGTGGGTTGGGTACTTCAGTGAGTATTCCTTTGTCCTTTAGCACAAATCCGGTGTTGAGAATAAGGTGGTTGATGCCCTTAGTCGCATTGGTTACCTCTTAGAGACAATGCAGGTTTAGGTTCTCAGGTTTGACAAACTCAAAGGCACTTACACCTCTTGTCCCGACTTTTCATTCATTTACTCGGACCTTTTGGCGGCAAATCGCAACCATCACGTTGACTTTGTCATTCATTACAATTTCCTGTTCCGGGGGTCTAAGTAATGCATTCCTAAGGCGTTGTTTCGGGACTTCTTAGTTTGGGAGATTCTTGCTGGGGGACTAGATGGGGACTAGCTGGCCACTTGGGTAAAGACGTGCCCATTGCTTTGGTTGCAGATCGCTTCTATTAGCTCTCTCTCAAAAGAGATGTATATCGCATTGTGTCTCAGTGTCGCACCTATTAGGTAGCTAAGACCAGGGGCACAATACTGGACTTTATATTCCTCTTCCTATCCTGCATGCTCGTTGGAAGGACATTAGCATGGACTTTGTACTAGGTCTGCCTAGAACATCTCGTGGTCTTGATTCAATCTTGATTGTGGTTGATAGGTTTTTTAAGATGGCCCACTTCATCCCCTGGAACGAGACAAATGACGCTTCGCATGTTGCTAAGTTAGTCTTCCGAGAGGTTATTAGGTTGCACGGTCTTCCGACTTCCATGGTGTTTGATAGGGATGCTAAGTTCATGAGTTATTTTTGGAAAACCTATGGAAATTGTGTGGTACTACTCTGAAATTTTATATAGCCTTTCACCCTCAAACGGAATGGATGGGCAAACTGAGGTTGTTAACCACAGTCTTGGGGAGTTGCTTAGATGTGTTGTGGGGGAGAACTAAGGCACCTGGGATTTGACTTTACCGCTTGTTGAGTTTGCATATAACAATACGATCAATAGGTCCTTAGGTAAGAGTCCTTTTTAGGTTGTCCATGGTTACTCCCTTCGCACCCCTGCGCACCTCATTTCCCTCCCACTTGATGCCCGAGTGTCATATCTTACATCCACATTTGCAGAGCATATTCCAATATGCTTTGCATGCTGAGATTCGACGCAAGATTGCGTTGAGCAATGACAGTTATGGGCATTCAGTTGACGCATAGCGGTGCTGTGAATTTTAAGGTGGGTGATTTTGTTATGGCTTGGATTCGAGCTGAACGTTTACCCAAAAACTCCCTCAAAAAGCTTCATGCTCTTGCCACGGGACCTTACCAGATCCTCCGAAAGCTGGGATCTAATGCATATGTACTTGATCTCCCTGACATTTTAGGTATTAGTCCTATTTTCAATGTGGAGGATCGAACTTTTCATCGGGGTACTTTTGAGCCTCCTTGTCTTCCTTTTTGGATTTCTATAGGTGCTCAGGTCCCTAGAGGCTTCCCGCCTTTGCCACAGTCGTTGACAGATATCGAGGCGCGATGTTGGATGATGAATTCGTGTCCTCTTCTCGTGGTGGGTTCCGACACTTTCTTGTGCAATGGTCAGGACGCCCGAAGATGAGTTCCGCGATCTGAATCCAATTCTTTTAGAGTGGTACCTCTAGGACAACTCGTTGGAGTCGAGTTCTTTTCTGGTGGGGGAGAATGGTGTCGTATCTCCTATATAATTCTATGGCAATGTGTATTTTAGAAAGAATAGGAGATTTCATAATCTAAGGATTCTCTTTTAGGATAAAATCTTATCTTTCTTATCTCTTAGAT
>JACYFF010031956.1:45559956-45638790 GCA_017589665.1 Selenicereus undatus
TATATATATATATATATATATATATATATATATATATGTATGTGTGTATATCTGTACATATACATGTGTGTGTGTGTGTGAAACACCCTTCTCCCCTAGTGTTGGGGACGTTGATGTTTTCTTAAATTCTGGAGCAAAACGGACGTAGTTTCGCCTTAAAATGAGTCATTTTGTATGCTTAAAACCTTACCTTAGTTGATTGCAAGGAATGAAAGCATAAAAGAATAGTGAAACAAGTTCAACAGCAACGCGCCGGAGTCCAGAACTCTACGGGCCACGCTCTCGGAGTTGCCAAATGATAAAGTTTAATAATAAGAAGGATATAAAAGATGCAACTAAGTGGATCACACATCCGGAGCGCTGGGTTACATCCAGTAAATAAGTAACTCCAACTAAGGCAAATGACCTACTATTAAGTTGGACAGGCGATATGGCCATTCAAAGCAACTGTTATTCAATATGCAATACATGAAGCACAGAACTTTTTTAATGCCCCTAACCGCTATATTTAGGGGTATTAATGATTCTTAAATTCTAGCGCAAAACGGACAAAGCTTCTCCTGAAAACTGACAGGTTCTCAGGCTTGAATCCTTACATTAAATCCTTGCAATGAGCAGAAATATAAAACAACATCGAAACAAGCTCAACGGCTATACTCCGGAGTTCCCAACTCTACGGGCCACTCGTCCGGAGTATACCAAACAATAAAGTTCAATAATAAAGAAGGAAATAAAAGATATAACTTGACCGATAACACATCCAAAGTACTGGGGTTTACATCCCCAAATATAACTAACTTCAGCTAAAAAGACAACTGGCTAATCAGATGGTTGGCTCACATGGCCATACAGAGCTACTTATAAACAATATGTATTAAATGAACTAGAGTACTTTGTCTACGTACATTTACAACTCTAGGGATACATTATATTACATCATTTAACTCGTACGTCCACTTCTATATGTGCACACATAACACCTTTTTAAGCAAGGGGATATTCCAACTTGACATATGTAAATCGACTTCTACCTATCACATTGAAAAGTAGGGAAAAAAGGGAGTAGATATGGGATGAGCTACCACACGCTCAGTGAGTATTTCTCAACTCCTTAAAAGCCAAAACCATTTGAAGGCAATAATAATAAGTAGCAGTCACATAACATTTGTATATTACTATAATATTAGGCAATCATAGTCCCCAAGGAAAATCATCACCTCTGAACTTCATGCCAAGCAACTCAAACTCCTTTCTAGACCATTAACAACCAAACTTGCTTAGTAATTAAACATTCAGGCACATTAGAAAGTGAGAAACAACGATAGGGTAAAATGCTTTCGAATACGCATTTTGAAAACATAGTGACTCATGTTGTATTCAAAGAATACTTTACAAATCACACTAGCCCCTACCAGGCTAATATACTTTTTAAAGACTCATTACTTTTTAAAGTTCCTGGAATACCCACATTGGTAATAATTCAAATCATTTTCACATTTATTAGGAAAATATCTTCTCATTTTAAGCATAAGATCTCATAATGTGCTGGCCAGGGGAGATATACACCTGCCCTATGTGAGGTTGTCATTCACAACTCACGTTAACCTTGGGGTATACGTAACATAACATTTGGCCAAAATGTATCTCAGCAGAGTAACTCTAACTTCGATATTGTCCTCTGTGGGGGCAACAACTCACGACTTATCCTACGTCCATTTCCCCCTCAAGGTTTTATCATGCGTCACACATCATCGAACATTACCTTTTGGGGAAACATGTCACACCTTATCCTGCGTCCAGTTCCCACCCTCAAGGTTTTATCACATGTCATCGAACATTACTCTAGTCAGGGCCTTCTAGGGTTCCCACTTCTGGGTCTAACTCCCTAGGCATGGCCAATTGCCTAGCACTATCTTAGCCTTTAAAACGCGCTAAACCGTTATGGTTATTGAAAGAAATCACTGTCACACGTGTCGAGTCTCACGTTAGTTAGTCCCGAACCATTTCTTTTTAACAGTTGCTTACACAGTTAAAACCACGCACGTCTAGCAAAAGAACCCACAACCCTACTAATGGTTGATGGTTCTTTCATTTTCAATCAGAAAGCCTCTTAAAATCATAATGGGTCTACGAACTCGTAGTTCGGAACTTAAAGTAATTGGCTAGCATATAGTTCAAGCTAAGTTTAGTAATTAACACCTTCAGCTGCCCTTTTTTAGTTCGTTTAAATCCTTTTAAACACAAAGAAAGAGATATAAATAGACTAAAGCCTTAAAACATTTTCGAACTCGCTAATAGTTTGCTTTTTAACTTCCTAAACCTATCAATTATTTAGTTGAGTCATTCATAGAGTAGTTCAATGATTTAGGATCTTTTTAGGCCACAAATACCTTAACAATCGAATAAGAAGCTGGTGAACATTTAGAAACATTTAAATTTATGGAAACATGCTTTCTAACAACCCTTTTTAAAGATTTCTAAAGTTCACAAACCACTCACATAGCGTCATTTAAGCAATTCAAGAGGGAAGGGGTTCACATTCGTATCACTTCACAGATAGCACATTCGTGTCACTTCACAGAAACAGTTTCAGCAGAATCAACCTAATATCCCAAATGCTTTGCAATCCACACGATTGCGGTTAATATCAAACCCGAGATCCCTTCTTACATAACACTAACCATAAAAATCTCGAATCGCTCATTAGTTTCACCTGAAACCTTCCAACTACCAAGCTCGGTTCAATATCATAATAATTCAATCAATTAATTCGCAAAACCAATATTCACAAGCATAGCATTCATATGTACCACTCAAACAGAATTTAAACTGATTTTAGAAACAGCATTAGATCATAATCTGCCCACTTTACAATTCCCCAAATTGGCAGATTAGCAAAACTATGCGTCAATTCAACATGCATGAGCCCCAAATTAGCATCATCATCATTTTTACCAGAGTTCAACCCCAAATCCTCCAACTACTGATAACAGTTTCAAATTTAAACTTGAACTACCCATAAATGTTGAAGTTCGTTTGAAATTACTAATAATTAGGAGGAAGAGAAACACCCACCTCGAATCTAATTCAAGGTTCCGATTAATGGGTTGTGTGGGTGATTTTTGGATGGCCAAAATCCCCGGTTTCGGCCCTTGCTGCTAGGTTGCTGCTGCTGCTCATCCCCTTCTTCCTTCCTCTTTCTCTCGACCTCATGCAGCCATCAGGACAAGGCCCAACCGTTGACAGTGGCAGTTATGGTGGTGGTGGCACTGGAGGTTCCTTGCGCTTTGTCCAATCCCGTTTCTTCACCGTCGCTCTTTGTCATCCTTCCTCTCTCTTTTGATTCGGGTAGGTCGTTTCCAGTCGTCGGTTTGGCAGTTGCGCACCGTCTCTCCTCTAGCTCTCTTTGTTTTTGGTGGTTGCCGAGGAGGGGTTGCGGGTTTTGGGGATGTAGAACATCCCCCTTGTCGTGTGCTTGAAGCAGGACGGTGGCTTCGACGCCCATTTTCGTTTCCTTTTCCTTTTTTTTTGGTCAATTGCTAGTCAACTTTATTTCTTAGCCCCCAGATCACTAGCGCACAATCTAGACTTGGGTATAAACACTCTAATAATCAACATTTTAATCGAATTTAGTAAACAACTAAATTAAACTATTGGCACAGTTTAATGGCATAAATTAGCACGAATTAAATTTCAAAATCATTAATAATAATAATTCTCTGTTTTTTTAAATAAAATTAGCACTTAAGCAAGCACATCGATATTAATCAAACTTAATTAAAATAATAAAATACGATTCGTAATAGCAAGAAACAGACTAGATAGTTTAAATAAAATACGGTATTACACTCTTCCCCTCTCAAAAGAATTTCGTCCTTGAAATTCCAAAGTTCACAATTTAGCCAAACACAAGATGCACACACATGAAACAACCTATACAACTCGCATTAAAATCCAAAATCTTGTTTTACAATTAGTTGAAACCGAAAAAGAGGCTTATGGTATCCATCTCCTCCTCACCAATCCTTTTCGAGTGGGTACTCACTCTATTTAGGCAATGTGGGCAATCGCTTAGAAAAGAGGCAAATGAGTTGACGTAGAAAACCATATTAAGCTTGTTTTAAATTGTAATGCATGCGTTCTTTATTTTTCGTTAAAGCTGATTGTAATGCCTTTTTACGTTATGAAAATCGTGTTTTATTAACGATATGAGCTAAATTACTATCTTCACTATCGCTGTGCCTATGTGAGCGTTGATTTTAATAAAAAGGATATCCTTGTCGCTATTAATATCATTATTATTATTAGTTTGAAAATCTTTCGGTGATTTTAGTAAGTGTTAGTAAGAATCATTAGTGGATACTAAATCGAGCAGGAACCCGAATATGATTAGGTTGTCAACCTTAGAATTCGTTTTGTTAGTTATTAAATCGAACCTCGACATTTTTGGGAACAAATGGTCAATGAAAGGTTGTTTTAGCGATTGGGTTTAGAATTCGGGATACGAATTAGATTAGCGGCGCCAAATATTAAACAACTTGGAACAAAAAAAAAAGATAGAAAGGAGGGGCATTTTAGTAATTTTACTGGATCCTCCCCTCCTTTTTCCTCCTTCTCCCTTCGTGATTTCCCTCACCCCGACATCCCTCTCTCTCTCGCTCCTCAGTGCTCTCTGCCCGTCTTCTTCCTTCTCTCCTCTTCCATCATACATGCGGCCTCCAAGCTCTATTTTCTAGAGAATTTTCACCACAACCAGCCTGCAAAACCTATCCATTCGACCTCCCCCACGTGCTAGCCTCCATCTGGTGTGAAATCTGGGCAAAATCGAGAAGAACCCACCACGTTTTCTGTGGATTTAAGCGCGAATTCGAAGCCCGGACATTTGTTAAACGCAGCCATGCAAGTTAGCTTTTAGTTGCTTCGAAACCACTATAAATTGGGGGTGATTTGAGACACCAGAATTCCACAACAAATTCAAGTCAGTGGGTGAATGTTTAGGTTGAAATTGGGGTTCCAATTATGCGAATTGGGCACAATTGGGGTCTGTTCGTGCGTGGGTGAGCAAGAGCCTAAGAATTTAGAATTATTTGAGCACCTAAAGCCGAGCCCCGCAGTGTTCGAATGAACATCTAGCTTGGAATCGAAGTGGAGATTTCTTTACTCCTAATTACTACTATTTTTAACGAATTTAAGTAAATTTAGTTAATGCATGTCGATTATGAGTTTAGTAAGCAGTTTGAGTGAACTAGAATCGATATTGAGAAATTATAAGCATGGTGTTTATTTTGGGGTAATGGCATGTCGATTCGATACATGGTTGAATGAACAGGTTAGTTGAAGATTTTAGAATAAACATAATGTTGCCATAGCATTGTTATAGCAGCAGTTTGTTATACTTGAATCCTGTTTGACGATTAAAAATGTTAGCTGAGCAATTGAAGTAATGGTGGAGTAAACCGAATTAGGTCTAAAAGTTATGGCTAAATCAGTTTGGGCACGTTAATAGTCTATTCGTAGTAATTACAATAAAATACTATGCCTATGGCTATTGGTTTGCAAACTAGAAAGCAAATATCGCTTTGAAGTTTCTATTTGCATCAGTTTAGTACACGTTAAATCCTAAAGTTGGCTATTAAGCATGAATGTCATACCTATATATGATTGTTCTATGTATTATTGGTTTGTGCATGCCAATAATGAACCGAGTTGGTAGTTGGATGGCTTGAGGTTTAACTATTGAGGAATTTCAGGTCCTTGTGGTCGGTGTTGTGTGAGAGGGAGCCCGGGTTGTGAATTGCCGCAATCGTGTGGATTGCGAGGCCATGTGTGGCTCATTGGACAAATTCTGTCGAGTTGTGCTATGAAGTGTATGAATGTGCTATTTGTGAACCCTTTCCCCCTCGATGTGCTACGTGACACTATGTGGCTAATCCTTGAATTTTTAGACGTCTTTAAAAAGGGGGTCATTAAAAGCTTGTTTTATAATTGCAAATGCTTTAAATGTTGTCAGTTGCCGACCAATTTGACAAGCTATTTGTAACCTAAAAAGGATCCTAAATCATCAAACTAATTAGTAAACGACCCAGTTGACTAGTCGATGGGTCTAGGAAGCTGAGAATTAAGCTAGACGTTGTTCAAAAATGTTTTGAGGCGTTACCTTATTCACACTTCCTTCCTTGTGTTTTAAAAAGGATTGAAATGAACTGAGATGGCAACTGAAGATGTCAATTACGAGATTTGATTTGAAATAAATGTTAACTAAGTGCTTTAGGTCTTCGAACATGCTTCGACTTAAGAGTTTGCAAGCTGGTAATAAGTTCGAAAACATTTTGAGGCTCTAGTTTGTTTATGTCTCCTTCTTGAGTTTAAAAAGGATTTTAAACAAATTAAAAATGGGCAATCGAAAATGTCTTCTGCTAAGCCTTGTTTGAATTATAAGTGAGCTAAATACTTCAAATTTTGAATAGTAGTAAGTTCGAGAACGATTTAAAGTTTTAGTTTGGTTAAACACCCTTCCTCGAGTTTAAAGAGGATTTCAAAAGAACTAAATTTGGGCAATTGAATGAGTTTATTACAAAACTTAGTTTGAGTTACATGCTAGTTTGAATGAGTTTATTACTTTACGCTTCAATGAACTTCGGTTATGAATCTAGTTTGAATTAAATGCTAAATAAGTACTTTAAGTTTTAGATGAGTTTCGATTTGAGTGTTATCAAGTTTATTACAATTTCAAGTTGAAAACAAAAGAACCATAAACCTTTAGCGAGGTTATGGATTATGTTGCTAGACGAGCATGTTTTTATTAAAGTAAGCAACCATTAAAGAGAAATGATTTGTGAATCACTTGAGGTGAGACTCACTGTTTGAGACAGTGACTTCTTTTTATAGCCTATGAAGTTTAAACTGATTTTAATGGCTAAGATTAGTGCTTGAGTGGACAAAGGATTAGGGAGTACACCTGGTGTGCGGGAACCCTAATGCCTAGGGAGCTAGACCCAGATATGAAAATCCTAGAAGACTCTGACGAGAGCAATGGTCCAAATATATTATAACCCAGGGATAATTGATGTGTGAGTGACGGCCTCACATAGGGCGACTGATGATCCCCCCTAAATTAGCACATTAAGAGATCTTAAGCGAAGAGTATTTTCATAGTAAGTAAGAAAAGCAGTTGGCATTTCACCAATTTAAGTATTTCATAAAGAAAGAAAGTTTTAATGGCCATTAACAGGCTAGTTCGTATGAAATTCGAACAATTTTATAAGGGTCATTAGAGGACCAATACGAAAGAAATTTCGTTTAAAGAATATGAGCCTGAAGAGGCTAAGTAAGGTGTTTTCAAGAAAAGAAAGAAATCTTCCAAATGTGCATATCCTACGCATATGAATGAGTTTCCAAGTATAGTTTAAATGAAATTTCAAATGGAGTGTGGTTATGTCCTAGTAATACATCGAACACTTAAGCTTTTAAAAGTGCATAACATGTGAAAGAAAGCTTCCTTGCATGTTTTGGAATGAGATTCCAAGTATGGTTTAAATGAAGTTTTAAAGGAAATGTGGTTATATTCTAGTAAAATATAGATCATTTCAGCTTTAAATGTGTATACCCTGCGAGAGAAAGTTTTTGGTTAAGTCTTTCTTACCAATACAAGTATTTCAGAAACCTTTAGAAAGAATTATGAGTATTGAAGAAGCTAACGTGATTTATAAACCATTCTTGGAACGTATCATGAGTCACTTCGTTTTCAAAAGTGAGTTTGAAAGCGTTTTACTCAGTCCTTGTTGCCTGCTTGATTATGTGCCTAAATGCTTGTTAGTAGGGAAGCTTGGTTATTAGGGGCCTAGAATGAGTTAAGTGGCTATAATGAAGCTTAAGGGTGGTGATCTTTTCTTGGGGACTATGATTGCTTAATATGATAGTAAAGTACAAATGCGTGATGTGTGACTATTATTAGTATTATTGCCTGCAACAGTTTTGGTTTTAAGGAGAAGAGGAATTCTCACTGAGCATGTGGTTGCTCATCTCTTTACTTACTCCCTTTTCCAGGTCCAATTTTAGTAGGTATAAAAGATGTTTTCGGAGTTACCTGTTGCCGAATCATTAGAAGTCTTTTGCTAGCCTTGTGACGTGCTCAGTGCTTATTATGTTGTAATTATTTAAGCTCATTGTAGTATGTGTAAACATGTAGTCAGCTCTGTAGGTGTATAAGTATTGTTGTAACCTTGTTAGTTGGTTTGACCTTTGGTGAGCCCAGACGGGTGGCCCGAGGTGATGAGTCTGGTTGTTTTGTACATGTCATACCTTCTTACCAGCTTACAAGTACTCTTAGTTGCGTTAAGACCCTAAAATGCTGCTAAAACAGGGGAAACTCTTGCAGTTTTGTTTTATAATGTTTATCTAAATGCTAATCCAACCTAAAGTGCCAACAACCTTAAGGATTTTCATATAGGAAGTCCTAGTGGTGTGACCCCTCCTGGGGTTGGGGGTGTTACATTAGGTGATATCAAAGCCATAGGTTTACATTATGCATTTAGATGTCATAATAGGCATATGTTATGTGAAATACATGACTTACGTGCTTATGTGATCATGTCTTGCTTGGTATTACGTGTATTAACAAGTGTATAACTTATGATATGTATATATATGCAGGTCCTCACCTTACGATTATAGTGGTAGTGTAGGATGGTTTTCCACATAGTTGATTACGTTTATCTACCTTTCTGGTGGGCCGCATGGAATGCGGTCATATTGGGCCACGTGGAATGCGGTCATATTTTGGCATGCAATGGAGGTGCACAGCCGATGAGTACCCCACAAGATCAACCAAAGTACTTGGGTAGCAAGTTTTATAAGGAAGATGCCTTTGAATGAGAGATGGAGGGAAGTAACCCTCATCTTACGACATTTGACCCTATGCATGGAGGAATGTGCCCCTTTTTTGTATTGGGGTTTAGTAGAATTCCTACTACGAGCAGAGTGCTATATAGACCACTTGGGATTCACTTTGTGCCAAAGAAACACTGCTGCTGTTTAGCTTGTCCAAACCGAGCTCATCCAACCTACGGTGAGCCAACGCCTCCCCACCATTGTGGCTGAGAGGAGTCAACTAGAGTATCGCCAAATGAGACATCTCTTCGCTGAAAGGACTCAAGCAGAGCGCTATAAGTGAGTTAACACAATGTGGGTACATTGGATGGATGCTTATGGAACGTACTACCCTCGAGGATGGCAAGCTACCATGCTTAGAATGAAAGAGCTAGTAGATGAAACGCCCAACATAGTGTATACTCCCACTACGGTATTGCAAGAGCTATAAGCCCCTAACCACGACCAATTTGCAAGTCCAGGTGAATCCATAGCTGATAAATTTTCCAGGAATGACACTTTAGACGAAGAGTAGAGTAAAGTAGCGTGAACCAGGTTCACGAATGTTATGTTATATGCCAATAAGTTGAATGTAAGCCTTTTAGTTTGTTTTCCCTAGAATGAAACACTAGGGTGATGGCAGTGTCAAGTGACTCTTACTTCACCCTACCAATGTTTGGAATGAAATAAATGCAAATGGGTACCTTCCGAGTGTTATGTGCCCACTAGTTTGTTTAAGCGTGTACATACATTTCCTTTAAGTAAGATGTGATGTGTATGCATAACTACGTGAAGGTTGAATTGAAACTAAACCCGTGGCTATACATAACATCCCTTGCCCACTTGCGAATCATTTCAATAACCAAGGAATCCTACTTCTATTAGTCCTAAAGTGATTGCATGCTAACCCCTAGTTGAAAATAGAACTAAGTAATCCTTTGTGTAAGTGTGCGACAGATGCCTCCATGATGCAAACAAAATCCAGATGCTACTGCCATGTAAATAATATGTCAGTTTAATAAACTTAAACCCCCTAAGTTTGGAGCTAGGACTGATCCTATGATATATGAGGAATGGCTTAGGAGAATGGAGAACCTGTTTAAGATAATGGAATGCCCTAAGAGGTTTAAGGTTCATCTGGTCTGGCCACCTATCTGTTTGAAAAAGAGGTTGAATTCTGGTGAGGGACAGTGAAACCTAGCGCAGGTGAACATGTGTTGACCTGGAACCAACTGAAAACTTTAATGGATGCTCAATATTACCCTCAAGATGTAAGAAGACCTGGAACCTGCGTTGACATGGAAGCAACTGAAAACCTAAGGCAGGTACTCTTAGCTGCGCTAAGACGCTAAAATGCTGCTAAAACAGGGGAAACTCTTTCTGTCTTGTTTTAGAATGTCTATCTAAATGCTAATCCAACCTAAAGTGTCAATAGCCTTAAGGATTTCCATCTAAGAAGTCCTAGCGGTGTGACCCCTCCCAGGGTTGGGGGTGTTACATAAAAAGGGACATAGGCTTTTAATTATCTAGACTCAATTCGCATAGTAAACGACAACTCTATGTATATGCATCGTTATGAATTGACATCTAATGGTATGACAGTTGGGCCATGACATATCAAGGTCATATATAGGTAGTTTCATTCTAAAACATGAATTGAAGTCACTTTTAGGATCAAAACGATTAACATGGAGACTTCTATAACACACTAAAGAATAAGGACATCATGTTACGTCACATCAACAATGATAGAACTTGAAGTAGCACTCTAGATCACATTGACATCATGCAGGGTTAACAACAGAGTACACCAAGGACTAAGAATCACAAGTAACATGAAAAAATGCACATAAGTCACTTTGTAGAGAAATGAAGTACTAAAAAATGACTTATGTGGCAGGGGGCCCAATGGAGGGGGTTACAGAAAAAGGCATATACTAGCATTACATGTCGATATGAACAATTTGAAAGGAAAATGCTATGGCAAGAATGTAGGTCGATTGGTGGTAAAAGTCCAGCATAGGTATGAACATAGGTCATTTAAGGGAGGTAGATACATGGTTTCTTGGTTATTATAGGTTTTGTGCACGGTTTGCATACCTAGCACTGCCTTGTATAGGTTAACTATCATTCAATGGAAGTTCAACTACCAAGGTGGGGTGGGTTCACCTAGGCATCGCCACCCGGAAACTTGTTGTTTTCGTTGAGAAGGAAGTCCACTACGTATTTGCTTAGAGGTCCTATGTTAATAAGTCGATAGTTATACTTAGCAAAGCATGTGATTTTCGACTTGTATGAATGGTTAAAAGACATGCAGACAAGATAATCGCGAGTTTTGATGGTGGGGAGACTTTCCCTAAGGTCCCTATTTGGAACTGATCGTCTCCTAAGTCAAAGATCCATACAATTGAACGGTTATTCTCATAGACATGTATCCAATGGTGGCAAGGTACAGGGAACTCGAATGCATTTCGAACATTAGATGACTAGGGAAAGTGCGGAGGTGTTTTATTGGTGATGCTAGATTTAATGCCCAAGTTCATGAATCTAGTATCGCACTTATGTCCTAGCTAACATAATGCTCTACCTTCGAGTCTCATTTAGAACTGGTTATTTCTAGATCATGGAAATATGCCATATGATGCTAGGCTCATGTATTTCTAATAATCGCATTGGCACACATATCTTGTGACTCAATTGTTAGCATATATTTCGACATGATTATGAGTACACTAGTGCGTTATCACTTCCCTTATGGGGTTCATAACAAGCACTTCAGTATACAATTTTGATTTCTAATATTAAAGGATGATAGCATGATAACACAGCAATCAGAAAGTCCATAACGGAAATAGTCTATGCAGGATGACCTTAATATAATAGGACAACAATGTTAACAAACATAGCATCCAACGAAGGTACAATTCTAAGGTTTTTCCACGAAGACTACCAAGCAATGCATTAAATTCATCACATAGGGTATAGTACAAGACAACTTAATCATGCCACATCCTTGGACCTACACTAGCGATGTCAGTCATTGTCTAACATAACTTTCCTGATGAGTGTAGAGTTAAGAATTTCAACAATAAGCATGGCACACTAGTATGCCATCCTATCAAACATAGGATACAAGGGTAAGAATATATGAATACAAGTTCCTATGGTTGCCTCATCATGCTTTAAACATGTGTGTATGCAGTTATTCAGCTATAACATAAGATCAAGGAATTCATGGAATGCAAATAACAACTCAGAGGTCATACCATGCCACGAATTACATAAGTTAAGCCATTTGGCTAATTCAGTCACATGCCAAACCATACTCAAGTCAAGCAAACACCAAGATCTACATTTACTAGATAATTTATTCACAAGACACCTGCATGACCGTGGATAACAAACCTAAGTAACTATATGGGCTACCATGACCTTACATTTTGCATAATGTTATGCTTATGCTTCAAAACATATAAGTTCGAGCTAGTGTCTCATGAAAGGGAGTCCAAATGAGTATATATGAGTGCAACCCTCATTCAAAACCTAGGATCGAGGGTATGCCTTAAGGTTTGTCCAAATTGTTAAAATCTAGCCACCGACAAGATAACAATGGCGTTGATGGTCTTACGTTTATACGTTGATGCTTTGCAACACATTTGCCTCATAAGGTGATTGTAGAAGTCTGAGGAACTCGTAATACGGAAGGGAAGGTTCTACCGCCTATTATGGGAAATACCTGCCTGTACTTGGTGTTAAAGCTTTAGAAGATGTCGAAAGATTATAGATCGTTGCCCCAGGAGGTAACGAGGTGATGCATGTGGTATAACAATTCAAAGTTTGTCAGGTTCTTCCTTTTATCTCCGTTCTAAGTGTGTTGAGGTTGACATAGCCAGGACACTATCAATCATATATTAAGAATACTGTTCCATGCCTTGATGAGCATAATGCCTAGCCGACTCGTGAGTAAGTGGTTACACGTTGGGAAGTTAGGAAGACTCCCTATATGAATAACAATCCAAATTAAGGCCTCATCTAAGTATTAATGGCACTTATACGAAAAGGCTCGGGAAAACACTTAGGCAACAATCAACAAGGCTCTATGACAATTACCCATATTGACATACACATATACGAAGTTCTCACTTAGTTCCTCTAGCAACTAAGAATTCAAGCAAAAGGGGTATCGTCTAAAAGAACTTTTTGTTAAGAAAAGCAATTTTTCGGTCACTTACTACCAACTTGTCATAAACACATCCAACAACGAATGCGTCTTGGCATGTGGGTATTCGAAACATCCATTTCCACATAGAAGTCTATGCTCTTAGAATGAGGCTCGAACATCATTGTAAAGCAAATACAAGTCTTCAAACGCAACAGTAAGGCCTAGCTATATAATTAGAAAGGTCTTTTACTGCAAGAGGAAAACCTTAACTCACTATTTAGGAGGGATCTTAACTTTCGAAGTCTCCAGGTTTCACAAGGAGAGTAGTTTAACTACTTCTAGCTCTTTCCCTACCAAGCATTGAGTGTGTCTGCCCACTCCATTATGGGGCCCGAGGAGCAAATCGTACTTAAGGGGCAAGAATGAGCTTAGAGTTAAGACTTTTCCAATCATTTGAATTCAAATCAAGCGTACTTTAAACTTTTGATTAAATCACCAAGATGCGTATACAAAAGACAGAAAAATCATTATTGAGCTAACACTTATATAATTCACAACGATACAAGTCATTTGGCCTATGCTCTAGCAAATGGTTCATTTATTCAATCCATGAGCTCACTTAAGCCGCAGATAGCTAGTTAAATGCACCAACGTTCACACAAAAACCGCATTTGCATACAAAAGCACGCATATATCACGTCATCATGAATGCGTTCCTAGATAACTATATGAAATGCAAGACTCAGGTCGTGGTATGTGGTCGTAGGATCTTGCTCTGATACCATCTGTAACGCCCCCAACCCCTAGGGTTAGGAGTATTAAGGACTTCTTAAATTCCGGGGCGAAACTGACAGAGTTTCTCCTGAAAACTGACCATTTCCCAAGCTTAAAGCCTTAGATTAAATTCCTGCAATGACAACTAGCTAATCCTAAAATATAATTAACTTCAGCTACAAAGACAACTGGCTAATCAAATAGTTGGCTCATATGGCCATACAGAGCTGTTTATAAACAATATGCATTACATGAACTAAAGTATTTTGTCTATGTACATTTACAACTGCAGGGATACATTATATTACATCATTTAACCTGTAAGTCTACTTCTATATGTGCACACATGCCCCTTTTCAAGCAAGGGGATTCCAAATTGACATATATAAATTGACTTCTATTTGTCACATTGAAAAGCTGGGAAAAAAGGGAACAGAGATGGGATGAGCTACCACACGCTCAGCGAGCATTTCTTAACTCCTTAAAAACCAAAACCATTTGCAGGCAATAATAATAAATAACAGTCACACAACATTATATATTACTATCATATTAGGCAATTATAGTCCCCAAGGAAAATCATCACCTCTGAACTTCATACCAAGCCACCCAAGCTCTTTTCTTAACCATTAACAACCAAACTTCCTTAATAATTAAACATTCAGGCACATAAGCAAGTAAGCAACTAGGATAGGGTAAAATGCTTTCGAATGCACATTTTGAAAATGTAGTGACTCATGTTGTATTCAAAGAATAGTTTAAAAATCACACTAGCCTCTCTAAGGCGCATATACTTTTTAAAGTTCCTGAAATACCCACATTGGTAATAATTCAAATCATTTTCTCATTTATTAGGAAAATATCTTCTCATTTCAGGCATAAGATCTCATATTGTGCTAGCTAGGGGAGATATGCACTTGTCCTATATGAGGTTGTCACTCACAACTCACGTTATCCCTAGGGTATACATAGCATAATATTTGGCCAAAATGCGTCTCAGTAGAGTTACTCTAACTTCGATATCGTACTCTGTGGGGCCAAAAGCTCACACCTTATCTTGAGTCCAGTTTCCCCTCAAGGTTTTATCACGCGTTACACATCATCGAACATTAACTTTAGGGAAAACAGCTCATGCCTTATCCTGCATTTGGTTCCCACCCTCAAGGTTTTATCACGTGTCATCAAAACATTACCCTTGTCAGGGTCTTCTAAGGTTCCCACTTCTGGGTCTAACTCCCTAGGCATGGCTAATTGCCTAGCACTATCTTAGCCTTTAAAACACGCTAAACCATTATAGTTATTAAGAGAAATCACTCTCACACACAGCGAGTCTCACCTTCAAGTGAGTCACGAACCATTTCTTTTTAATAGTTGCTTACATAGTTAAAACCATGTACGTCTAGCAAAATAACCCACAATCCTACTAATGGTTGATGCTTCTTTCATTTTCAATCAGAAGGCCTCTTAAAATCATAATGAGTCTACTAACTCGGAGTTCGAAACTTAAAGTAATCAACTGGCATATAATTCAATCTAAGTTTCGTAATTAACACCTTCAGTTGTCCTTTTTCAGTTCGTTTAAATCCTTTTAAACACAAAGAAAGAGATGTAAACAAACTAAAGCCTTAAAACATTTTTGAACTTGCTAATAGTTTGCTTTTTAACATCCCAGACCTATTGACTATTCAGTTGAGTTATTCACTGAGTAATTCGACGATTTAGGATCTTGTTAGGCCGCAAATACCTTAACAATTGAACAGGCAACTGGTGAACATTTAGAAACATTTGAATTTATGGAAACACTCTTTCTAATGACCCTTTTCAAAGATTTCTAAAGTTCATAAACCACTCACTTAGCATCATTTAAGCAATTCAAGAGGGAAAGGGTTTACAAATAGCACATTCGTATCACTTTGCAGAAATAGTTTCAGCTGAATCAACCTAATATCCCAAATCCTTCGCAATCCATATGATTACAATTAATATCAAACCTAGGCTCCCTTCTTACACAACACCGGCCACAAAAACCTCAAATCGCTTATTAGTTTCACCTCAGGCCATCTAACTACCAAGCTCGGTTCAATATCACAATAATTCAATCGATTAATTCACAAAACCAATATCCACAAGCAAAGTATTCATATGTAACCACTCAAAAAGAATTTAAACATGTTTAAACTAATTTTAGCGACAACATTAGAGCATAATCTGCGTACTTTACAATTCCCCAGATTGATAAATTAGCATAACTATGCATCAATTCAACATACATGGACCCCAAATTAGCCTCATCATTATTTTTACCAAATTTCAACCTCAAATCCTCCAATTACTTATAAAATTTTCAGAATTAAACTTGAACTACCCATAATCGTTGAAATTCGTTTGAAATAACTAAAATTAGGAGGAAGAGAAACACCCACCTCGAATCCAAGCTAAGGTTCTGATTAATGGGTTGTGTGGGTGATTTTTGGATGGCCAGAATCGTAGTTTCGTCCACTGCTGCTGTGTTGCTATTGCTGCCTATCCCCTTCTTCCTTCCTCTTTCTCTCGACCTTGTCCAGCCGTCGGGACACGGCCCAACTGACGGCAGTGGCGGTCGTGGTAGTGGTGGCGCTGGCGGTTCCTCGCGCTTTGTCCAATCCCGTTTCTTGATCATCGTTCTCTGTCGTCCTTCCTCCCTCTTTTTGATTCCGATGGTTCGCGGCTAGTCACCAAAGGGGTGCTTACGCACTGCCACCCTCCATTGTCTCTCCTCTCGCTCGCTCTATTGCTGGTGGTTGTCGAGGAGGGGTAGTGGGTTTTGGGGGTGCAAAACACCCCCTTGTCATGTGCGTGATGAAGAAAGAGGGCTTCAGCCCCCCTTTTTGATTTCCTTTTCCTTTTTTTGGTCAATTGCTAGTCAACTTTATTTCTCAGCCCCCAGATCACTAGCGCGCAGTCTAGACTCGGGTCTAAACATTCTAATAATCAACATTCTAATCAAATTCGGGAAACAACTAAATTAAACTATTGGCACAATTTAATGGCATAAATTAGCGCAAACTAAACTTCAAAATCAATAATAATAATAATTCTCTCTTTTTTATATAAAATTAGCACTTAAGCAAGCACATCAATATTAATCTAACTTAATGAAAATAATAAAATGCAATTCATAGTATCAAGAAACATACTAGATAGTTTAAATAAAATGCGGGTATTAAAACTTTATTTACATATATTTGGGAATCTATGAATACACCGCATTACATCATTAACCTTATAAAGCTGCATATATATGTGCACATAACATTTTTCAAAGCAAGGGGAAAGACTCCAACTTGGTATACAGAAGTCAACTTGTACTTGTCACATTAAAAACCTGGGAAAAGGGGAAATAGAGAGGGGATGAGCGTAATTAGGATATTCGGAAGTAGACTTGGTATAGGATATTTAGTTAGTCATGGTAACGAATGAACTACTCCTAAACCAATTATTTGAATTGTATCAAGAAACATACTAGATAGTTTAAATAAAATGCGGGTATTAGAACTTTATTTACATATATTTGGGAATCTATGAATACACCACATTACATCATTAACCTTATAAAGCTGCGTATATATGTGCACATAACTTTTTTCAAAGCAAGGGGAAAGACTCCAACTTGGTATATAGAAGTCAACTTGTACTTATCACATTAAAAACCTGGGAAAAGGGGAAATAGAGAGGGGATGAGCGTAATTGGGATATTCAGAAGTAAACTTGGTATAGGATATTCAGTTAGTCATGGTGACGAACGAACTACTCCTAAACCAATTATTTGAAGAATTTAATTATTCAAAAGCGTTAATGCGAGATTAGCAGTGCATGCTTAAAGTAAATCAAGTGAGCTTTAGCCAAAATGACTCATATTTCACAAATTATTTAGTACAAGACCTTTAAAAACAAATAGGCAACCCTAAACAGCAATGATTGCAACACTTGGGCATAGAACTCAATCACGACATGCATGCATCGTACACACTTGAATCAAGGCTAACAAAACCACGACTCAATTTCAGTAGCAGACTACAACCAGATTCAGCAGAACATGTAATACACGGCATCAAACACGCAGTTACACTTCATAAAATTCACATATTCTGACACAACTCTAACTCCTTCCTCACAGCACTATCCACAACAGTCCTTGAAATTATCTCAATTTTAACCTAAACAATTCGCCTACTTCCCATGGATTTTCAATTCATCAAAATGCCATTCTAACTGCCAGATCAAATTTCACAATTAACTCTTAAATATTTTGTAAAGTTATTAATAATTTAGGGAGCCAAGAGCCATCCATCTCGAATCCAAGCTAAAGGACCCATTCTAAGGGCTTTTGGGGCTAAATTTGGATGCTCAAGAGCCCAGACATTTGCTTTCTAATTCATTGCCCAACACAGACCTCGAATCAATCAGCCCCAGGCCCGATTCTACTGCCGTTTGTGCGGTTTCCGGTGGTCGCCGAAGCTAGGCTCAACCACTACCCGGTCGCCAACCTCGGTCGCACCGATCGCCGACAGTAGGTTGCTTTGCCTCGAGCCATTTCACTCAGTCTCTGTTGCTGGGTCTCTCTTTCTCTCTTTACCGGTGATTGCACGCGAGTCCGACTACTAAGTTGCCCTTTCCCTCTCTCTTTCTTTTTCCCCTCTAATGGTGGTCGGGGTTGCAGGTCACAGAGATGCTCCACCCTCTGTCTGCATTCGAGACACCAAGAAGAAGGACAGGGGGCATCAACCCCTTTTGACTTTTTTTTTGTTTTGGTTGTTTAATCACACTTACTAAACCGGGTTTAGTCCTAAATCATCTGATTTCGCTAATCTCGACCGCATATGCCCTCGCATAATTTGCTAATTTTGTGTAAGTATGCCTTGGCTTAATTTTTAGTGAACACACTAATTTCACGTAATTGTGTACAAATAAAGGAAATTAATAAAACTACTCCATATAAATATTACACCTAATTAGTACGCAATTAAATAGTCTAACATGGCCAATTAAATAGAACATAATTAATCAAAATATTAATCTAAATAGTTAGCCCCGGATTAAGAATCCGAGCTGTTACATGTGTCTGTTCATGGTGGTGCCCACGGTCTGTGGTGGCCTCCTTTCCCCTGGGTTGTCATATTTTCTCTCTGTTGTTCCACTTCCAAGCGGTTTTTACACTTGGCTACAACATTTTTGTAATAAAAATGGTTGTTTTCAGCCTCATTTCATCCCCATCATTCCATTTCCTCTGTTCAATTTCATCAATTAGATTAGAATTTAGTTTAGACTAGAGAAAGAGATAGTGAATTTAAGTGAAAATTTGCAAGGATTCTATGTCGGGTTTACAATCGATGGATTCAAGCACGTTATTTGGCTAAGTGTTTCTCTTCTCTTCTCTTCTCTTTTCTTCTCTTTCCTCATTTTTGGTTTTATGTTTTGTAATGTTGATTATCTTTTGTTGTTTGATTTTGATTTTATTCGAATAGTAGTTACGTTCTTGATCTGGTGTTAGTCTCTTTGATTATTTAAGAATTATTAGATTATTTTATTGGATCCTAGATGTTTATTGTCTTGTAAGGAGCTTGATCACTTTCTTGCATGTTTTAGGTATTAGATGAAGAACTGAAAGATGAAATTCGATGCTAGAATCCTAGGATTGACTTGATTGTGTGGAATCTTGAGAAAGTCACACCAATTGAGAAACTACAGTGGATGAAGATGAACATTTAGAGATGACGAAATCAACTTGAATCTTGAGTACCTCCACATTTTACCAACCCAATAAAAAGCATAAGTTTTAGATTAACACGTGACTTTTAAGTGAATTTACATGTGCAGAGTATAAGAACAATTAAGTTTTCATCTCATTCATAATGAAGTTTGCTCTTACTCTCCAGCAAAGATGTACGCATGATCCTTGATATTTTTAACTTATGCATTCATGATTTTGCTAAGTAACATAGGAAGTACAATATAGGGAAAGGCTCAGTTATGAGTAGCATATGTACTCTTAATCAAGTAGCATTGATGCAACTTCCTTTCTTATTATAGAATCCAAAAAGTGCAAATGTTACATATCGCGACATAGTAATGCAAGTTGTGTGACAAGAGCGTGCTACCTTTCTATAAATATGGAAATGCTAGAGTCTATAAATAGCTTTCTTACAACTAAATTAAGCATCTATTCCATCAAGAAGTGATGCAGTTGATATCAAACAACTGTCCTTGGATGATTTGCAGGCTCCAAAATACCAAGTGTTTAATTAAATAGAAAGATCAGCAAATAAATGTATAGGTGCTACAAGATAGATTACTACTTGAGTGATCACTAATCTTATACCACTTGATCAATAATCACATATCTATTGATTATGAAATAGGCAAGAGAAATATTCTAGCCAGTTGGAGAAAAGGGAACAACCACTTAAGTGCTCACTAATCCTAACCCAATTGATCGCCAATCACATATCTATTCAAGAAAAGGTTGAATTCTAACCAATGAGGAAAAAAGCAAACATTAAATTAATCCTTATTTCAATTGATCACCAATGTAATGCCAATTAATCACTGATATACTATCTATTGATCATAAAAAGGATAACAACTAAATTATAAGAATAAGGGAAAAAATTACCATTAATTTAAACGATCAGCAGAGTCATGCTAATGCATTGTTAATGACATGTGTATTGATCACTAGTCTCATGCCAATCGATCACCAATGTCATGTCTATTGATCATTAAAAAGAAAAGCAATAAATCCTAAGCAATGGTAAAAAAGTACACATTCAATTAAGTGCTCACTATTCTTATTCATATCAATCCCTAATTACATTTGTATTTGTGATACCCCCAATCCCTAGAGTAGGAGTATTAATGATATCTTAAAATTCTACTTAAATTCTGGGGCGAAAGGGACAGAGTTTCGCCTAAAAATGGGCTAAAACCAGTCTTCTACCCTTACAACGGGCTCCTGCACACGAGAAACGCACAACATATATTCATAAATCAACGAGTACACGCCAGAGATCACAACTCTATGGGCCACACACCCGGACTATACTAACCAATATAGTTCAATAATAGAAAGAATTGGAAAGTACAACTCCATGGATCACACTTCCGAAATACTAGGATGTTACATCCCAAAAGAAAATAACAACTCCAGTTATAAGACGACTGATAAATCAGATGGTCGGCTGACATGGCCATACAGAGCCACTTTTAGCCAATATGCATTACATGGATTACTAACTAGCTTACATGCATTCAAGAACTTAAATTACGTCATAATACGTTGCTAAGCTCACAATTTAACTACAAAAGCATATAAATCTACTTCTAGGGCAGTAAGGGAGGCTCCACTTTGGTTTACATGAATTGACTTCTACCTATCACTTTAGGAACCTGGGGAAAAGGCGAAAAGATAGGGGGATGAGCTACCACACGCTAAGTGAATGACTCCCAACCCCTAGAAACCAAAACAGTTGCATGTCATACTTTAAGTAGCACTTACACACATAATTTGATATATAATAACATATAATAAGCATGTAGGGTCTTCCACATCTGACGTCACCTTAATGACCTTTCTAGTATGATGGTAATCCTATAGTCCTTCTAATTTACGCCCAAGGAGCTTAAATGGCCTGAACTAAGTCTCTTATAGCTTAAACTAAGTCTCTTATAGCTTAAACTAAGTCTCTTATAGCTTATTGGTGGTAATTCCATGTTATATCAATATAAGATCATAAAATATAAGCATAATGTCATATAATACGCACACAAGATTCATTAGTAAGCTATCTCATGCAACAATTTAGGTATTGGATGTAACAAAACACTTAGTTCACATGTAAGCATCTAACGTCAAGGTGTTTAACCAAAATGACCAAGTGAGACTCCTTTTTGTAAGAGAGTAAGATTAATACATATCGCTTAAATCAATGGAAGTTCTTATAAAACTGTGATTATGCACTTGGAAGATAATTGAAACTCAGTAAAAATTCTTTTCAAGAAGTTATGCACCTTTTCAAATCTTTACACCAACATCACCCTCGAATGAGGCATTCACATCACATAACACGTACGAAATCATTTTCATAAGCATCGAAATATCATATCTGTGCTGGGTACAGGTGTGGCTGTCACTCACGTTCCATCATAGCAGTGAGATCGTTAGTCACATTTCATATTATCCTTGTTGGGATCTCCTAGGGTTCCCACTTCTGGATCTACTCCCTGGGCAACATATTACCCCTGTCAGGGTCTTCTATGGTTCCCACTTCTTGGTCTATCTCCCTTGGCATTAGGGTTCCCGAGAACCAGACATTCTCCTTAATCATTATACATGTAGCACCATTTTCCTAGCCAAAAACGTTTTAGATGCTTTTTCACCTCTAAATGCATCTACGTTAAAACTTTCACTATATCACAAACAATGATACTCTCATTCTCATGAGGCTCGAAGCATGAATGATTTCACATCGATTTAGAAAGCATAAAAATACTCATTTGGTAAAATATGCTTAAAACGTGTTAATGTTTGTATATTCATTCACTCTTCAAGACACGTGATATGGAAACTCATTTTTATATGTTAACAGTTGCATTCACACATGAATATCTTGATTTCTTTACATTTGAAATGCAATAGTCATTTCACACACATTTTGTCCCAAAACTCTCATTCTCATGAAGGCTAAACGCCTTAATAGGGCCATTTAGCTGTTAAAAAGCATACAATAATTCATCTTGTCAAATTGTGCTTCTAAATGAGTTAATGGCCAAATACGTATTCATTTTTCAAAGGAAATGTCATTAAAAACTTGCCTGAAAATCTTATACGCCCATAACTAACTCATAGTTAGTTTCGCTTAAAAGTATCCTTGTCAAATGAATGGTCTACAGTCATTACTAATCACCTAACTCAAGATGCGTATCATATCACAGTAGTTCACATACATGCTTATTAATGCATGCCTTTAAGCATAACATAAACATATTGATTCATAATCCACGTTGTTTCCAACCCAATGGCCATTTAAGTAACTTCGAGAAACAACTAAGGGATTTGTAAACATTCAAGTCGCTTGTTTAAGCAGTTAGGACGTTGTTTTAGCCATGGTAATGAATGAACTTCTCTTAAACAAATTACTTGAAGAATTTAAATATTCAAAAGCATTAATGCTAGAATGGTAGCGCATGCTTAATAGTGAATTAACCGGGCTTTAATCAAATAGGCCCATATTTCACAAATTATTCAACACGAGACCCTTAAACATGAATATACAACTTGAACAGCTAGGGTTGCAACCCTTGGCCATAGAACTCAGTCGTAATATACACATATAGTACATACAAGTCATAGACTAACAAAATCACAGTCTTGATCCAGCAGCACGCATTCGAAGGCTCGAAGCATTTGACATCTACATATTGTTATGACGATACTCTAAACAAGTTCAAGATTCATGTAAGCATGTTCAATCACGGGAGCAAGTACACAATTAGCATATCTCAACACTTCCGTAATTTGCTAGTTTAAAACACTCAACCCGAACTTCCTTCTTGCACCATCGACCACAACAATCCTCAAAATCATTTCAGTTCAGCCCAAATGATTCATCGACTATTTGGAATTTCTCAACTCCTAGCTTATAGTTTCAACCTAACTACTAAATCAGATATCACAAATATTTCAAAAAAATTTGTAAATTAATAGTAGGTTTAGGGATCAGGACCACCCACCTGGACTCCAAGCTAGGACCTGTTCCGAGGGCTTTTGGGTGCTGTTGTGGATGCTCAAAGAACTCAAAATTTTGACTCCTAATTTACTGCTACACTTAGGTCCGAAGCGAACCAACCCAAACCCTTGATCTTTCCTTCCTCACGCTATTGTTCTGAACCAAAGTTGCTGCCCACTCCCCTAGCACGTTGCCATGGTGACTGGTGTCAATTCTAGCCAGGCGTGGTGGCTTTTAGTGGCTCTGTGGTGGCTAGGTTTTCAAAAGCCTAACTTAGCTGTCTCACTGGATCTCTTTCTCTCTCTCTCTCAAAATTTGTCGAGGTGGCTGCTGAGCAAACTGGGAGATCACCAGTGTCGCGTTGCCACCATGCCGCTGTCGACACGCTGCCTGGCTGGCTCACTTTTCTCTCTCTCTTTTGCTTAATCTCTCTCTGTCTCCCTCTTGAGTCGTGGGGTTGTTGCATGGAATGGGCAGCATGGCGGGCAGTGACTAGCAGCAGCCGGGGAGTCGCGCCATCCGCCGCCTTCTCTCTCTCTTTATCGGCCTCTCTCACCCTCTCTTTCTCTCTCTCTCTCTCTCTGTCGGGGTTGCGAGGCTGGAGTGAGGAACCCCCTTTCCCTGTCGTGCTTTTATTAGGAAGAAGAAGGGGCTTCAGGCCCCCGTTTTGATCCCTTTTCCCTTTTTTTGTGTTGTTGCTTACCCCTTCAACTAATATTACCCGCCTAATCTCGTGTATCTTAGTCTAAAGTCAAGGCAGTAACACAATCGCTCATCGATTTATTCATTCCTGATAATAAGGTTCGGTCTAATATTTAACGAAACTAATCCCAAAACTTGACAATCTAGTCGTGTTCGAGAAACGACTAAATTAAACTATTGACACAATTTAATGCCACAAATTAGCACGAATTAAATTTCAAAATCAATAATAATAATTATCGTCTTTTTAGTGACATTATCACTTGAGCAAACACATTGATACTAATTTAATTTGGCTAAAATAATAAAATATGACTTCGTAATAGCAAGAAACAAGCTAGATAGCTTAAATAAATTACGGGTATTACATTCTCTCCCCCTTATAAGAATTTCTTCCTCGAAATTCGAAAGTTCACAGGTCAGTCAAGCACAGGATACATACACACGTACTATGATCTACACAACTTGCACTAGGATTCAAAAAATTTCGTTTGGAATCAGCTGTATCTTTTAAATTGAAAAAGAGCTTATGGTATCCAGTCTCCTCCTTGCCAATCCTCTTCAAGCGTCTACTCACTGTATTTAGGCACTGAAGGCAAATCGCATCGAAAAGGGGCAAGTGAGTTGGCATGGAAAACCATGTTAAATGTATTTTAAAAACGAACACAGGCCTTCAATTTCGTAAACATTATCTGCATTATGACTAATAAGTCTATGCATACACATCTATGAGTTGGCATCCAAAGGCATGACAACTTGGACATAATAAATCAAGGTAATGTACTGGTAGTGTCATTCAAAAGCATGCAGTAATCGAAGTATTTTAGAACCAGGTTAATTAACCAAGGAATTTCATTCCACATCAAGGTAATGGAAATGTCGTGTAGCATCACTTAGCATCACTTTAAACGCAAGACACTCCAACCAAAATCCGAAGCCACAATCACTTCAGGGAAAATTAACAACTCAATATCCTTAGGACAAGAAAAGTAGGCGGCATCAATCAATTTCACAGACATATGGAATGCATACTACTAAGGAAAATACATGGAATTATTAATTTGATAAGCGAATAACCAACTCGGGAAAAATGGTGTAATTGGTACACGGGACACTAGCAGGGAAGGTTCTATGTATCACTGGCACATGCTATTTAAAGGACGTGGTAAGGTTGTTCCATGGGTGAAGATAAGTTTGATACCAAGTTCATGCATCAAATAGTGCAATTATAGTCTAGTTGTCATAGTATTTTACCTTAAGGTCTCTATTTAGAACTGATTATTTCTGGATCATGAAGATATGCAAATAGAATGCTATGCTCACTGATTTAAATCCAAACCTATTTTTATCCTAATTTGATTATCTAAAGAACATACCTCAGCACAAATGGTTACATCTTGTCATACACTTCAATTAATCATATCAACAGTCATATTCCATACAACACTTGTTCGTATAGCTTCATTATGGCCATGAGTATATCTAGTACTTTTTCGTTTTACTCAAAATGCTTATAAGCAAGCACACGGATGTGTAAATATTGTTTCTTGGTTCAAAAATAGCAGCGGTAATATACAAAATAATAGCACGACATCCCAATCACAATGTGCCCATTGATGTAAGGCCATGCACAATAACCACAGTATAGTAAAATAGTAAGGGCACCAAGCATAGTGTTTAACATATTACTACTCTAGAATCTCCTATGGGAAACCCACAAGGCACATGACACGTATAGCATAAAACATAGTATAAGGTATCTTAGCCATGTCATGCCAAGGCATTTAGTTGAATTATACCAAAGGTTATTTCACATAAATTCATTAATAAGCCTTAATGTTAAGAGTTCAATTATAAGCATTAGGTACATTGATATCTCATCCAATCAAGCATAGAATACACGGCAAGTGCCAACTCCTATAGTTGCCACCTCATGCTTTAATTATGTGTGTATGCAGTTGTTCGACTAGAACATGAGATTAGAGAATTCATTGAATGCAAATAACGACTCAGATAAGTCATGCTTACAATTACGTTTTGTGAGTTACCCATCAAGTTTAGAGCATTAGATTAAGGTATGATCCTGGACACACTAGCATGCCTTGCTTCTCAAACATGACACGTGCAAGAGTTTAGACATATGTGGTTGCAAGCTCTAACAATCAGTATGCCATATATTAAGTAATAGGTATATGATTGCTTAAACTATGTGGTAAGGTAGTAGAGTTTGTAGAGGGTAAATAATGACTTAGAGGTCACACCGAGCAACAAATTTCATAAGTTAAATCGTTCAAATAATTTAGCTATGTGCTTATCCAAACTCAACCCAAGCAAACTCTAAGAAGTCCATTTACTGCACAATTCTTTCATAAAACGTATAACTGATCATGAATAACAAACTTAAATATCTATATAAGCTTCTATGGGCTTTAGATTGTATACAACGCTATGGTTATGCTTTAAAATATTCAAGCTCCGAGTGGTGCCCCACGAAAAGACATCTAGGTGAGTATAGATGAGTGCAACCCTCATTTAAAACCTAGGGTCAAGGATATTCCTTGAGGTTTGTCCAAATTGTTAGGATCTAGACACCGATAAGCTGACAATGGCGTTAATGGTCTTACCAATATACGTTGAGGCTTCACAACATATTTGTCTTATAAGACATTATAAGACAATTGTGGAGGTCCGAAGAAGTCTTAGTATGGATGGGAAAGTTCTACATTCTACTATAGGGCATTCAGACTTCTGCACTTGGTATTATTGCTTAAGAAGATGTTCAAAAGGTATAGATCGTTGCCGTATTAATGCTTAAGAAGATGTTCAAAAGGTATAGATCGTTGCCGCAGGGGGTAATGAGGTAATACATGTCGTATAACAATTCCAAAGTCTATTAGGTTCTCCCTTTTATTTCCATTCTAGGTGTGTTGGGGTTGATATAGCCAAGACACTATCAATCCTATAACAGGAATAGCATCTTGCGCCACGATGAGTATAATGCCTAACTGACTGGTGAGTAACAGCAGCTGGATGCTAGGAAACAAGGAAGAGTCTCTATGTGAATGACAATCCAGATTAAACCCTCATCTAATTATTGATGGCGCGTATACGAAAGGCTCATAATAACACTTAGGCAACAATCATCAAGGCCCTATCACAATTTCCTATAATGACACGTGTATATACGAAGTTCTCACTCAATTCCTTTAGTAATTGAGAATTCATGTAAAAAGGGGTATCGTCTAAAAGAACTTTTAGTTAAGAAAAGCAATCTCTAATCACTTACCGACAAGTTGTCATGGACACATCAAGCAATGTATGCATCTTGGCATGTAGGTATTCAAAACATCTAGTTACACATAAAAACTTATGCTCACAAAACGAGGCTCGAACATCATTGTAAAGAAAATTGAAGTCTTCGCATGCAATGGTAAAACCTAACTATATAATTAGAAAGGTCTTTTAATTTGAAGAAAAACCTTAAGTCATTATTTAGGAAGGATCTCAAGGTTTCAAAAGGAGAACAATTTACTTGCTTCTAGCTCTTTCTCTATCAATCATTGAGTACGTCTGCCCACTCCATTATAGGGCCCGAGGAGTAAATCGTACTTTAGGGGCAAGGATGAGCCTAGAGTTAATACTTTTCCAATCATTTGAATTCAAATCATGTGTACTTTAAACTTTTGATTTAAATCCCCAAGTTTCATATACAAAACAATCATTATTGAGCTAACACTTAGCTCATATATGAGAACGCAAGTCATTCAGTCCATATTCTAACAAATGGTTCATTCAATCAATCAATTAGCTCACTTAAGCTGCATGTAGCTAATTAAACGCACCGAAATTCATACCAAAACCACATTTACACATAATATCATGTCATATACCACGTCATCATAAATACGTTCCTAGAAAACTATACGAAATGCAAGACTTAGGTCACGGCCTGTGGTCGTAGGACATTGCTCTGATACCATCTGTAATAGCCCCAATCAATAGCGTAGGAGTATTAAAGATTTTCTTAAAATTGTGCTTAAATTATGAGGTGAAATGGACAGAGTTCAGCCTAAAAATGGGCTAAAACCAGTTTTCTAGCCTTATAGCGGGTTCTTGCACTCGATAAACACACAACATATATTCATAACTCAATAGCTAAAGGCCAGTGATCACAACTGTATGGGGCCACACATCCGGAGTATACTAAATAATATAGTTCAATAACAAAAAGAATTGGAAAGTAAACTCAACGAATCACACATCCGAAGTACTAGGATGTTACATCCCAAAAGAAAATAACAACTCCAGCTATAAGATGACTGATAAATCAGATGGTATGCTCACATGGCCATATGCACTACATGGCTTCAGTAACTAGCTTACATGTATTGAAGAACCTAAATTACATCACAATACGCCACTAAGCTCACAATTTAACTACAAAAGCATATAAGTATACTTCTAGGGCAGTAAGTGAGGCTCCACCTTGGCTTATGTGAATCGACTTCTACCTATCACTTGAGGAACCTGGGGAAAAGGACAAAAGATAGGGGGGTGAGCTACTACATGCTCAGTGAATGACTCCCAACTCTTGGAAATTAAAACAGTTGCACATCAAACTTTAAGTAGCACTTACACACACAATCTGATATATAAAATCATATAATAAGCATTTAGGGTCTTCCACATCTGTCGTCACCTCAATGACCCTTCTAGTATGATGGTAACCCTATTCTCCTAATTCATGCCCAAGGTGCTTAACTTGCTTGAACTAAGTCTCTTATAGCTTATTGCTGGTAATTCCATGTCATATCAACATAAGATCACACAACGTAAGCATAACATCACATAACACGCACAGATGATTCATTAATAAGCTATCTCATGCAACAATTCAGGTATTGGATGCAATAGAACACTTAGTTCACACATAAGCATCTAAAGTCAAGGTGTTTAAACAAAATGACCAAGAGACACTCCCTTTTGCAAGAGAGTAAGATTAATGCATATCGCTTAAACCAATGGAAGTTCTTATAAAACTATCGTTATGGACTTGGAAGATAATTGAAACTCAATAAAAACTCTTTTCAAGATGCACCTCTCAAATCTTTACACCAACATCACCCTCGAACAAGGCATTCACATTAGATAATACGTACAAAATCATTTTCAAAGGCATCAGAATTTCATTTCTGTGCTGGGTACGGATGAGGCTGTCACTCACATTCCATCATACCAGTGAGATTGTCACTCACATTTCATATTATCCCCGTCGAGATCTTCTAGTGTTGCCACTTTTGGGACTACTCCCTGGGCAACGTATTACCCCCGTCAAGGTCTTGTAGGGTTCCCACTGTCGTATCTATCTCCCTAGGTATTAGGGTTCCTAAGAACCGAGCATTCTCCCTAATCATTATACATGTAGCACCATTTTCCTAGCCCAAAACATTTTAGATGCATTTCTCCTCTAAATGCGTCTACATTAAAACTTTCATTATATCATAAACAATGACATTCTCATTCTCATGAGGCTCGAATCCTTAATGATTTCACATCGATGTAGAAAGCATAAAACCACTCATTTGGTAAGATATGCTTACAACGAGTTAATGTTTGCATATTCATTCAATCTTCAAGACAGGTGATATGAAAACCCGTTTTTAAATGTTAATAGTTGCATTCATATATGAATATGTCGATTTCATTACATTTAAGATGCAATAGTCATTTCACACATGGTTTGTCTCAAAACGCTCATTCTCATAAAGGCTAAACGCCTTAATAGGGTGATTAAACTGTTGAAGGGAATACAACCATTTATCTTGTCAAATTATGCTTCAAAATGAGTTAATGGCCAAACTCGCATTCATTTCTCAAAGAAAATGTCGTCAAAACTTGTCTGAAAAGCTCATATGCGTACAACTCATTCATAGTTTGTTTCGCTTAAAAGTATCCTTGTCAAACGAATGATCTATAGTTATTACTAATCACATAACTTAACATGCTTGTCATATCACAGTATTTCGCATACATGCTTATTAACGCATGCCTTTAAGCATAACATAAACATATTCATTCATAATTTGCACTGTTTCCAACCCGATGGCCATTTACGTAACTTTGAGAAACAACTAAAGGGTTAATAAACATTCAAGTCGCTTATTTAAGTAGTTAGGATGTTGTTTTAGCCATGGTAATGAACAAACTACTCTTAAACAAATTACTTGAAGAATTTAATTATTCAAAAGCATTATTGCTATAATGGTAGTGCATGCTTAATGGGCTTCAATCAAACTGACTCATATTTCATGAATTATTCAATGCGAGACCCTCAAACACAAATAGGAAACTTAAACAGCTAAGGTTGTAACACTTGGACATAGAACTCAGTTGTGATATACACACATAGTACATACAAGTCATAGGCTAACAAAATCCCAATCTTGATCCAGCGGCACGCATTCGAAAGCTCGAAGCATTTGACATCTACATATTGTCGTGATGATACTCAAAACAAGTTCAAGATCCATGCAAGCACGTTCAATCACGAAAGGAAGTATAAAATTAGCACATCTCAACACTTCCGTAATTTACCAACTTAAAACACTTAACCTGAATTCCCTCCTTACAGCATTGACCATAAGAATCCTCAAAATCATTTTAGTTCAACCCAAATGATTCACCGACTACATGGAATTTCTTAACTCGTTATAGTTTCAACCTAACTACTAAATCAGATATCATAAATATTTCAAAAACATTTGTAAATTAATAGTAGGTTTAAGGATCAGGAACCACCCACCTAAACGCCAACCCAGGACCTGTTCTAAGGGCTTTTGGGTGCTGTTGTGGATGCTCAAGAACCCGAAATTTTGACTTCTACTTTGTTGCTGCACTCAAGTTCGAAGCGAACCAACCCAAACCCCTCATCTTTCCTTTCTCACTCTACTATTCTGAACAAGAGCGCTGCCCCCTCCCCTGGGGCATTGCCATGGTGACCGGGGTCCATTCTAGCCAGGCATGGTGGTGTTTGTTAGCTCTATTGTGGCTAGGGTTTCAAAGCCCTAACCCTGTTATCTCACTTGATCTCTCTCTCTCTCTTAGTATGTCGCGGTGGCTACTGTGCAAATTGGCCGGTCGCCGATGTCACGTTGCCACTATGCCGCCATCGCTGTGCTACCTGACTGGCTCCCTTCTCTCTATCTCTGACTCAATCTCTCTTTTTCTCTCTCTTGAGTCATGGGGTTGTTGCTTGGAATAGGCAGCGGGGTGGACCGTGACCAGCAGCTGCCGAGTCGTGCCGTCCGACACCCTCTCTCTCTCTTCCTCGGTCTCTCTCACCCTCTCTTTCTCTCTCTTTGTCAGGGTTGCAGGGGTTAGGGTGAGAAACCCCCCTCCCCTGTCATGCTTTTCCTAGGAAGAAGAAGGGGTTTCGACCCCCCTTTTGATCCCTTTTCCCTTTTTTGTGTTGTTGCTTGCACATTCAACTAATATTACCAGCCCAATCTTGTGTATCTTAGTCTAAAGTCAAGCCAGTAATACAATTGCTTATTGATTTATTCGTTCCCAATAATAAGGTTTGGTCTAATATTTAATGAAACTAATCCCAAAGCTTGACAATCTAGTCGTATTCGGGAAATGACTAAATTAAACTATCAGTACAATTTAATGCTGCAAATGAGCACGAACTAAATTTCAAAATGAATAATAATAATAATCGCCTTTTTAGTGACATTATCACTTGATCAGGCACATCGATACTAATTTAATTTTGCTAAAATAATAAAATACGTCTTCGTAATAGTAAGAAATAAGCTTGATAGCTTAAATAAAATACGGGTTCTACAGTATTAATTATTAACTATACAAGAACTGAATTCCAACCAAGTACCAACAAAATGAACACTTACTTAAATTATCACCAATGTCATGCATACTAATCACCAATTATGTGTCTAACAATCACTAACTACTCAAAGGACTATAAGCAACTAGTATCCCCGTACTCACCACTACTTCCTTCAATTTTTCACCTTTGTCCTTTCACAATAATTTACAATGCTCTTCATATGCGCAGAAACCATGTTGGTAGCTTATGTCAGGATCCTGTGGTAGTACTCTATTGAGCATGAGATTTTAAAAAAATTAAATTTGTTAAATTAATCTTCATTTATTCAATGTGCACCTGTTATCGGATATTGAATAAAAAAAAGTATATTAAAAAAATACACTTGACATGACAAACAAATGTTGGTGATCATATGAATAGAGCATGCCTTCAACCCACAAAATCTTGGCTCCAAAAATATGTTCCTTTAATTGCTATTAGTATTGTAAGAATAATGGTTAAGGGGGAATAAAAAAAAATTGGTACTAGGTTTGGATTAACTGTACTCAGCCCATTTGTTGGTCCTAGAATTAAAAATTAATTTTGGGTTAAAAGGAAAAGGAATATGTTCATAATAAAGAAAAGAAAAAAAGGCAAAATGCATGGAGAAGTTGCTTCCATGACTTTTTGGGATCACCACTTCCCCACTAACACTGCTATGTGGGAGCAATTAGCAAACTAGATGCATAACATTTTTTTTAAAAAAACGAAACCCGTTCCAAAAGCCCCATATAAAACAAAAGAGATGGAATCAAAAAAAGGAGAAGAAGAAAACAAAGGGAGGAGAGAAGGAGGAAGTTGCAGGCATAGTAGATTAAAATAATTGGAGAAAAGGCAAGACAAAAAAAACCCACTCAAGTGAATACAGATGTTGGTGATCATCAGAGCATAGATTGGTATACAGGAAAAGAGAATTCTGAGTAAGGAGCAGAGACAAGGTAGGTGATATTTGATCTAAAAGTACAAGTAATGGCACTATCTTTGATCCCTACAAGTAATCTCAACATCTAAAATTTTGGATTCAAGAGGATCCCGGTTTGCAAAGACCCTTAAAAATGTGGAGTTTGCAAAGACCCATGAGTCGTTGGTTCTATATGTGAATCATAACTGATATCATAATGGCATTGTACCGGGATTCTTTATCAGGGGCTATTCATAGATATCACCTCCATTTGTATATATCATTATGAAATTAAGGATCCCAACAAAATGAGATGGGATATGTTTATCCAATTGTATTTGAGGGGCAGAGACATATTATAAGCATTGAGCACTCATATAGTATAAGGTCTAGTTACCATCGATATTAGAAATGAAATAAAAAAAGCTAAAAAGCTTAGTATCTCTTAAGCGAATTTGTTGAAGGTTTGCTACTGTTTCAGGTTATTTAAAATGAATAGCCCTTATTCGCTAATTACCTCTTTGACTCTCAACCCCTATTTGGATCCACAAGGATCGATAATGGGTTGGTAATCAAACCTAGTGGGTAACTTGTTATGAATTTGGGAAGACTGAAATGGAATACCCATAAATTTTAAGTTGGAAAGGACTCCTACATTCGAATTCGCAAGGATCTCAGGTTTTCAAGGACGTACAAATTTAGATTTGCAAGGATCTTGAGTTCAAAAGGACTCCCAAATTAAATTCATGGAACCAAAACCATGATGATTTATAATATAATCCTTGCATTTTTATTTTTATTTTTATTTAATTTTTTAAAATTTTTTTGATTCCAAGCCAAGATTTCATGTTAGTGCAGGTCACCAAGTTCCAAAGATTTCTAACATAATATTTGGGTGTTTAAATCTTTTAATAATCAAACTCCAAAAAAAAAAGAAAAACAAAAAGAAGTGTTTCTTTGCTTCTTACGTTGGTTGCCATAGTCATGTTGTATAAATTTTCCTCTGCCTCCTTCTTTTGTGGTTCCAAAAAAATGATAATAGAAGGAAAGTTTTTTTAAAAAAAAAAATTAGTAAGAACATGCAGAGGACAATGAAGGTCAGGCATACAAGGGAACAAATGGATTGAGACTAATCTCATTAATTTTGGCTTGTAAATTCTTCACAGGTAGGAATCATGAATGTATTCATTGAAGTTGTTTAATTTAAGTCAAGTTTATCTTCTTAAGGCCATAAATACATGAAATGCAGGGATTTAGACCATTATAACAGATTTATGCTAAATTTTTGGGAGCAGCAATAAGGATACAGTAAATTAAATATGTTTTTACTCTTAAGTCTTAAAAGGATTTAAGCCCAATTTCCATCCCTTGGGACCACCAATTCTTATGAGTTTGTGAGATGTTGATCCTTGCGAATCTCGAGTCCTTGCAAACTCATGGAGTGTGGATCCTTGCAAATCTTAATATGTTCATACGATTTAGTTTCAAATAAATAAATAAATAAAAGGGACTTCGCATATTCTTATAGAGTTCTTAACATAGGAATTCCCAATAAGTGTTGGACTCTTCTTCAAATAAGTGATAAGCTCTTTCTTATTTTGTTTGGTTAAAAAAAAAAGAAAATAAACGTGGGCATGTGACTTGTTTCAAATGAATGGGTTACTCAAATTCCCTTAAAATCAGGGGGAGGGAAACAGAAGTGACTCATCGCCACTTTGTTAAAAAAAAAAAAAATCTGGCTAAGTTTAAAAGGGGTGGAGGGCCATGGTGATATGTTGTCAACCTAATTTGGTAGGTAAATAAAAAAATAAGAATGGAATGCCTGAATTCCCATACTATTACAAGGTAAAAAAATTCTATAACGTGTTGAATGCATGAGTCTAAAAAAAACAGGGAAGTCAAATATAAGTTATCAAATTAAATTGTATTGTCAAAGTATGAACAAATTAAATCCTCTGTTTAAAGGGAGTCATTTTCCAATTGATATGTATACCTTCGTTGTGGCTTTACGTACCAAAATAAGTCGATAAGGACATGAGTTCCAAAGAAATACAAAACTGATACCCCCCACTTCACAGAAAGTGAATTTTCTAAGTTAATTGTACCTAATTTGTCCAAAATCAAAATCTAAGCCCCCCAAAAATCTAAGTCGACCAAATTTTCAACTCCACAAAATGAACCTAAAATCTAATTTATCTTGCCCCTTCTTTCACAAAAAGAGCAAAATTACAATTCTATGACCCTTGGTTACGCATTATGTAACCAAAACAAATAAAAAATCAAGCTACTCAAAAAAATCAAATCCTTCTCAAACTCAGAGTCCACCAAAATGGACCAAACCATAACCAAATATACAACCAAGTTCACCAAATTCCCCCCTGATGCAAGCCTTAAAAAAAAATTTAAAATAATAATTTTTAGTCCAAGAACTACGTCGATTTCATCCCACTAAGGGTACATAGGAAACCCATAAATAGATTTCGGGTGCAATAGAAGGTTAAACAAAATTAATGCACCGATCCCAACAAAGACTAAAGTCGATAAATAAAAATCGTGAAATGGCTAAAAATACACCTTAGTTATGACTTTTTAAAAAAATCAACCATCAAAATTAAATCCAAAATTATGGTCATTTTTTTAGGCCAACATAAATAATTAAAACCATATCGAATGGTTAATAACTTAACCAAAATAAAAGATAAATTAAATCAAGCAAAATTAAAGAACTACGGTTGGTTTGATCCTCTATAAAAGAGGTACGTAGGCAGCTCACGACAAAAGAATGATCGCAACCCAAATTCCAATTCAAATAAAATTACCCGTTTCTTGACCTACACATGAAGACTGTGTACGTATAATACTCTTCCTAGAAGGTGCCTGTACAACCACTATCTGATGCAATTAGGTTTTGGAATTAAAAACGTAATGATTGTTGATCCAAATTATATTAAGTCTTATTAATGCAAAACAAGATAAGAAAAAAAATGAAACAGAACTAGTCGGAATCGAAAGGTGGTCTCTCGAGAAGCGGACGTAATTAAGAAGGTTCATCCTCTTGAATAGGGTCGTACTCAAAATAAACCAATGTACATTTTTGTATGTCGGAAAGTTGTGTTGTGCATATTATTTATTTGTATTAAATTTTTGCTCAACATAATTTTTGGCACACCTGGTGGGACCCTATTTTCCTTTTCATCTCCGATTTGTTTATGTTCACTAATATGTGGTATTTTCTATCTTTTGTTTGTTTTGTGTTTTGTGTGTTTTTCGCCCGGGAAAGGTGGCACCTCAAGTAAATCTCAACTTCAACGAGCTTCCCGTCACCATTGTAGTTAAGCATGGGATGCTTACGGTAAGGAAGAGTGTCCAGATGGTCTTCACAACAGGACCACGATCCACCCTTATTGAATTTCCATTGTCAAATTTAATGGAACCTCTACGGGGTCTCGAAAGCTCAAGTAGGCTTGCCCCTATGACCGACAGACCGCTAACCAAGAAAGCGGTCAAGAACCTAAAGTGTAATAAGCGCAAAAGCAATAAGCTATGCGCTAAGTCTAGCGCACCCAAGCTAGATCCGTCACCAGCCCAGGAGCTAGGCAAAACGACTTTGAGGAGGGCTTCTCAACAAAGGCCATCCTTCATAGCACGCCCGTCAATGGCTATGCCGCCCAACCCAGTGTTAGTTCCCCATTGCAAGCCTATTCCAACTTGGAGGGGAACCCTAACGATGGGGGCATTAGCAAACCGAGCCACAACCGATGTATACTTACCTCAACAAGATTCAATCTCACAACAACACTCAAAGTAGACACGGATTGATGGTGATGAAACCGAATGCAAAGATGAGAAACAAGAGATTAGATAATCAAGTGACCTTTCAAGTGATAATCCTAGGAGCCACCCTTGGAGAACACTTGGGCAATCTCTTTAGATAAACTAGTTACAGAATTTAATCACCTACTAGTTGAGAAAAAGAGACCTAGAGACCCACTTGAGTTGCCAAGCTCAAGATATAGCACTAGGAGTTTTAATGGAGAGAGTTTTTCAAACTCACAAAGTTCATACACTCAAAAGTGATTACAAAATGAGAACCAAGGCTGGGTTTGCTCTCCTTCAGTCATGTCCTCCCTCCCTAGGCAGCAAAACTAAGCTAGTACACATGGGGAAGAGTCCACACATCCCATCGGTCACTTACTTAGTCTAATACATCACTTACTAACTTAATCTACCTCATTAGGGCTTATGATGCCTCCCAAATGAGATGTCAAGCTTACAAAGATCCTAGAATGCAGAAAAAGAGTCAATTCAGCAAGTGGGCAAAGCTAAACCCAAGAAATAAACCCCTTTGTACCGGCTAGTGAGCAACCGTGTAAAAGGGTGTTTTGCTTGTCTTTTTGGCTAGATAAAACCAACACAAGGGGGTGCTTTGGATGGGATTTGAACCCATGATCTGTTAAATATTTATGTTCCCTTTCATGCCCTAAAATTTCAGAAAGAATGGCCTTAAGTTGTTAGACCAAACTTCCCTCTAATTCGGACTATGTTGGATTAGTGCCTAGCCTGCAGCGTTGAAAAGAACTTGCTGTTTGACTGACCTAATGACCTCCAAATCATTTGCAACGTGTTTTATTGGATTCCTAACATCTTAAAATTCAAGAGAGGGGGGCAAAGCAGTCAATCGTCCCCTCGCCTTCAAGTCCCAAAAGGTGCACAAAACCATGTAAATTACTGGTCGAGTCTGCCCATATTCTGTCCGATTGCTCAATGGTGTTTCTGACCAAGGCATGAATGTCCTTGACTTCCTTGGAGCTTGAATAGATGTGTAGGGTAGCTGTTTTCTCATCCAAGGCTTGATCTTGATGGTCCGCATCATTCTCCTTGGCTTGATTGGAGTTTGACCTCAAACTCGATATTTCGTCATCTTCATCATAGTATGGACTTAAGTCAGCCACATTGAAGGTGGCGGACACCCCATACTCACCAGGAAGGTCTACCTTGTATGCATTTGGACCAATCTTCTCAAGGATTTCAAATGGTCCATCCGACCTTGGCATTAACTTGGACTTGCGCTTGCTTGGGAGCCTTTCTTTCCTCAAATGGATCCACACTAAGTCCCCGAGCTGAAAATGAGCCTCTCTTCTCTTCTTGTTGGCATAGGACTTAGCTTGCTCATTGAACTTTTCAATCTTCTCCCTCACCTTGGTATAAAGTTCTTGAATCTCTCTTACTCTTTTCCCGGCTTCCCAACAAAACTTAGTGGGATTACAGATAGGAACAAGATTGAGGGGAGTCCGTGGGTTGTTCCCATACATTACTTGGAAGGGTGAGAGACCCGTGGCCTTGCTTGGGGTTCGGTTGAAGGCAAATTCTGCATAGTAAAGCAACTCATCCCAACCTTTAACGTTCCTTTTCACCAATACTCGGAGTAGGGTGCCCAAGGTGCGATTTGTTACCTTGGTTTGGCCATCCGTTTGGGGGTGGCAAGAGGTGTTGAACTTGAGATAGGTGCCAAGCTTCTTCCACAAGGTGAGCCAAAAATGACTTAGGAATTTTGTATCACGATCAGACACCATACTCCTTGGAATGCCATGTAGACACACAATCTCCTAGAAAAAAAGATTAGCCACTTGTGAAGCATCAAATGGAGTATGACAAGCCACAAAGTGAGCCATCTTTGAGAATCTATCCACTACCACCATGATAGAATCCTTATGCCTTTGAGTCCTTGGCAATCCCGTGATAAAGTCCAAGCTAACATCCTCCTCAGGCCCTTGAGGAACGGGCAAGGGGGTGTAAAAGCCTTGAGGCCGAATGTGATCCTTAGCAAGTTGGCAAGTGGAGCATCTTTTGATGAAATGCTCTACTTCCCTTGACATCTTTGGCCAAAAGTAATGCTCCTTGAGCATAGAACATGTCTTCTCAACTCCAAAATGGCCGGCTAGAGCTCCTCCATGAAGCTCTTGAATTAAAAGCTCCATAAAACCACATTTGGGAATGCACAACCGATTTCCTTTGAAAAGGAAACCATTCTCCAAGTAAAATCAGTCGTGGGCATGACTAGAACAACTCTCAAGAATAGCCTTGAAATCTTCATCTTGAGCATACATACCCTTGATACACTCAAATCCAAGTACCTTGGACTCAAGAGTAGAGAGCAAAAGGTACCTCCTAGAAAGTGCATTGGCTCCTTTGTTCATTTGGCCGGACTTATGTTGGATCACGAAATGGAAGGATTGCATGAACTCCACCCACGTAGCATGTCGTGGATTGAGTTTATGTTGACCTTGGATGAACTTCAAAGCTTGGTGATCCGTATGGAGGATGAACTCTCCTCCCACCAAATAATGCCGCTAATGTTCTAATGCCCTCACAATGGCATAGAACTCCTTGTCATATGTTCCTCTTGGCATCATTTAGCTTTTTGCTAAAGTAAGCAATGGGCCTCTTTTCTTATGACAACACGACCCCTATTCCAACTCCGGAAGCATCGCACTCCACTTCAAAAAACTTGGAAAAGCTAGGAAGTGTAAGAATAGGGGCACTAGTTAGCCTTTCTTTGATCTCCTCAAAAGCATGTTGAGCTTGCTCACTCCATTCAAAGTGTTTAGCCTTGAGGACTTCGGTCATGGGTGCCATAATTGAGCTAAAATTGCTCACAAACCTCCTATAGAAGGAGGCCAAACCATGGAAGCTTCTGACTTGTTGGATAGACCAAGGTGTAGGCCACTCACGGATGGCCTTGATTTTTTCTTCATCCACTTGAATGCCTTCGGTCGAAACCATATAACCCAAAAACTTCACTTGGGAAGAGAAGAAATGGCATTTCTCTAAGTTGCAATAAAGTTGTTCTTGAGCCAAGACACTCAAGACTTCATGTAAATGCTTGGAATGCTCCTCCTCTCCACGGCTATACACCAATATGTCGTCAAAGTATACAACGACATACCTTCCAATGAATGGCTTAAGAACTTGGTTTATAAGCCTCATGAATATACTTGGTACATTTGTTAAACTAAAGGGCATAACAAGCCACTCATAAAGACCACCCTTGGTGTTGAAAGCTGTTTTCCATTCATCTCCCTCATAGATGCGGATTTGGTAATAACCACTTCTAAGATCAATCTTAGAGAAGATAGTGGCCCCATGAAGCTCATCAAGAAGATCCTCCAACCTTGGAATGGGATGATGATACTTAATGGTGATCTTGTTGATAGCCCTACTATCCACACACATCCTCATTGATCCATCTTTCTTAGGGACAAGCAAGGTCGGGACGACACAAGGGCTAAGACTCTCACGGATTAGGCCCTTGGATAAGAGCTCATCCACTTGTCTTTGAACTTCTTGTGTCTCTTGGGGATTCATGCGGTAGGCTAGCTTGTTTGGGAGTGTGGCACCGGGAATGAGGTCAATTTTGTATTGGATGGATCTTTTAGGGGGTAGGCCGTGGGGTATCTCTTGTGGAAAGGCATGGGAAAAGGCTTTTATGAGGGGGGTAAGCAAAGGATGGGAAAAATCCTTCACTTCGACCGATTCTTGGCCTAAAAGAATCCACTCCTTAAAGGCATCAAATTCATGGAGTTGTGAGTGGATTAAGGTAGTGAGAAAGGCATCCAACTTGGGATTGTCTTGAGGCTTCTGTTGTGGGCTAGGCTTAAGGGGAGTAAGGGTGATTTTCTTACGATCCTTGGTGAAAGTGTAGGTGTTCATTCGGTCATCATGCATAACTCTCCTATCAAAAAGCCATGGTCGGCCCAAAAGGACATGACAAGCGTCCATGGGCACAATGTCACACCAAACTTCATCTTTGTAATTTTTCATAATGGACAAGGAAAGTAGACACCGAGTTGTGATTTGTAAACCCTTACCTTGATTGAGCCATTGAATTGTGTAAGGATTTGGATGAGGCGTGACCGAGATTTTGAGCTTGTCTACTATGGTTTGGGAGGCCACATTGGCACAAATTCCTCCATCAACAATGAGAGAGCACACTTTTCCACCCACGATGCATCTAGTGTGGAAAATGTTCTCCCTTGTTCCATATCTTCTTGAGAAGCAATTCTGCTCAATGTGCTCTTAATCACTAACAACTCTCCTTCATCTGGCCCTTCTTCTACCTCCTCCAAGATTTCAGACATGTACAATCCTTTCTCTTATTCATCCTTCTCCTCTTCGCCTTCTAGCTCCTCTAGGGAAGCTTGATAGTCGGCCAAAGAGACCATTCTTTTGTTTGGACATTTGGATGCATAATGTCCAAGGCCTTGACAACGAAAACACCGAACCTTGCTAGGGGGTTTTGAGGGTGTTTGTGGGGCTGTGGTTTGAGGGGGTTTCGGGTTTGACATTGGGAAAGGCTTTTGAGGAGTGTATGGGGGTTTTTGAAAGCCATACGGCCGTGGGGTAGGCTTAGGGATGGGGTTCTTGCCTTTGAGTTTCTTTTACATTTCAACCTTGTGAGCTAAGGCACTTAACTTGTTAAGTGAGGTGTATGGATGTAACTCAATAACATGGGCAATTTGTTCGTCTAGGCCACTCAAATAACGAACCAAGGTTTGGGAATCATCCTCCTTCAAATCACATTTCAAAAGGAGTTGTTCAAAGTCCCTAGTGTACTCCTCTACACTCTTTGAACTTTGTTTGAGACGATGGAGTTTAAGGAACTTATCTTAGAGATAATATGGGGGTAAAAACTTGGCTATAAGTTTGGACTTCAATTACTCCCAAGTCGTAGTCTTACTTTTCCCCTTCCTCACTCTCTGGGTCACAACATTAGACCACCAAATTGAAGAATACTTTCTAAGTTTCCAGGCAACTAGTTTTACCTTTTTGCTTTCCGGGATATCCTTGTATTCGAAGACTCTTTCCACCGTTTGTGACCAATCAAGGAAGATGTCCGGATCAAGTTGGCCGTCAAACTCAGGAATATCAACTCTGAAATCACCATAGCTTCGCTCTCTTTGCCTTTGATGTCGCCTAGGCCTTTGCTCATACTCTTCGTCACTTGAATTGCTAACCGGGTTGCTTCCCTTGGAATCATCCGAGTCATGATGCTTGCTTGAGCTTCTAGAACTCCATAAGCTTCTCCTTTTCTCCTCCATGAGTTGGCCAAGTTGAGTTTGCACATACTTGAGTTGAGCCTCAAGTTCGGCCTTCTCCTTAAGGGCTTGCTCAGCCACTTGTTCGGGGGTGAGACTAGAAGACATGATGATGGCTTTAGAGTGAGGAGTGGTTGTTTTAGGATGGAGAGGGGGTGGCACGGTCGTGTGGGGTGGCACGGTGTGGCCGTGCTGCTTCTCTGGTTGGGCACGACTGGGAAGTTGTGAAGGAGTGTGTTTGGGCTGTTTTTGAGGGTTTTGTGTTTAGGGTGTGTTTGATGGAAGCTTGGCCAAGAGGGTAGCCTAAGTTCTGATACCAATTTGATATATACTTACCTCAACAAGATTCAATCTCACAAGAACACTCAAAGTAGACACTGATTGATGGTGATGAAACCGAATGCAAAGATGAGAAACAAGAGCTTTTGGATAATCAAGCGACCTTTCAAGGGATAATCCTAGGAGCCACCCTTGGAGAACACTTGGGCAATCTCTTTAGATCAACTAGTTACAAAATTTAATCACCTACTAGTTGAGATAAAGAGACCTAGAGACCCACTTGAGTTGCCAAGCTCAAGATATAGCACTAGGAATTTTAATGGAGAGAGTTTTTTAAACTCACAAAGTTCATACACCAAGTGATTACAAAATGAGAACCAAGGCTGGTTTTGTTCTCCTTCAGTCATGTCCTCCCTCCCTAGGCAGCAAAACTAAGCTAGTACACACGGGGAAGAGTCCACACATCCCATCGGTCACTTACTTAGTCTAATACATCACTTACTAACTTAATCTACCTCATTAGGGCTCATGATGCCTCCCAAATGAGATGTCAAGCTTACAAAGATCCTAGAATGCAGAAAAAGAGTCAATTCAGCAAGTGGGCAAAGCTAAACCCAAGAAATAAACCCCTTTGTACCAGCTAGTGAGCAACCGAGTAAAACGGTGTTTTCCTTGTCCTTTTGGCTGGATAAAACCAACACAATGGGGTGCTTTGGATGGGATTTGAACTCATGATTTGATAAATATTTATCCCCTTTCATGCCCTAACATTTTAGAAAGAATGGCCTTAAGTTGATAGAACAAACTTCCCTCTAATTCGGACTGTGCTGGATTAGCTCCTAGCTTGCAGCGTTGGAAAGAACTTGCTGTTTGACCGACCTAACGACCTCCAAATCCTTTGCAACGTGTTTTATTGGATTCCTAACATATTAAACTTAAGAGAGGGGGCAAAGCAGTCAATGATCCCCTCACCTTCAAGTCCTCAAAGGTGCACAAAACCGGGCCAATTACCGGTCGAATCTGCCCATATTTTGTCTGATTACTCAATGGTGTTTCTGACCAAGGCATGAATGTTCTTGAATTCCTTAGAGCTTGAATAGATGTGTAGGCTAGCTGGTTGCTAATCCAAGGCTTGATCTTGATGGTCCCCATCAATAACCTTATCAAGGCATACTCGGGTTCCTAACCTAACCCTGAGGCAAGCTCGGGTCCCCACCTTAGCCCCAAGGCAGGTTTTGGTTCCTGCATACACCAAGAAGAGGGCAAAGCTAAGTAAAAAACACCCAACCTTGAAGAGCCCTAGTAAGCCATTTGGGGAAGGAATCCTAGCAGTAAAAAAGGCTCGTTAAGTCCACTAAATGAGGTGGATCATCATCAGGACTATCCCCATTGATATTCCCGTGGATGAGGTGATGATGACCTCCTACTCAGAGGAGGTAACAGCGTCTAAAACTATGGTGCCCAGGACCTAGAGGTCAGGGAGGCTACTCCTCCTTCAGTTTCTGTAAAAGGCGGGAGGATATTGCCTTCTAGATCACAAAGCCAAAGTGACCTGACCTCAGAAGGGGTTGGATCACAGGTTTATAGTGGCTCGATCACAAGATCAAGGGCTAAAGCCTTAAAATATGCTGAGGTGACTTTACAATCTTCTGTCACCACCATCAGCCAAGGTAAGGATCAACATGAAGAACAAGATAAGGTTACAAGTCCTGCCTTTTACAATCTCAGAACTCTTTTTCATGAAGAGGAATTATCGGCTTTCACCCCACAAGGTCAAATTAGCCAGGATGGTCAAGCTAAAAACATGCCGATCTTAGTGACCAGCACTCCAAGCCTCGAGGAACAAATGCAAGAGCTCTAAAGGAGGCTTGCAGAAAAAGATGCTGAAATTGCTTCTCTCGCTACTCACCTTGAAAACAGAGAGAGAGAAAAAAATAATGAGGCTGACAGTAGCAACACGGTTATCACTCTGCAAAATATCAAGGAACTAATAGCCCAAGGGATCAAAGAGCACCAAGCAGCCATGAATCCCCCAGTATTGGATTACAGAAACCCATATCCAAGTCATTATGACTTGATACCCTTCCCAAAAGGTTATCAAAAGCCAAACTTTGAAAAGTTTGACGGGATAAATGGGTCACCACATGAACATTTGGCTCATTTTTACTCTGCGTGTGGTGAAACAGCCCTGAATAATGCATTATTAATTAGGTAGTTTGTGCAACTACTAAAGGGGGCCACCTTTACATGGCACACCCAGCTATAATCTGGGTCAATAGACACTTGGGATAACCTTCAAAGGGCATTCTTGGTTCAATTCGTGAGCTCAAAAAGGAAGATCTCCATAATAGACCTCACTGACACACGCCAAGGCCAAATGAGAGTGTGAATGACTTCATCACAAGGTGGAGGAGCCTAAGCTTGCAATGCCCAGAAAAGCTAAGCAAGCAATCAGCAGTTCAAATGTGTGTTAACAATTTAGACCCGTAAATTGCTACATACGTGGGCACTGCTGAGCCTCAAAAATTTGATGGCCTCACGTCTATGGCAAGCAATGTAGAAAGACAACTTGCCCGTCCGAAAACTACACAACCTAAGAGGGAAAATCAAAAGGCTGGCTAAGAAGGGAGAGTCAATGGCCACCTTCGTCAAATCAAACTCAAGGCAAACCAATGGTAGAAATGTCAACAACAATATCAAGCAAAAGGAAGAAGGTTGACAACTCACCCTTCAAGAAAGAAAGGAAAAGAAGTATCCCTTTGATGATGATGACGTTCAAGGGATATTCGTTAAGCTTATGGTTGCAAAAGCCATCTCTCTCCCACAACCAAAGCAACCTGCTGAAGTCAACAAAACAAATGATCCTAAGTATTGTCCATGTCACAGGATCATCAGTCATCCTATAAAGGATTGTTATGTCTTCAAAGACATAATTGAAGACATGATCAGGAGGGGAGAAATCGAGATACAGGGAGCTTCACCTAAAGGGTCCACCACATCATCAAATGTAACTTCAACGGCTAAGCAGAAGGATGACTCTTACCCATCATCCTTAGAAATTAATGAAGGGATCCCAACCGTGTTATTACCACCTCATGCAGTCCCTATCAAATTTATTATCGACGATGATGTAGCAATAGTATGGGCCTATCTAGATATGCCTCGTCCTTCATTGGGAGCACCTATCTTATATGATTTTTACCTAGACCCAAGTCTAGAAGCATGGGCAACATCAGAAGAAGATGATGATGACAATGGTTTTTCAGCTGGCAAACCTACTTTAACAGGAGGTCATTTTGACAAGGAATGGTATGAGCTTCTCAGTCCCTATGAGTCAAATGCGAGGGCAGAAGCCGCCACTAAAGAAAAACAAGAAAAACAAAAAGAAGAAGTCGAAGACCAAAAAGAAACTGGAGATAACTTTCGAAGAAGAGTATGTGCCGCCAGTTAAGACCCCTTTCACTTTATGTGACTACATTCCTAAGGGGTTCTTCTACAATGACTCTTCAGATGATGATCCTGGGAAAGGAGAAGTGGCTCAATGTTGCATGGTTTCATGGGCAGATGAGTGCGAAGAAGCAAACGCTAATCCCACAAGCACCACTTAAGAAGTGGATCAAGTAACTCTTCGGTCTGGTCGTCAACTCCAACCACCTGAATCGGTAACAAAAGTGAAGGAGAAAGAAATGACATTAAGGAATTACCAACATTGGAGAATGCTAAGGAGCAAAATGGAAAAGAATCGCTTTGACCAAGCTCAAACAGCAAAAGTGTCACTAGAGACAAGGAGTTGACTAAAGACCATACAAAGGATCTCCCTATCTCGGTTCATTTTCAAGCTTGCCAAGGGTCTTATAGAGAGAGGGTCCATTATGATGTCATCTTGCATCTCAAGTGAATCCCAGCACGCCTCAATGTCTATGATGCTCTACAAATGTTGAAGGAGCTAATAAGGGCACTTATTCAGGCGTTAATGGACCTAGATGACTATAAGGATCAAGTAGACCCTATTGAAGTGGATGAGGTGTTGTCTTCCCCTTTAAATCGGTGTGCCGCATGTATGGCTTTCATAACATTCACTGATGAGGACTTACAATTAGGGTCCACGAATCACAACAGGCCTTTGTATGTTACCGGTATGATTGGGGATAAAAAGATAAATCGAATCCTACTTGATTGTGGTTCTGTGGTTAACCTTTTGCCATTAAGAGTGTTGAGAGGGATAAGGATAACACCAGATTAGTTGTGTACGAATTTTCTCACAATACAAGGATTTAACTAGGAGGGGTAAAAAGCCTTAGGCACTATAGCTTTGAAAGTGGAGCTAGATGACCTTTGTACAGATACTCTCTTTCATGTGATAGATGCTGATACTTCGTATAATACCTTACTTGGGCAACCTTGGCTCCATAGTAGTAAGGCTATTTCCTCAACTCTTCACCAGTGTCTGTAATACAATGGCGAGTATGATAATGAGAAGACAATCCGAGGGGATGGAAATGATTTTCATGGATAAAATGTTAATTATGCGGATGCCAAGTTCTATAAGTTAGCAGATTTTGAAATCTCCTAAGTCCCCTAAACCCAGATAGGGGAGGCCAGAGAGAAAAGCCCAAAAGTTCTACTTTGCCTTAGAAGGTCATTCGTGTTGTCAATAGCTACGTCAATGAAGTGAAGTAGCATCAACCTATGCGGTCAAAGGTGTTGTTCAAATATACACCTAAAGATAAAAGAAAGGTTGCCCAAAAGGCACTAGCACTAGTGAGGGAAATTATGAACTCTCTTATCATGAGTTATACTTTTCCCCTCAAGAGAATTGACTAGTCAATGGCCGAAGAAAACTTGGTCATAAAAACATCACTCGGCAACAAAAGAGTGGTATTAAGAGGAAGCTCTTCAAATCCCCTTACAGGAGCGTCTACCTTAGGCGCTTCCCCTTCAGGAGGGCCATCATCATCTCAAAGTAGGCAAGGAAAGGGAAATAAAAGGAGATTTGTTGTAACCGACGAGCAAGTGAACATCTCTCATGAAGGTGGAGTCCTAAAAGGATTGTTTTAAAGGATTGTTTCAAGGAGATACCTCTGAAAATCTTAATGTATCACATGATGGGGGAGTTCTCAAAGCCTATACAATAAATGACTTGGTATTCACACCCCAAGAACAAGAGTTGTTCTCCTAGGACAAATAGGTTCAACCTCGAGTCTCAGTTTTTCAAAGGTTTGGGAAAGTTAATGAACCCAAACAAAAGAACATTTGAGTCAGAAAGCAAAGGAGGTTGAAGTTGAACAAGAAAGGGCAACAGCCTCGATGTTTTGTTTGGGTTCGTGAATAAAATGAAGTCGAGAAAGCATACCAAGTTAATGTTGTTTCCATCAAAGACGAGGATGATGCGTAATTTTTTTAACTTCCTTGTCAAGAATCTCCCAAACATCAAAGGGTTTCCATGAAAGACTTAGAAATGTATGGTGAAGTTCAAGTTCAAGATGATTTGCCTAAATTCCCAAAAGACAACTCAATTCCTATAGAACAAGAGCCCTATCAAGATTTTGTCGAGGCTGTTCAAGCAGCACCACCAGAAATGGAAGACGGTGGTCAAGCCACAATCAATGAGCTACAGGAGATAAACTTAGGAACAGCTGATGACCCCAGGCCAATTTTTATGAGTGCCACGTTAAACGATGAAGAAGTAGCGCAATATGAACAACTCTTCCAAGAACACAAAGATGTATTTGCTTGGGGTTATCAAGACATGTCAGGATTGGATCCAAATGTTATCGTTCATAAGTCGGGTGTTTTTGAAGGTGTAAAGCCAATCAAGCAGCCTCAGCGGCTCTTTCGTCCTGAGTTGACAATCTAAATAAATGTTAAGGTGGACAAGCTCATAAAGGCTAACTTCATTCGTGAAGTTCAATACCCAACATGGTTGGCTAACATTGTCCCCGTTCATGAAAAGAATGGTCAACTCCGTATATGTGTGGATTTTAGGGATTTAAATAATGCATGTCCCAAGGATGATTTCACACTACTAATCACCGAACTCCTAGTGGATGCCACTACAGGGTTTGGGGCTCTATCCTTCATGGATGGTTTCTCGGGGTACAATCAAATCAAAATGGACCCGGGAGATAAGGACTTAACGGCCTTTCGGACACCACAAGGCATGTACTGCTATACAGTAATGCCTTTTGGTTTAAAAACTACCGGAGCCACCTAACAGAGAGCCACGACGATCATTTTTCGTGATTTTCTCCACAATCTCGTTGAATCTTATGCTGATGACTTGGTTCTAAAAACAAAAGACAGAGAAAATCACCCACATAACCTAAGAAAGGTCTTTGAAAAGCTTCGTCAACATTAGCTTGAGATAAGCCCCTTAAAATGTGCATTTGGGGTCACCTTAGGGAAGTTCCTCGGCTTTGTCGTTCGAAAAGAAGGAATAGAAATTGATCCTAACAAAGTCAAAGCCATAATTCAAATGCCGCCTTCGATAAATTTAAGGGAATTACAAGGAAGGTTGGCTTACATAAGGTGCTTTATCTCAAATTTGTCAGGAAGGTGTCAACCTTTCACAAGACTTTTGAAAAAGGACACGCCCTTCATTTGGGATCAAACTTGTCAAAATGCTTTTGAAAGCATGAAGCAGTACCTAACAAAGCCACCTGTCCTAATGGCTCCAGTACAAGGAAGACCCTTAATATTATACACAGCAACCCTCGAACAGTCTTTAAGGGGCCATGTTGGCACAATGTAATGATGAACGGAAAGAAAATGACCTGTACTATATCAACTGAACAATGGTAGGTGCAGAAGTAAATTATTCCTCTATGGAGAAATTGCCTTGCCTTAGTGTTTTTCGTTCAAAAATTAAGGCATTACCTTTTGTCCCATCATATCACTGTAATCTGAAATTCAAACCCATTGAGATATATATGATCTAAGCCCTTACTATCATGGAGATTGGAAAAAATGGGTTATGTTTTTGGCCTCATTTAACATCAAGTTATAGCCGATTTCCTAGTAGCACATCCATGCCCAGATAATGAGGAGCTACTAGATGATCTGCCTAATGACGGAGTTATGCTTGTTGAAACAAAATCGTGGTAGTTATACTTTGATGGGGCAGTAAGGAATAGGGGAGTTGGGGTAGGGATTGTATTTGTCACGCCATCAGAAGGACTTATCCCTTACTCATTTTCTCTGCTGGAGACATGTTCAAATAATGTGGCTGAATAGGAGGCACTCATCATCGACCTTGAATTGGCCATTGAAACACATATTGACCAGCTAGAAGTGTCCGGTGATTCCCAACTAATTATCCGACAAATAAATGGCCATCACGAAGTAAGAAATGCTAAATTAGTGCCTCTTTACCAAAGGGCAAGAAGCCTTATGAACTAATTCCATCAAGTACAGGTTAACCATGTGCTAAGGTCTGAGAATGATAAAGCAGATAACTTAGCAGAGTTGGCCGCTTCATTGACACTCTCTGATGAAAGGGAAATTTAAATAACAATAAGGGAACGTCATTTGTTGTCCTCAACCATAGGCCGTTTTGATGAAAGAGAAGAAATAAATGTGGTATCGATTTTTGAGCTCGAAGAAGAAGCAGATTGGAGACAACCTCTCATCAAATATATCCAGTATGGTATCTTACCCACTGATCCAAGGAGGAGAATAGATGCAAAACGACGAGCACTAAGATTTATAGTTAAAACAACACCTTGTGTTGGAAAGCTTTTGAAGGGGTGTTACTTAGATGCTTGTCAAGAGAGGAAGCGACTAATGTCTTAAATGAAGTTCATGCCAAGGTATGCGGTGCTCATTATGCAGGTCCAAAATTCGCTAACCAAATGAAAAGATTGGGCTATTATTGGCCAACTATGGTTCAAGATGCCATAAAATTTGCTAAGGCATGCCAAGCTTGCCAAATATAAGGAGATTTCATCCACTAGCCACCACAATTACTCCAACCAAGCATATTATCTTTGCCCTTCTATGCATGGGGGCTCGATGTGATAGGACCTTTTAAGCCATCCTCCTCTCGTGGCCACATGATTATTCTAGCAGCCACAAACTATTTTTCAAAGTGGGCTGAGGCCATTCCACTAAGAGAAGTGGGGGAAAAACAAGTCATTGACTTCATCAGGACCCACCTGATTTATTGATATGGAGTCCTATATAAGATCATTTCAGCCAATGCCCTTTACTTTAAAAATCAAGTGATGATAAGGCTGGTAGAGAAATACAAGTTCAAGCACAGCTTCTCATCAAGTTATAATCCATCATCAAATGGTCAAGCTAAAGCATTCAATAAAGTGTTTGCATGATTCTAAAGAAAATGGTTTCAAGATTGAGAAGGAATTGGCATGAACGATTACTAGAAGCTGTATGGCCTATAGAACCATAGTTCGAGTTGCAACTGGTTGTACGCCCTACAACTTGGTGTTCGATTTAGAAGTCGTGCTACCCCTTGAGGTGCAACAACCCTCCATAAGAGTAGCCATACAATTCATTGATCCAATTGAAAATACTCAAGTTAGATTGGCCGAACAGGAAGCATTAGATGAGCATCGGTTAATGGCTCAGCAAAGGCTTGAAATTTACCAAGCTCAAATGGTTGGGGCATTTAATAGGTGGGTCAAATTCCACTCATTTGATGTTGGTGAATTGGTTTTGACAATAAGGAGGCCCATTGTGATCAATCGAAAGGCATAAGGAAAATTTGAGTCCAAATGGGAAGTTCCCTATGTAGTTACTAAGGTCTTCCCTAAGGGGCCATATGAGCTCTCAAATCATGATGGACAAATTGTGTATGCTTGTGTTAATGGTAAATTTGTAAAGAAATTCTTTACTTGAAATTTATGGACTGTTGAGTCCTATTGAACTACAGAAGGCTTGATCATTCAAAAAGGGGGGTACATAGGCAATCTAGCTTTATGCTAGCTTCAGCCACAAAACATAAAACCCTCTCTCATCCGATATGCCAGATTCCTTGGTTCATGTGGTATTGTAAATTGTCATATGAAATTCATAATGGAGATGAATTATTAGTTGTCATTCTTAGTGCAATTATGTTTATTTCTATTATTATAAAAAGGGGGCAAGGGAAATCAAATGATGGCAGTTAGCACAAAAAAAACCAAAACAAAACAAAAGAAGAAGGTGCTACTGCATCATTAATGTCTCTGCTTTGTTCCAACATCCGACATAACTCCGTAAAAAGAGTAAAGCCTAGACACAAACTGAAAACCATAGGAACTAAGGAATGAAACATAATAAATAAAATTGACTTAATATTCATTAAAGGAGCCAATAGAGTCAACCAAATTATTCAATTGATGCTTCTCCTTTTCTAAATCCTGGAGCTTGGTAACCTTAGCCTTAGCTAATTCCGCTTGAAGACATTCCTTTTCCATTCTTTTGAAATGGATGGAGGCCCTCAGTTCCTCCTTTGTAGTAATTAGTTTCTATTTCTGATTCATAAGATCCTCTCGCATTCTACAGAGTCATTCTTCTTCCTTCAAAATCTCCTTCTCCCTAAGTTCAAGCTCTAAAGTTTCACAAGATAACTCTTTAATATTGTCTTTCATGTGAACAATTTCAAACATGTAAGCAGAATCTTGAGAAGATAGAAGACAGAGTCATTAGATATCCACTAATCCTCTATTTTTACCACAATCTCAGCTGTATTGAATGCTTCTTCTACCTTAGAAGTAAGCCAAGAAATTTCTACGGTACTAAGATGAGAATCGTCAACCAAGAGTGAAGGATTTTTAAAGATTAAAAAACCGGCTTCCTGTTGGGTAGCAAAGCTTGGGTAGAGTCCTGGTTGGAAATCATGTCCACAACAGCCTTTACCCCTCTAAGAATACTCTCGTAGACCCAGGCTTCTATTGGGTTAACAAAAAGACTCCCTATTATAGTAGGCACACTTTGAAGTGGTGTCAGTTCCGCTACATCATTTGGAGTGACTTGTATAGGGATAATGGCTGTCATAAGAAGATCTTGCTTCTCCTCCATAACAGAGCTAGTTGTCATTATAGGTATATCTATGCTCTCTGATATAGAGGCATCCTGTGGGCACCAAGCCTCTTGCTGAAGGTCAGGTATGGGCAAATCCTTAAAGCCATCATTTCCTCCATCAGAATAATCGGAGTGATAAGGACGATCATAACAAGCTCTCTTGAAATTGATGTCACTAAGAGACCGCTCATGAAAAGTTCTTTTTTGCTTTTATGATTTATGGTCACTCTCGGAGACTTTTTCCTTCCCTTTCTTCGAAGAAGCCCCTGTTGACTTCCCTTTGGTAGAGAAGTCTGTAGAGTGCTCTTTGGAAGAAGCTCCAATACCTTTCCCTTTAGGTAAAGCTCCAGTGGGCTTCGCCGTAGGAGATTTATTACCCACCATCTTTGAAATTCCAACAGGTCTGCCAACAGACTATAGATTTGGGCGAAGGCAATCAATGATGAAAATATGCTCCATTAAAATTGCCTTATCATTGACGGTAATCTGGTGGATTCTCTGGATAGACTAGCTCAAGTAAGGGGTACTGGATCTAACCCACCAATTACAATAACTCCAAGTACAAAGTCCTTCATAATAAACACTTGGAATATAGATTTTGGCACTAGTGTCACGCTTATAGAGAGTTGCCATCACCAGAGCAAGGTCCATCATGTTTCTTTGTTGTCTAAGAGAGACTGCAAAGCTTAATGTGTTAGCAGGAACACCTTGGTCAAATCTAAATTGGCGAGCAAATCGATTTAGATAATAGGGCTCCAGAAGCAATTCAGAACCAATTCGGATAGGAAGCACAGAAGATCTTATAGATAGTAAAAATTTAAAGTCTTCATCTGATAGCTTCATGTCGACTAAGTCCTGTCCTTTTGGTGACTACTCCCAAAATGCGCTCACACGAAAACAGACAGATTACCCGTTTCTAAAAATGCTCCTTGCTTGTGCTAGTGTAAATCGTTTGGTTGACATTCCAGTGTAGCGCATCAACGTAGGGTAATCGGCTGGACACTCAGAATCAAGGTCTTGAGAATATAAGGTCGGAAAAACTTATGCTAACCAACCCACTAGAGAATGAATAGGAAAAGAAGGATTAGCTCGACCCGAATGATCAAGATGACTGGCAACTTGCCCTAAACCATGGTAGATGTATCCTAACATTGTTGGAGCCAGGGAGATCATTTAATCTTTTGCTGTTAAAGAAGCCACTTCCAAGGTCTTTGGTCTTATCACTTCATTATGATATGGTAGGATAAAATGACTCAACCAGAAAGCCAAGAAAGCCGCAAGCTCTCCAGTATTTATGACATTTAAAGTCAAAGGACAACCCCTTTGCGAGACTCGTGGAGGGATAGATGATGTCCTCCTTTCCGACCCTTTTCTAAAAGCACCCCATATTAATTCCCCTCTGTAAAAATGATCTAACCACCAATTCCAGTAGACATGGCTGCTCTTATGAAAGCGACAAAGTTTAGCATGTATACAAAGCAACTCTAGGATCGTTGGTGAAAATTTTTCATTATCCATCAATCTTAATTACGAGGCAAAAATTCTTCGTATATATCTCCTAAAATTGGAAGGCCAACAACTCTCTCGAAGTCGTAGAGAGAGATGCTAACTTTCTAGCATCGTGATGGAGCGTATTTGTTAAGAGGACCCCAAAGCTCATAAAATGCTCTCCATACATCTCTATTAGAATGATAAGGGTAACAAGATATACCAACAGCTCCATATATGCCTACGGATCTAAGGGTGTGCTTAAAGTGCTTTAAGATATACTTAGTCCATTCAATAGCACCCATCATAAAGCTAGATAGCCCTCAAAATTTAAAATTTACCCCCCAATTTATCCTCAAGGTGAGAAGTTTATGGAGTGTAAGATAAAATGTTGGAGTGACCAAAAATTTTTCATCCCCAATAGACTCTGTGTTGACCTTTTGAAGAACCATGGCATTGAAAAAGTTTGCATAACCCTTGCAGACGTTGATGCAACTTTTCTCATCATTGTATGAATAGGAGAGGGTGCCCTTCCGCACCTTTTCTTTTCTTATCCATGTGATCCTAGAGTCTAGTGGAGGAGAAATAGTAAGGGTTTTCAAGGAAGAGTGCCTATAAATAGGATCATGAGATGACTCATCACCATTTTCAAGGGGTGCCCTTTGAGATTCGCAACTCCCATCCAGTGCAATCTGTAAACAAAATATTAAAAAAATATCCAAAAAATAAAGTCAATAAACCAATACAACAAAGTTCGTGTCTCACGTGTGATTACAAGATTGCACACATGATACACGGGGGGCAACTGATTAAGTTTTTTAAATTAATCTTCATTTATTTAATATGTACCAGTCATTGGATATTGAATTTTAAAAAAAGTATATAAAAAAATACACTTGACGTGAAAAACAAATGTTGGTCATCATATGAATAGAGCATGCCTTCAACCCACAAAATCTTGGCTCCAAAAATATGTTCCTTTAATTGCGATTAGTATTGTAAGAATAGTAATTAAAGGGGAAAAAAAATGGGACTAGGTTTGGATTAACCGTACTTAGCCCATTTGCTGGTCCTAGAATTAAAAAGTAATTTTGGGTTAAAAGGAAAAGGAATATGCTCATAATAAAGAAACGAAAAAAAAGGCAAAATGGATGGAGAAGTTGCTTCCACAACTTTTTGGGAGCACTACTTCCCCAATAACATTGCTACGTACATGGGAGCAATTAGCAAAGTGGATGCATAGCATTTTTTTTAAAAAAAAAATCGTTTCCAAAGCCCCATATAAAACAGAGGAGATGGAATAAAAAAAAAACAAAAAGCAAACAAACGGAGGAGAGAAGGAGGAAGTTGCAGTCAAAGGAGATCAGAATATATGGTGAAAAGGCAAGACAAAAAAAACACTCAAGCGAATACAGAGGTTGGTGAGCATTAGAGCTAGAGCTGGGTAATAGGTTAGATCGAGTCGAGTTCTTGTTCGTGTCGAAGTTAAACGGGTTGAGAATTCCTCAACATAAACCTAACTCGTGTATTAAACGGATTAAAAACCTTGATCTGTACCAATTTAGTTTCTAAACGGGTTGACCCGCTTAACCTATTTAAGATAAATAGGCCGAGTTTAGTCACCTAATTACCCATTTATGCGTTTAACATTTTCATCTAGGACGTAATTACATAGTGTTAAAAATTAAATTTACATATCACATTAAACAATTACTCCTTAAAACTCCCCCAATTCATCATAATTCACAATTTTAAAATTTTTGTATTCTTAATGATATATAAAAAGGTAAACGGATAAATGTCAAATGGAAAAATGAGTTGACTTATTTAACTCATTCAATTAAATGGGTTAAATAGGTACTTTTTCATGTCGCAAATCTCGACCGGAACCTAACTCATTTAAATAAACGGGCTGAACGTGTCAACCCATTTAATTAAACGGGTTGAAACTTTATACCGAAATCCACTTAACTTCGTGTCGATTTCGGGTCGGTAATCGTGTCGAGTCAACTTTTTTCAGCTTTAATCAGAGCACAGATTAATGGAGCGTGAACTAAGTGGGTCGGATGTAGCTTGCTTGAGTTTAGTTACAAATTTCCCTTGTGCTTAAGATATGACTTGGTTTAAAGGCTACGCCACCCACCAAGAGTAAGGAACCACCAAGAAATGCCTAAAGGATAAGCCACCAACACTTCTATAAAGGTCCACTCAAGACTCACCACCTTAGAACAAGGATAAAGAGAAATGAGATTTTAGAGAGAGAAAGCTTTGAGCTAATTCATATGATTCAAATATGATTTCTTACAACGTAAGGGCCTCCCTTATATAAGAGAGCCTTTAAAACGTTGAAAGAAAGGGGGGAAAAGGGGCCATACACGTCCATAAAGTAAGAGGGAACCAAAAAGCAATGTGAAAAGCTGAAAAGTGCTTTATGCTTTTTGTCAGCAACTTTTCATATTACAATTGTCAACTTCAAACAGCTGTATCTCCTAGGTTTCTCACTCAAATTGGGTGAAACAAGCCTTGATAGAAAGTTAGGAAGTCAGAATTCAGGTGGATCAAGTTGGAAGAACTTTGGAGCTACCATTTGGGAGATATAGGCCAAAAGGTGCAGCATGTGCAGGTGAGGACAGTTTCTGTAACATCTGGAAAATGGCTCAAGTTGACTTATTACCCAATGATCTAACCTAGACCGTTTTATATATCCTTAAAGCTGACATATTAATGGTTCCAAAAAGTGGATTTTCAACCTCTTAAATCCAAATTAAGCTTGAGTAATCAAGCTTGTAAAACCGGGTATGTGCATTGGCTTCTGGGCAGTTTGGGAGCACGCTAATGTTTTTAGCTCAACTTATTCTTGCCATGGGTTTAACCTCATTTTCATGATTAAACATCTTAGAAGGCCTCTTGACCTTCCCAAAATAAGAGAGTAACACCTCCTAAGTGCTTAGGATGGTGATCGAAGTCTTTAAGGGAAAGAAGTCCCAAGCTATGAACTTCCACGAACACAAAGCAAAAGAGGAAAACTCACGGCTCAAAGGTGGCATGGTCGTGCCCCTAGGCATGGGTAGGCTGTGCCACTTTGCTGATCCATGAGGCCGGGGGGTTTCACTTTGCACGGTTGGAAGTGTTTGGATGTTTGGCTTGGTATTAGACTATAAGAGATAGTCTAAACCTTTGATAACCGTGGGGATGGAATGGTGGAAGGCTTATTTTGAGCGGGAAAAGATGGGAGTGTGTTTAGGAATGCAAAGGTAGATGAAGAACACAAGGAGAACTTAGGAGAGTTCACGGTTTAAGAGAAACCAACCACTCTTAAAGAACTTCAAGTGTATTTGGATAGTACTAAGCTAGGTGATTAGATAAGATACACCACTAACCACTAGATTAGGGCCTTTAATCTTTGATTAGGATAAGATACACCACCTAACCAAGGATTAAGACTGTCTTTGATCACCACTTAGTTTGGCCAAAAACTAAGATAAGCAAGGAAAGTATTTAAGGGAACTCAAGACACAAAGTCTCTTTCTTCTTTTCAAAAGTCAAGGTATATGTTACAAAATGAACACCTAAGGCTTTTATATGGCCTTCTAAACTCACAAAATGAGCTTTCCTTCCAAGTTAGGAAAGTCATTAAACACCTAATGCTACTTAGTACACGGTTAAGCACTAATCTAATACAAACAGAAAGTTTAAGGCCTTAAATACAACTTAGCACTAATATAAACCTTTCCTAAGCATTAGGGAACCTTGGTGAGTCAATTTCCTCACTAGGGAGGTAAGCCCCTCATGGTTACACCTCAAAAAGGCTGAAAGATGCCTGCTTAACATGTGGTGCTAGGGTGGCCGGTTGAATGCTTGCAAAATGGAGGCCTCTCCATGCTCCCACGTGTCTCCCTCAAGTGTGGTTGGGTGGCAGCTTACCAAGCAGCACAAACCAAGCAGGTGAACATGCATTCACATTAAGAAAACCCACTTAGGAAGGAAAACCTCCTAGCTAAGCAACCGGGTATCTAGGTGCCAGTTTCTGCTTGGTTTTGTCCTCCTGAGTTGACACCTCAAATGCTGAGTATTCTGGGATTTTTTTACATTGATGGAAACCTCAAGATGTATAGAATACCCTCCATTTGGAATTAAAGCATTTGGACTTTGTTTGTCCCTTGAAAAAGCTAAAATGCCCAAACCGTGCAATTTTAGGTTCAATTCAGCGCATGACTGAAATTCAGCTTCGTTCCCTAACCAAATGAACTCCAAAATTGATAATTCCACTTGGAATTGAAAGCTAAGACCTTAAGCTTGTAAGTTCACCAAAAATTGAAAGCCTAAACTTGGATTAAGATTGTGAAATCAAGTAGCAAAAATCGGGTATTAATCCAGATTGATAACCATGTGCATCCTCTTGATTGTTCTTCATTAAACGTTTCATGGCCGTGCACTTGGACTTGATTTCAAGATTATTTTGGGTCATTTGAACATTATTGGACCTTGTGGATGGACCTCCATCAGATGGCCTTTGAATTAGAGCTCCAAATTAGTGCATAGACCAAGTCCCTTAGAATGGAGCTTTTGAGCATTGAGGAGGACTTGAGTGTTTTGTTGAACTGAATTGGGCATGGTGTTTACTTTATCCTCCCATTCTTGATTGTGATTTGCCCTAAAATCATCTTCATCATCTTCATCCTCAAGGTAAGGTGTGAGATCACCCACATTGAAGGTTGGAGATACACCCATGTCTTTGGGCAATTCAAGTTTGTAGGCATTACCATTGACTTTCTCAAGGACTTTGAAAGGACCATCCCTTCTAGGTATAAGCTTATTGTTCCTTCTTGATGGAAATCTCTCCTTTCTCAAGTATAACCATACTAAGTCCCCGGGCTTGAAGGTGATAGCTTTGCAGTGCTTGTTGGCTCTTGCCTTATACATCTCATGAACATCACCTCCCATCTTAGGCCTAGAAAAGTGTTCCTGGAGCATATCAATGGTCTTATTGATTCCAAACTGGTTGGCTAGACCTCCTCCATGAACTTCCTTGACAAGAAGCTTTCAGATGGGTCCTTTTGGAATACAAAGCTTGTTGCCCTTGAATAAGAAGCCCTCTTGGTGAGTGTAGGGGCTATGCTTGCTGCCTTCTTGATCATTGAGGTAAGGCTTGAAATCCTTATATTCTTAGTAGAGATCACAAATGAATTGGAGGACTAGTGACGGAGATCTCTCTATACCACTTAATTTGGAAACTCAAAATCAACAAAGGTAATCATATTTTGAAGGCTAAAGGGTGAATAATTCATTCAAATTTTGTTTAAGCTTTGAAATTGCAGGGCAAAGGGTTTGTTCCAGCACTGACCCGCTTTTGTGAGCAAAATTCGGCAAACATCTTCATGGGTTAAGTCTGATATTTTTACATGGATTTGAATTTAAAGATGTTAGCTTTCCAACAAGACACGTTTCATCCAATTTGGACTTCATTTGGTCATTCAAATCAGCCTTCAATCTCAAGGTGTCAAAACTGCCCAGCATGGTCAGAATGTACTCGGTTTTTCAAGCTTAATTACCCAAACTTAAAGATGGGTTAATGGGCTGCAAACCCACTTTTTGGAACCCTTAATATTTCATATTCAAGGGCATATAAATAGTTCTAGGGTATGTATTTAATAAATAAGTCAATAGGAGGATTTTTCTAGAAGCAGCCGAAACTGCCCCAGTTTGGACATGCTGTACATTTTGCCTCATATCTCCCATACGACTGCTCCAATTGACTTGCACGATGAGGCCCCTGAAAGCTTACTTCTTGATCTTTCCAAGAAGCCATATTGTAGATAATTTGGCGAACAAACCTAGGAAATATAGCTGTTTGAAGTTACACCTAGTGCACTGAAAAGTGCTGACATAAAGTTAAAGTGCTTTTTCAGCTTTTGTCTTTTGCTTTATGGTTCCCCATGCCTTTGTACGTGTATGAGCTGGTTGTGCCTTCCCTTGGAATCTTGTTAAAGGTCTCCACACTATAAAAGGGAGCCTTGGGCTGTCCAAGAAAGAAGGTTGAATGTGTATTCAGATTTGAGTTGTGAAAACTCTCTCAAACTCTCTCTAAAATTCCTAGTGTTGCATCTTGGGTGTTGGCAACTCCAAGTGGGTCTCTAGGTCTTCTTAATTCAACTAAGAAGGTGATTTTAGTTGAAGGAAGAAGATTTTCCAAGTGTGCAAACCAAGGTGGATTGTACATCACCCTTGCTAGTCCACTTGTTCTATCTTAGTTCTTGTTTTCCTTTTCATCTTTTCTACCCAATTGCATTTTTGATTCACTTTTGCAAATCTTTGCCTTAGTGAAGCTTGAATACATCACCAAGTGTGCAAACCAAGGTGGGTTTACATCACCCTTGCTAGTCCACTTGATTTATCTTGGTTCTTGTTTTCCTCCTTTTCATCCTTCCACCCATTGTATATGTTTTTGTGAGTTTGACCTCCCGAAAAATATACATCACCTAGGACCCTTGCTTTCATCATGGATAGCAGGGAGTGTCGTCTAGAGAGTGCATCCGCCACTACATTCGTGCTCCCCTTCTTATGTTTAGCCACAAAGGAGAAGCTTTGCAAGAACTCAACCCATTTACCATGCCTTAGATTGAGTTTATGTTGACCATTCAAGTATCTTAAGGCCTCATGATCGGAGTGAAGTACGAGTTGTTTTGGCCTCAAGTAATGTGACCAATGATCAAGCTCTCTTACCAAAGCATAGAACTCTTTGTCATATGGGGAGTAGTTCTTCCTTCAGCCATTGAGCTTCTCACTAAAGTAAGCAATGAAGCGTTGATCTTGCGGGAAAACATCTTGGTATTGTGAGATGAGGGGGATGATTTTGTGGTGTAAGGGAGTCACTTCCTCACTCTTGTTACTTTCAAGCATTAACAAGGCTAGGACTTGCTTGCCTTTGCTTAAAGCTCTCTCCACCCATGCTTCACTCAACATAAGAAGGTCTCTCTTTTTCTTACTTCCCACCCCGGGCTTAATTTTGTGGACTTGGCTAGGAGGTAATGGGTTTAGAACAATCTTTTCCTTGTTAATAATCAAAGAATATGTGTTCTTGAAACCATCATGCATAACATGCCTATCAAATTGCCAAGGTCGACCCAAAAGAATATGACAACCACTCATAGGCACCACATCACAAAGGACATTATTCCTATACTTCTTCCCAATTGAAAATAAGATAAGGGCTTGTTTGGTTACCTTAATGTCGCCATCATCATTAAGCCATTTCAAAGAATAAGGCTTGGAATGAGGAATAGTACGAATGCCAAGCTTTTCAATAAGAATAGTGGAGGCCACATTGGTGCAACTTTCTCCATCGATGATCAAGTTGCACACCTTGTCTTGGATGGTACACCGAGAGTGAAAGATCATTTCCCTTTGAGCCTTGTCATAAGGGGTGTCTTGGGTATGTAGTAACCTCCTTAAGACAAGTAGTTCACCTTCATCGGCATCAAGTGAAGTCTCTTCCTCCATGTTATCCGATTCCACTCCATGAGTTTCTCCTTGAGCTTCCATCAATAAAGCATTAACTTCTTCAACTTCTTGCATGGTCATGACCCTTTGATTTGGACAATCGTATTGGAAATGACCATAACCTTAACACTTGAAGGAGTTCTTCCCTTCAAGCTTCTTAGGCAATTCCTTTGGAGAAGGAAGAGCCACGGACTTGCCCTTGTCAACCCGTGAGGAGCTCTCGGGTTTAGGATGAGAGAAGGGTTTAAAAGAGGGTTTTGAGCTCACTTGATCCTTGGGGAAAGGCCTAGTGAAGACCTTCTTCTCTTTTCTTCGCTTTTCAACCTTGAGAGCTAACTTAAAGACATCATCTAAGGTGAAATAAGTTTGAAGTTCCACCTTTCTAGTAATGAGGGGGTTTAGCCCGTTGAGAAACTGAGCCACGGTTTACTCTTGGGGTTCATGTGTACCTCCCCTCAAGAGGAGTTGCTCAAATTCCCTCATGTACTCACCCACACTCATGTTGTTTTGCTTGAGTGAGAAGAGTCGGTTATAGATGTCTTGCTTGTAGCTTTCACGAAGGAACCTCTTGTTCATGAGAGTCTTAAGTTTCTCCCATGAGTCGATCTTTCTGTTGCCTTCTCTAGCCCTTTGGTTCTTGATGTTTTCAAACCACAAGGAAGCAAACCTTGTGAGTTTAAGGCTAGCTATCTTAAAACTCTTTTCATCATCATAGCCCTTGGCCTCAAAGATTCGGTCCATGGCTTGAACCCATTCAAGGTACTTATAGAGGTTCAAGTTGTCATTAAACTCCGGAGGTTCTACCTTGATGTGTCTAAAGTCGTCTATAGAAGGTCTCGTACCTCCCCTTCTTGGATTGCTTCCCATACTTGATTCACTAAAGAAGCCTTGTTCATCCCTATGATCGCTTGGCTCTTGAGCTCTTTAGGCTCCTTGGAGGGCCATAAATTGGTTGTTCATTTGCTCAAGTTGCCTACTAATTTGCCTTACACTTTGTTGTAAGGCTAGAATGGCATTATCTTGTCTCATAATATGAGCTTGTTCCAAGGTCATACCTCTTGGCACTCTTGTCGGTTGGGGAGAATCCATTGAGGGGTTTTCTTCATTAGGCATGGTGGAGTTTGGAAAGAAGCGGTTAAGGCTCGGAAAGAAGAGGGCACGGTCGTGCTAGGGAAAGCACGGTGCAAAAATAGGCTGAGGAAGGGAGGCACGGTCGTGCCCAAGGGCACTGAGAGGCCGTGCTAGTGTTCTGGCCCTGGAAGGTGGTGGCAGAGTCGTGCCTATAGGCACGAGGAGGCCGTGCCAAGTTGCTGCCCAGAAAATACGGCTTTTGTGGTTGGAAGCTTTGGAGGGATTTTGGTTGGGGATTGTGTTTGGGTTGTTTTGTAGGGTTCTTTGAGGAGTAAAAGAGGGGTTTTTTTTATGGGGGAAATCAAGTGTAGGTTAAGAGTTGAGGATCTAAGAAAGTGTTTGGTCAAGGTTGTTTTGAGAGGAGAAGTGCGATATATCAAGTGAGGGAGAGCTGTAGTTTCACCATGGTTTTCACAGCAAGGATGAAAGGTAAAAAGCTTGAGAAGGATGAAACCAAAGCAAGAAAATGTGGCATAAACTAAAGAACACCAATTTGGATTAGCTCTAATACCAAATGGAGCGTGAACTAAGTGGGTCGGATGTAACTTGCTTGAGTTTAGTTATAAATTTTCCTTGTGCTTAAGATATGACTTAGTTTAAAGGCTAAGCCACCCACCAAGACTAAGGAACCACCAAGAAATGCCTAAAGGATAAGCCACCAACACTTCTATAAAAGTCCACTCAAGACTCACCACCTTGGAACAAGGATAAAGAGAAATGAGATTTTAGAGAGATAAAGCTTTGAGCTAATTCATATGATTCTAATATGGTTTCTTACAACCTAAGGGTCTCCCTTATATACGAGAGCCTTTAAAAAGGCGAAAGAAAGGGGCAAAAAGGGGCCATACACGTCCATAAAGCAAGAGGGAACCAAAAAGCAATGTAAAAAGCTGAAAAGTGCTTTATGATATTTGTCAGTAGCTTTTTAGATTACAATTGTCAACTTCAAATAACTATATCTCCTAGGTTTCTCACTCAAATTGGGTGAAACAAGCCTTGATAGAAATCTTAGGAAGTCGAAGTCAGATTTCAGGTGGCTCAAGTTGGCAGAATTTTGGAGCTACTGTTTGGTAGATATAGGCCAAAAGGTGTAGTATGTGTAGGCTGGGATAGTTTCTGCAGCATCTGAAAAATGGCTCCAATTGACTTATTACCCAATGACCTAACCTAGAAATTTTTATATGTCCTTAAACCTGACATATTAAGGGTTCCAAAAAGTGGATTTTCAGCCTCTTAAATCCAAATTAAGCTTGAGTAATCAAGCTTGCAAAACCAGGTATGTGCGCTGACTTCTGGGCAGTTTGGGAGCACGCTACTGTTTTGAGCTCAACTTATTCTTGCCATGGGTTTAACCTCATTTTCATAATTAAACCTCTTATAAGGCCTCTTGACCTTCGCAAAATGAGATAGTAACACATCCTAAGTGCTTAGGATGGCCTTTGAATTGGAGCTCTAAATCAGTGCATGGACCAAGTCCCTTGCAATGGAGCTTCTGAGCATTGAGGAGGACTTGAGTGCTTTGTTGAACTGAATTGGGCATGGAGTTTACTTCAATTAATCTACAAGAAAAGAGATTTTTGAGCAAGAAGGAGCAAAGACAAGGTATGATGTATCTGCCGATGACCAAGCTAGGGTTCAATAGAATACAACTAACTTAGTAACCATGGGAAGATAGCATCAAGGGGGAAACCGAGGGAAATGAGCACATAGGATGATGGTTGTGAAGCATCAAGCATGTGAGGGGAGAATGAATCTTAGAATCAAGTGACTCTAAGTGAAAAACAAAGGGGTATTTGATGTTTATCACGGTGGGGATGAAGGAACCAAACTAGTACTTCAAGAATTTAACTCAAAACAAGGGAAATGCACGTTCTTAGGGCGGGCACGGTCGTGCCACTATGCGCGGCCACACCGTGCCAAAATTCTGCCCACTTTAGCTAGGGATGCCTAGTTATTGCCGGTTGAGTGCTTTGTGGCTTTGCTTTGGTTTTGCTTTCTTTTGTGAAGTATAAGCCGTGGAAGTGGGTGGAAATGGAAGTGTTGGGAGTGGAAGGATGAGAGAATATGATGGATATGTTTAGTGAAAGGATTTAGCTTAAGAATGCAAGCTAGATCATCACTTAGAAACCGTGAACATCAAATTAGAATAGGATAGAACTAAACCCTATGATTGGATACAGAAACACCACCAATCTGAGTTTAGGGCCCTTAATCTTGACTAAGATACAGAAAAACCACTTAATCAAGGATTAAGACTCACTTGAACACCACCTTAATTGGCCTAATTAAGGATAAGCAAGCAAGAGTTTGAAGAGAGAAAGCACAAAGCTCTCAAACTGATTTTATCATTCAAATAAGGGTTGTATTTCTTGCCTTGGTCGTGAACCCCTTTAATAGGCAGCAACATATGATGGCCAAGCTGAGAATTACAAGCACACATACACCTCACTTTTCCTTACTAGGTAGGAAAAGGATTAGTGAGCTAATTACAAAGTAATTTGCACTAATCTAGTTTACAAACACCTTAAACTAATCTAATACATTAAAACATGAATCTAAACTATGTCTAGGATAATTATACAACACTTAAACATTGATTACACCTTAATACAACCAGCAACTAGTCTAAGAAGCCCCATGTGCACAACCACCTTTTGCATGCCACTTTGCGGGTGGCCAATGAGAAGAAAGCACCACATCTTTGCTTTGTCTAGCTCCCATTGGTGGTTCTTTCAAGAGTTAGCCAATGCTAGAGCATTTTGGAGTGTGTGCCAAACTTGGGAGGCGTGCCTATCAGCATTGGGAAAGAGTGTGGTCGGCTGGTTCATTGAGAAAACCGGTTTATATTGAACCGGGTTCAATAGACAGTTTCTGGCCGGTTTTTAGTGTGTCAATTTAGCATTGCAAAACTGAGTATGATGGTAATTTTAATCATCGGGGGGGGGGTAACTTTAGGATGTCTGTAATCCCCCCCCCCCAACCAAGAAATCAAGGTTAGGGTTAGTTTAAATGGGTTAAATAAACTCAAACTTAAAACCCTGCAGATTAGAGCCTAATCTGACAAGTTTTGGAAAATTCCTTGTTTCTTCATCCTCGTGTGTGCATAATTAGAAATTGATGCTTGGACCTGAAATTACACATCTTGAGGACTCCAAAAATGTATAAATTCATCACTTAAGCATTAGTATAGCTTAAGTTATGAATTAATCAAAACCGGGTTGTTTTTGGTTTGCTGGACAGTTTTGACACATCTTGGTAAATGGCTGATTTGAACGACCAAATGAACTCCAAATTGGATGAAACTTGTCTTGTTGGAAATCTGACATCTTAAACTTGAAATCCATGCAAAAACATAATGTATAAACCATTTTGATGCTGGTCGAATTCGGCTTGCAAAAGTGGGTCAGTGCTGGATTCTTCCCTTTTGTCCTGCAATGAAACAACTAAAACAAAACTTGGATGATTTAATCACCCTTTAGCCAGCATATTAACATGGTCTAATTGATTTGATTCTTTCTAATCAAAGGGCATGGAGAGATCTCCACCGTCCTCCCCTTGTTAAAAAGATTTGTCCTCAAATCAATTTAGACTTAGTAACCTCCTTTTCTTTTCAAATCTGGTTGAAATAAAATCAACCAAGCAAACAAGTCTTCCTTGAACTTGGAGGTTCTTCCTTCTTGTCCCTTGCTGATTTGAATAGGGAGTGTGAGGGACTTCTTGAACTTGCTTGGAACCACCTTTTACACACTTGGAATGCATGGTTAGGAGGGGTAAAGGATGGTTCAAAAAATACTTGACAGAAGTTTATTGTGAGTGCTTCGGGTGGGTGGAGTGGGGAAATCAGTAGATGGTTCACCAAAGGATAGAAAAAGAACATTTCTACTCTCTTTACCTTTTGGTGGGTGGTGTGGGATGGGCAACTCATCTCCTTCATCGGCTTCAACCATGATCTCTTCAATCTCTTCTTTGTCATGGTTTTCATTTTCAACTTCCTCTTCTAATGGAACCTCTTTTGTGGCCTTCCATTCAGCTAAGGTAACGTACCTTCTGTTGGTGCATTCAGATGCTAAGTGACCAAATCCTTGACACTTAAAACACCTAGGATGATTTTTGGGAAGGGCTCTTTGTGTAGGTGGTGGGAATAGGTTCTTTTGTTGAGTTTGGCTTTTGAGTGGTGCTAAGGAAGTAGAGGGGTCAAGGAATGGAGGTGAAGGTGAACTCCCCTTGTTAAAGGTTTGTTCTTGGGATGGTGGCTTTGGATTTTCATGCTTTGGGAGCAGTTTACTCTTCCTTTGCTGTTCCACCTTGTGAGCTAACACACATACTTCATCAAAAGTAGAGCAAGCTTGCAAATCAACAATATTAGAATACCTAGGATCAAGTCCTCTCAAGTACCTAACAATTGTTTGTTCTTCAGGTTCATGCAAATCACATTTAATCACAAGCTTTTCAAACTCACGAGTGTACTCCTCTACACTCATATTACCTTGGTTCAGATGGTGGAGTTGTGAGTAGCAATCTTGAACATAGGTTGAAGGTAGAAATCTAGCTTTGAGCTTGGACTTCATCTTTTCCCAAGTCTTGATTTTGGACTTCCTTTCTCTTACTCTTTTAGCACACAAGTTAGTCCACCAAAGAGAAGAATATTAGCGAAGTCTTAAAGCAATCAACTTTACCTTCTTATGATCTGGGATGTCCTTGTACTCAAAAATCCTTTCAACTGTGTGTAACCAATCCAAGAAATCTTCAGGTTCAAGCTTGCCTTCAAATTCTGGAACTTCAATCTTGAAATCGTTGGAGCTAGCTTGAAACTGTGAGTCTTGTCTGGTCATTCTCAATGGTTCATCCTCACTAGATGAATCAAGAGTATGGCTAAACACTTGCTCTTGTCTTTGTGACCTTGAATAGATTGACTCTTTACTTGCTTGTTGTTGTTGTTTGAATAGGCATCAAGCTGTTTTTGGAGGTATTTGTTTTGAGCTTGAGTTTCTTGGTCTCTTCGTGCATCTTCTTGAATTTTCCTAGTTAGAAACTCATTTTGCTTCATTAAGGCATCAAACCTCTCTTCCAGGGTCATAGTGGCAGAACTCATTTTGAGGTAAGTGGTTGAAACAAAGTAGGAATGAATTTGTGACAAAAGGGGAACGACTTTTTTGTGGAAGGGTGTGGGAAGTACCAGGCCTAGGAGAAACTTGCTCTGATACCAAATATGATGTATCTGCCGATGACCAAGCTAGGGTTCAATAGAATACAACTAACTTAGTAACCATGGGAAGATAGCATCAAGGGGGAAACCAAGGGAAATGGGCACATAGGATGATGGTTGTGAAGCATCAAGCATGTGAGGGGAGAATGAATCTTAGAATCAAGTGACTCTAAGTGAAAAACAAAGGGGTATTTGATGTTTATCATGGTGGGGATGAAGGAACCAAACTAGTACTTCAAGAATTCAACTCAAAGCAAGGGAAACACACGTTCTTAGGGGGGGCACGGTCATGCCACTATGCACGGCCACACCGTGCCAAAATTCTGCCCACTTTAGCTAGGGATGCCTAGTTATTGCCGGTTGAGTGCTTTGTGGCTTTGCTTTGGTTTTGCTTTCTTTTGTGAAGTATAAGCTGTAGAAGTGGGTGGAAATGGAAGTGTTGGGAGTGGAAGGATGAGGGAATATGATGGATATGTTTAGTGAAAGGATTTAGCTTAAGAATGCAAGCTAAATCATCACTTAGAAACCGTGAACATCAAATTAGAATAGGATAGAACTAAACCCTATGATTGGATACAAAAACACCACCAATATGAGTTTAGGGCCCTTAATCTTGACTAAGATATAGAAACACCACTTAATCAAGGATTAAGACTCACTTGAACACCACCTTAATTGGCCTAATTAAGGATAAGCAAGCAAGAGTTTGAAGAGAGAAAGCACAAAGCTCTCAAACTGATTTTATCATTCAAATAAGGGTTGTATTTCTTGCCTTGGCCGTGAACCCCTTTAATAGACAGCAACATATGATGGCCAAGCTGAGAATTACAAGCACACATACACCTCACTTTTCCTTACTAGGTAGGAAAAGGATTAGTGAGCTAATTACAAAGTAATTTGCACTAATCTAGTTTACAAACATCTTAAACTAATCTAATACATTAAAACATAAATCTAAACTATGTCTAGGATAATTATACAACACTTAAACATTGATTACACCTTAATACAACCAGCAAGTAGTCTAAGAAGCCCCATGTGCACAACCACCTTTTGCATGCCACTTTGCGGGTGGCCAATGAGAAGAAAGCACCACATCTTTGCTTTGTCTAGCTCCCATTGGTGGTTCTTTCAAGAGTTAGCCAATGCTAGAGCATTTTGGAGTGTGTGCCAAGCTTGGGAGGCGTGCCTATCAGCATTGGGAAAGAGTGTGGCCGGCTGGTTCATTGAGAAAACCAGTTTATATTGAACCGGGTTCGATTGATAGTTTCTGGCCGGTTTTTGGTGTGTCAATTTAGCATTGCAAAAGTGAGTATGATGGTAATTTTAATCATCGGGGGGGGGGGGGGTAATTTTAGGATGTCTATAATCCCCCCCAACCAAGAAATCAAGGTTAGGGTGAGTTTAAATGGGTTAAATAAACTCAAACTTAAAACCCTGCAGATTAGAGCCTAATCTGACCAGTTTTGGAAAATTCCTTGTTTCTTCATCCTCGTGTGTGCATAATTGGAAATTGATGCTTGGATCTGAAATTACACATCTCGAGGACTCCAAAAATGTATAAATTCATCACTTAAGCATTAGTATAGCTTAAGTTATGAATTAATCAAAACCGGGTTGTTTTTTGTTTGCTGGACAGTTTTGACACATCTTGGTAAATGGCTGATTTGAACGACCAAATGAACTCCAAATTGGATGCAACTTGTCTTGTTGGAAAGCTGACATCTTAAAATTGAAATCCATGCAAAAACATCAGGCCTAAACCATTTTGATGCTGGTCGAATTCGGCTTGCAAAAGAGGGTCAGTGCTGGATTCTTCCCTTTTGTCCTGCAATGAAACAACTAAAACAAAACTTGGATGATTTAATCACCCTTTAGCCAACATATTAACATGGTCTAATTGATTTGATTCTTTCTAATCAAAGGGCATGGAGAGATCTCCATCAAGGTAGGTGATATTTGATCTAAGAATACAAGTAATCTCACTATCTTTTATCCCTACAAGTAATCTCATCATCTAAAATTTTGGACTCAAGAGGATCCCGATTTGAAAAGCCCCTTACAAAATGTGGAGTTTGCAAAGTCCGATGAGTTGTTGGTTCTATATATGAATCGTAACTGATATCATAATGGCATTGTACAAGGATTCTTCATCACTATTCGTAGATATCACCTAAATTGGTGTATATCATTATGAAATTAAGGATCCTAACAAAATGAGATGGCATACGTTTATCCAATTGTATTTGAGGGGATTATAACCATTGACCACTCATATAGTATAAGGTCAAGTTATCATCAAAATCAGAAATGAGATTAAAAAAAAACTGAAAAGCTTAGTATCCCTTAAGTGAATTTGTTAAAGGTTTGCTACTGTTTTGGGTTATCTAAAACGGATAGCTGTTATTCACTAGTTGCCTCTTCGACTCTCAACCCTATTTGGATCTGCAAGGATCGATAATGGGTTGGTAATCAAATCCAGTGGGTAACCTGTTATGAATTTGGGAAGGCCGAAATCGATTACCCATAAATTTGAAGTTCGAAAGGACTCCTACATTTGAATTCGCAAAGATCCTAGGTTTCCAAGGACTTACAAATTCAGATTCGCAAGGATCTTGAATTCAAAAGAACTCCCAAATTAAATTCATGGGACCAAGACCATGATGATTTGTAATATAATCCTTGTATTTTTATTTTTCTTTTTTTTTTAAAAAATTTTGATTCCAAGCCAAGATTTCATATTAGTGCCGATCACCAAGTTCCAAAGATTTCTAACATAATATTTGGGTGTTTGAATCTTTCAATAATCAAACTCCAAAAAAAAAGGAAAACAAAAAGAAGTGTTTCCTTGCTTCTTACGTTGGTTGCCATAGTCATGTTGTATGAATTTTCCTCTGCCTCCTTCTTTCGTGGTTCCAAAAAAATGATAATAAAAGGAAAGTTTTTTAAAAAAAAATTAGTAAGAACATGCAGAGGACGATGAAGGTCAGGCATATAGGGGAACAAATGGATTGAGACTGGTCTAATTAATTTTCACTTGTAAATTCTTCACAGATAGGAATCATGAATCTATTCATTGAAGTTGTTCAATTTAAGTCAAATTTATCTTCTTAAGGCCATAAATTCATGAAATGGAGGGAGTTAGACAATTATAACAGATTTATGCTAAATTTTCAGGAGTAGCAACAAGGATACAGTAAATTAAATATGTGTTTACTCTTAAGTCTTAAAAGGATTTAAGCCCAATTTCCATCCCTCGAGACCTCCAATCCTTACGAATTTGTGAGATGTTGAACCTTGCAAATCTCAAGTCCTTGCAAACTCATGGAGTGTGGATCCTTGCGAATCTTAATACGTTTATACGATTTAGTTCCAAGTAAATAAGTAAACAAAAGGGACTTCGCATCCTCTTAAATTTTAGAAGGAGATCACCATGGACAAACCTTTAGCGAAAAGATGAAATTAGGCTCTGTAATACTCCAGTTGAATCAAACGGACGTGTTATAGCAAAGTCGTCATGGTGAAAGTCTAATTGATTTTAAGATGTGAAAAGCAAAGGATGAGTTCATTGGTTTTATAGGACTGTACAAGTTTGCATCAATCAGAGTTCTTAACATAAGAATCCCCAATAAGTGTGTGACTCTTCATCAAATAAGTGATAAGCTTTTCCTTTTTTTTTGGTTTTAAAAAAAAAGGAAAAAAACGTTGGCATGTGACTTGTTTCAAACGAATGGGTTACTCAAATTCCCTTAAAATCAGGGGGAGGGAAACAGTAGTGACTCATAGCCACTTTGATAAAAAAAATAAATCTGGCCAAGTTTAAAAGGGGTGGGGGCCATGGTGATATGTTGTCAACCTAATTTGGTAGGTAAAAAATAAATAAATGAAAATGAAATGCCTTAATTCCCATACTATTACGAGATAACAAAATTCTGCACTGTGTTGGATGCATGAGTCTAAAAATAAAATAAGGAAGTCAAATCTAAGTTATCAAATTAAATTGTATTATCAAAGTATGAACAAACTAAATCCTCTGTTTAAAGGGAGTCATTTTCCAATTGATATATATTCCTTCGTTACGGCTTACGTAGTAAAATAAGTCGATAAAGACTTGAGCTCCAAGGAAATACAAAACTAATTCCCCCCGCTTCACAGAAAGTGAATTTTCTAAGTCGATTGTATCTAATTTGTCCAAAATCAAAATCTAAGCCCCACAAAAATCTAGGTTGACCAAATTTTCAACTCCACAAAATGAACCTAAAATTCGATTTATCTGGCCCCTTCTTTCACAAAAGACCAAAATTACAATTCTATGACCCTTGGTTATACATTATGTAACCAAAACAAATAAAAAACCAAGCTGCTCAAAAAAACCGAATCCTTCTCGAACTCATAGTCCACCAAAATGGACCAAACCACAACCAAATATATAGTCCAAGTTCACCAGATTCTCCCCATAATGCAAGCCTTTAAAAAAAATTGAAAAAATAATATTTTTAGTCCAAGAACTACGTCGATTTCATCCCACTAAGGGTACTAGGAAACCCATGAATAAATTTCGGGTGTAATCGCAAGTTAAACAAAACTAATGGACCGATCCCAAGAAAGACTTAAGTCAGTGAATAAAAATCGTAAAATAGCTAAAAATACAACTTAGCCATGACTTAATAAAAAAATTCAAACATCAAAATTAAATCAAAATTATGGTCATTTTTTTAGGCCAACATAAATAATTAAAATCATATCAAATGGTTAATGACTTAACCAAAATAAAAGATAAATTAAATCAAGCAAAATTAAAGAACTACGGTTGGTTTGATCATCTATAAAAGAGGTACGTAGGCAGCTCACGACAAAAAAATGAGCGCAACCCGAATTCCAAATCAAATAAAACTACCCGTTTCCTGACTTGCACATAAAGAATGTGTACATATAGTACCCTTCCTAGAAGGTGCCTATACAATCGCTATCTGAAGCAATTAAGTTTTGGATATGGGCGATTCAATATTAAGAACATAATGATTGTCGATCCAATTTATATGAAGTCTTATTAACGCAAAACAAGACAAGAAAAAAAACAATGAAACAGAATAAGTCAGAATCGAAAGGTGGTCTCCCGAGAGGGGAACGTAATTAAGGAGGTCCATCCTCTTGAATAGGATCATACTCAAAATAAACCGATGTATATTTTTGTACGTCGGAAAGTTGTGTTGTGCATATTATTTATTTTTATTAAATTTTTGCTCAACATACTCCACCCCTCAACTTATGAGTTATAGCAAGTTAAGATTACAACAGTACTTACATTAAGGCCTCAAGTCTGTAGACCCCTAACATACTGAAGTGAGTAAAACTAAATGCTCAACTTGTTACAGTAGTTTGCTCAAGCATATAAAACAAAATGTTTAACTCCATAAATTGGAGAAACAAAAAACAAGCGCAAAGAGAGGAGGATCTAGAAATGGACATTGTTAATCTCAATGCTTAATACCTAGACTTAAATGTGCCAAACAATCAATGAACACTAGGCAGGCAATAAACATGTCCAACTACACGTTAAAAAGACCAATTTCAGTCATAAGAAATTAAGTGCCCGAGTCCATGGCCCCGGCCTATGATATAATTTATAAGATTAGCAAAGCAAGGGTGGGAAGATTTGTCATCCCATCTTACATTTCAGTTGTTTAATTGACAAAAATATGTTTGTAGTAGGCAATATTTCCTTTCAGACAAGCTTGAGCAACATATTCACCTCATTCTTTGTCAATCCTACATCCCAATAGCCAAACACTCCTTTGTATTTCTGCATGTGCCCCATAATATAAATGGTTTCATTATGATCTTTCCTTTAAGCCTCTAGCCACCAAGGCACATCTATGTGCTTTTCTTAAAACTCTTCAATGGAATTTTCATTTCTCGTATCACTCCATTTGTCAATGAGATATTTCTGAAAGAATCTACTTTGTATGACTCACATGAAACAAAAAATGAGCATCAGTATATGCTTAAGTTTTTTTTTATAAATTGGACCCTTTTTTATATGGTGTGACAAACTAGAATCACTATATGCTTCAAAAACAAATAAAGTAGAATGAAGATTTTTAAGCTTTACCAAATTATTTGTGAAGCACTTGTATATGTAGCGTTTGTTGGACTTTAGTTTCATATGATCAATTATGTCCATACTTTTTTCGTTGAAATTGAGGCAAATAAGAAATTGTTGTATGTTGCCAAAATAGTGAAAGAAACCTAAAGAACCAATTTCTCAGAACCTAATTCCCTAAGAATAGCCAACGAAAAAAACAAAACTTAAAAAGATTACTGAAATTAATTTGTCTGGCTTAATTTTACCAAGTCAACTTGCTTCAAGTTGATATGAGGACTCAAGAACAGCTCATCAATCATCTGACAAAAGAATGCAACTCCTACTTGGCTTTCATGAATCGTATTCATGTATGACTGCTTCAAAAACAAAAAGAAAATTTACTTTGATGACCACTCTACTTATGAAATCACGTATACATGTGAAAATATTATTAAAAATCTTTTAAAGTAGATTACAAATGGTTCATTTCAAAAGAAAACCTATTAGCACCCGATAATTCTAAATATAGTTCACTTGCACTCAATGTATGCACCCAAATATTCACATTGGTTTTGTGAACATTGTTGTCTCTAGTAATACTCAAAAGCATGCCTTGGTTAGCGATATAGTACAAGTCATTGTACAAAACTTGGATAAAAAAATTTACACGGAATTAGTATCGGTGAAACAGTTGGGTAAGAATCACCTTTAAAAACTAACCTAACCATTGAGAAGAAGAGGGGAAATGCATATGAGCAAGTAAAGAAAAAAACAGTTTACAGTTATGTTCTTTTTTGGTGAGCAATGAAATGTGTATCTTTTAATGACTCTTAGGTTTTTGTATTTTTTGGTTTACCTCTGGTCTTCCGATGAGTTGAAGACAAAGTTGGCATATAGCTTCCCTCCATAGGAAATTGCCCCATAAATAGTCACATTTAGTTGCATGCAAGCATACCACAAAGAAGGTGCAGACTCTCTCTGTTGCTGCTAAGGGTAGTTATAGCTTTCTAGCATCGAGGGTAGTGCAAGGCAATAGTAGTAAGTACATAGCCAATGAACTCTGTTCACATAAGGCTATTTCTATAAGAATCATTTTTTTAACCTCTAGGACAATCCGAATCCCAAAAGATACTCCTAATTCCATGGAAAGATTCTTAAAAGAAAGGGAAAAGAAAAGCAAGGGGAAACCAACCAAGAAAATAAAACTAGTATCGAAGTGCCTATTGGCAATTCTGTAATCTTGCAATGCGCTATCCTTGTTCTTGGTCTTTTCGGGACATCAACCACAACAACTTTCCCTTTGTCATTATTGCTTGTTGTTTACACACCTTATTTTTAAAGATCAAGCTTCATAATTTTGATGACCGGTCAAGTGAGAGAGTCCTGGTTTTCTTCTTGAGAGCATACCATTATTGGGCCTATGAAACACAATGAGCAACTGCATTATAATTGATTTACATAAACAAAACTACTACAATAACTACTATACGCTAAAATATGATAATTTACACAGTCACGATATGATTTAAAAATTTTAGACATGTTGGAAAAAGGTATATCTTCATGATACTCGTTAATCACTAATTTGTCTAATAATGATCACCAATTTATGAAATGATGATCACCAATTTAGTACAATTTGTTGTAATATTTATTGAACATTGATTCGTCTAGTAAAGATCACTAATTTGGTCAATGATGATCACTAGGCTTGAAGGTTATTAATAGTGTTTAAACACAAAGATCATGTGTGCATCAATAAGTTGGGCTCCTAGATCACTAATGTATCTATTGATGATCACTAAATTCTAAGTTAGTGACAAAGTAATGCAAAGATCATTCATAACTTGATCATCGATTTTTCTATTAATGATCACCAATTTATATAATGATGATCACAAATTTGGAAAACCATAATACCACTTTCTTCCCTCAAACAGCAACAACAATTACAATATTAGACTCATCGCAAGACCTAATCGTAAATCCGCATAAAGAATGACTCATCTTTTCTAAAAAATATGAAAAAAAAATAAAACAAAAGGGCGAAAACAAGGAACACCGAAAATATAATAGTATAGAAGAAGTACCCTTCGCCAATGGTGTGCTACTTCAGTGTGCAGGCCTCATCATACCTCTCTGAACGACATCTTTTACATCACAGGTTAGGCCTTATACTTCTATTATCAGTATATCAGGCTCCAAATCTACAAAGATAACTCCAGTTGAAAGTGCCTAGTTCTCCTCTTAAGAGAACCCAAGGTTGAATGGGTGGTGTCAACTGTGAGAACTCGTGCATGGTATCTTAGAGGCTCACAAATTGCTTCTCAATCACATCCATACCCATTAAGAAGGCTCCTATTCATGTGAGTCGGCCAAGAGTACTGGGGTTCTACTCTTCAACTTTTTAGGCGTGTCCTTGATGAGCGCATCAGTCATCGACTCCGCAGCTACTTTTCTTACTCTCTTGAGGGGGACGCATGCTCTAAGAAGCAACTCTGCCAATCTATCTTGACTTTCGCTAGCAGTTGGCTATTGCTTACGATTTTATTGGTTGTCGTCTTACCGTCCTTAAAAAGAGCCTAATTGAAAAAAATAGTACCTACAGTCATAGCAATGTCATTTTAAATGAGAACAATGCAGGAAAACAACGCAAGTACATTTTAACCAAAAAGAAAAGATTTTGACATTCCTTGACCTTTAACACCCCTGCTTGATCTTCGACATTAGCTTAAGCTTCAACACTGTAATGTTACCGTCCATGAACTTCTTCCTCCTCTTTAGCTACAGTGGATATGTCTAATGAATGCTCAAGCTAACCTTTGCTAAATCTGACTTTGAATTCGTATTCTACCTTATATTTTATTTCCTCATTTGTCCACCCTCTCAATGCCGAGAATTGACAAGGGACTGACCATAGTTTGAAAACCATATGATCAAGGCAACACAGTTGCAAGAATCAAAAACACATTAAGAGAAACACAATTCAAGCTAAATTATAAAATAAAAGGGAATAAAAAAGGGAATTGAAGTAATCAGTAAATGGTACAATAATGATCACTAACTTGTCTGTTGATGATCAATAATTTATTAAAGTTAATATGTTGGAATATTTTTGTGATCACTAATTTTTTTAATAATGATCACTAATTAGACAGATGGTGATCACTAATTTATAGGTTATTAACTGTGCTAATGCAAAGACAATCTATGCATGATCGAGTTGGGTTGTTAGATCACTAATTTGTCTGATGGTGATCACTAATCTATTAGAGTTAATATGTTGGAATATTTGATGATCACTAATTTTTCTATTAACGATCACTAATTTATCCAATGATGATCACTAATTTTTGTCCAAAGATGATCTCTAATATGTCTATTGATGATCATTAATTTATTTTGAAAAGAGTTTGAAGTAATCACTTATTTCTCTAATGGTGATCATTAATTTATTAAAGATGATATGTTGGAATTTTCTAATAATGATCACTAATCAAACATATGATGATCACTGATTTGCATGTTGTTGACATTGATTAACGCAAAGAGAATGCCTACATGATCAGGTTAGTGACAGAGTTGAAATGCAAGGACCATCCCATGGATGATCACTAATTTTTTTTCTAATAATGATCACCAATTTAGACTACATAATCCAAACTTCATCTATGAATTATATCTAATTAGTACCTCTAAATCAGAATGCCTTTTCCTAACTATTAGACTTCAACTTAAATGTTGAACATACCATCAGAAATAGGATTGATCCTCTGAAGAATCTTGATGACATCTTCCTCCACTCATCAACTGATGCTATAAGCTCTCTCATTGTATATTGCACCCAGTTCATTCATGTGACTTTGCCTAGATCTAATAGTGCATTCAGTATAAGGTAATTCACTCCTCTTCATTGGTTCTAATGCAGACATGTGAACACAACAAACATTATGAAATTTCTTTTGAAGTCCTCCCCTCCACCTACTTGACTCTCTATCATCTCCCCACACTTAGGGATACTGTCATGATTACGCCACTGCTCTTTCCAATGATTTAGAATACTTTCAAACTCAACACTCCCATTAGCATGGCTTTTAACCTCGATTACCTCATGTGGCCCTTTAGGGAGAATAATGCCATGTACAAATCCTCCTCAATCACCCTCATCCTACCACAGGCAAGCGGCAGGAAGCAAGCACAAGTGTCGAAGTTGTGGACCAACGACACCGCTCGCTTTCTGGGTATCATATTAGCTTGCAAGTGCAAGAAGCCACCAAAACCAATTCTTTGACAACCTGCTTTTGCTTGTCATTTAGATTTCCAACCATTTCTCGCAATTCATTAAGTGACATCTTGTTGTTGAAAATGCACATAAAACACTTGGATGTGAGATAAAAATTCACTAAATAACTGTGAAAATTACAATAAATTTACTTAGAAACCCTAGGTGTTGCCCAAGGCATCAATCCTACACCTGAAAACCAAGAGAAAAACAGTGACTCAACAACAAAATCATTTAAACCCTAACAAAAATAAGAAACTCGAAAAACTTGCACCAAATTACAAGGAACAAGTTGTGCACATGAATTTGTAGCATGAAATTCATCACGAATAAGCCGTGAACCCTAAATTCAACATGAAATCTTGAGCGAAAACACGAAAAATAACAATAACAAGGAGAAGAAAAAAACAAGAAGGAAAGCACAACAAAGAAAGCAAGAGAAAAAAATAATCAAGAGAAAGAGAGAGAGAGAGAGAGAGAGAGAGAGAGAGAGAAACATGAATTGGATTAGACAACCTTCATTAAAATCGGATCCATTCAATCAAATCCTATGCATATAATTGCATCATTCTATCCATCCCTAGAGTAAGTCATCCAACCTGCATAGCCTCATATATATATATGTATATATATGTATATATATGTATATATATATATATATATATATATATATATATATATATATA
>JACYFF010031956.1:45717351-45727413 GCA_017589665.1 Selenicereus undatus
TGTGTGTGTGTGTGTGTGTGTGTGTGTGTGTGTGTGTGTGTGTGTGTACATGTGTGTTTCTAATGTAAGATATGTATTTAAAAGGTTGTTTATTGTTAAAAACTAAGGCTATTTATTGGCAATGTTTTATGATGGGGTTAATCGGCTCATACCCAGTCCAATCTAGTTCAAAAGTCAACCAGGTTAGCCCGTCTAAAATGGTTCTTTCAGTTCGACCGATTGACCCATTGACTCACTTCTCCAATCGGGTTAATCATCAATTCGGTTCTCGTAACATTGGGTGAATACATGTCAGCGATGAGAGAATATACAACTAATTTTATGTGCACTCTCCAAGGCTCTATATATGTGAAGCCTGAAAAGCGATGCCCAATAGAAGTAGGGATGATCAATGGCCTTTTTCGTGGCTTGATGGCTGCAACAACAAAGTGGGAAGCCACTTAGCCAATGGGCCTCAGGTGGAGGGAATAGGGTATTTAGGGGAATTCTAATGTAGGGGTCCTCGGTGCCAATATGTTGTATTCATCTTCTGCATGGACGGGGATTTCAATTCTCATATTCAAAGAACTTTATGTAAATTACATTAAAGGAGCTAAACATCAAATGTTTAATCTCTTATTAATAACACTTTGAGAAGTAGCCACAATGAAAATTAAAACATAAAACAATATAATTAACTAGATGTTTGGATGGTAATTTTGCTGTGTACTTTTTAAATATTTCTTGGCAATTATAAAATTGGAAAATACAAAATCAAGAAATATAAAAATGGAACCAAAGTTGTATATAGAATTCCTTATATATTTTAAATTAGATGCTATTCAATGCATTTATTTTTGAGACATATATCACCAATCCTTCTGATGTCCACCACCCCCCTTGCCCATTCGCTTTCCTCTTCCTCCAATCTTCTCTTTTTACTAGTGTACATACCGTGGTTCGCACAGACATGGGTAATTCTTCATTTAAAACTTAAATTATTGGCAAACTAGTTGTAATTTGTATCAATGTTACAGATGTGATAATAGATTTTGAATTATATTTGTAATGTACAGATTTATTATTATTTTGGTGGAACAATGAGTTTCTAAATGATTGTCGTAGTTGATAGTAGTGAAAATGCAGTCTATAATACAGTATGATGCATAGTCATTTCCTACTCGGGTTTCTACATGGGGAAAACCATAGCCCATTTATAATCTTGGGAACTTTTGAAGTACTTCATAAATTACAATGCAAGTTTCATTCATTTTTATGGCTTCTCTGAAAAATATAGTGTAAAAAGAAAAAAAACTAAAAAAAAAGTGAGAAAGAGGAATTCAAAGTTCATGTGGATATTCATTTATGATTGAATATGTTAAGCAAAAAGTTTTAAATGTACTTGTGAAATTAAATTGCACAAACATTGTTATATTGTGATTTCAAAAGTCATAATATACATACTTAGAAAAACTGTCCTATTGTGATTTGCTGTATTAATTACACAACTCCAAAGGAAAAAGGAAAATTAAAAAATCACTTGAACAATGATGTTATGCCAAATGTCATTTATCATGCAACACATTCAGTTTTATATTATACTAGTATAAACCCGTGTTATGCACGGTGCATGATGAAACAAATATTTAAAAAATATGTATCATTGAAAAAATTTAAAAATTTATCGATAAGTAGTTAGTGGAAAAAATAAAAAGTTGTGAACTTCATAAATAGTAACTCAGATAAATAAAGTCAAACAAAAAATTAATTGAATCATGTAGGATAATTTAAAGGTATAGAATTAGTGGTTTATATTTAGGGATGGGAGCTCTACCCAAACCTAAAAAATCCAAAACGAACCCTCTTTATTTATGGTGGGTTCAGGTACAAAAAATGGAGGAAAAATAGGTATGGGGCGGGTGTGCCAAAAACGGGTATAGGTATAGGTACGGATTGGGTACAGGAATACCATACCCAACCCCGCCCCATATCCAAACCCGATTTTTTTCAAAAAAAATTTCGGGGCTAAAGCGAGTAGGCTGTAGTGAAAAAAAGGCCCAAATTTGTACCTAAATACATATTGTGCTCTCAAATTCAACTGACAGCTACTCTACTCTTATGCACCTACAAATTTGATATTTTGTAGGAACACAATGCATTTCAATTATGAGTATTATTTTTTAAACTTAATAAACCCGACGTGTATTATTTTAATTTTGAATTTGTAGGCATAAATTTAATAAGGGGGAAATCGATGTAAAAAAGTATTTTTCATTTAGTTTTGAACCTTTAAAAATTAAACTTAATGAACCCGATAGGTGTCAGTTTTTACAATGTATATGTACTAAAATAAAATCAGAATAACTCGAAAAACCCGATGGATATGGATAGAGTATTAATTTTTAAAATCCGATGGGTACGGGTGTGCGTATGGGGATGGTTTTAGAAAATGAGTATGGGTGCGGGTACAGCTCCACTCGGCCCGAACCCGCCTCATGCCCATCTCTATCTATATTTAATAGATGGCTACCCCGTAGATAATAGGATTATTATATATTCTTTACGATTTTTAAAAAAAAAGTAATAATAAAGACATGATTTATTTGGGGAATGTACCTTTTTTTAATAAATATAATCAAAGGCTTTGATTTAATAGGTGATTAACTTTTACGGTTGAGATTACACCAAATAAATCACTTATGTTGTAGAATTTTAGGTTTTTTCCAAAAATTATAATTTTTATTAAATGTTTGAGATTTGTTTAAGATAATAGGATTATCATATAGTCTTTTTCACATATAAGTGACATTATCAGGAAGTTTTTAAAAAATAAAAATTATAAATAGGTATTTTACTTAAATAATGTAGTTTTTTTAACTTTAAAATCTACAGTTTAGATTTAATGAATAAATATAATTGCCTATTTTTTTTCCTAGATAATTTTTTTGATTGAATTTTTTTCCTGGATAATTGGATCGTCATTTATCTTTTATAATGTATATCCAAAATCATGGGGGATTTTTCTTAAAAAAATAAACGGATATCTTAGCTTTAAAATCAACAATTTAGATCTATTGCATAAATAATTTTTATCGTTAAGATTACACTAAATCATACAAATCATACTTGTTGCAGCATTCTAGTGTTTTCCAAAGATTACATGTTTTTTAACTACTCGATATTTTTTTAGATAATAGGATTATCATATATCCTTTATCACATAACCGAAATTATGATGGATTGTTCTAACAATAAAAATTATAAATCTAATGCATAAATAATTTTTAACTGCATAAATAATTTTTATGGTTAAGATTATACTAACTCCACAAGTCACTCTCATTGCAACATTCTAGGGTATTCCAAAGATTATCATATTTTCTAACTGTTGAGCATTTTTTTAGATATTAGAATTATCATATATCCTTTATCGCATATAATCAAAATTATGAAGGATTTTTTAAAAAATAAAAATTATAAATTAGTATTTTGCTTGGATAAGGTATTTTTTAACTTAAAAATCTACGATTCAGATTTAATAAATAAATATAACTATCTATTTTTACCCTAGATAATTTCTTTTGATAGATTTTTTTGCCTCGATAATTGCATTATCATCTAGATTTTATCATGTATATTTTTAAATCATGGAGGATTTTTTTAATGAAAATAAAAGGACATCTCAGCTTTGAAATCGACAACTTAGATCTAATGCATAAATAAATGTTTTATGGTTGAGATTATAGTAAATCTCACAAATTGCACTCGTTATAGCATTCTAGGATTTTCCAACTATTATCACATTTTTTAATTGCTTGGGATTTTTTTTGAGATAATAGAATTATCATATATCATTTATCACATATAACTGAAATTATGAGGGATTTTTTTAAAAATAAAACTATAAATTGGTATTTTAATTGAATCAGCTATTTCTTTTTTAATGTTAAAATCCGTGGTTTAGATTTAATGAATAAATATAACTACCTGGTGCTTTTCCTGAGATTTTTTTAATAGAATTTTTTTCTTGATAATTGGATTATCATCTATCTTTGATCATGTATATCCGAAATCATAGGAATTTTTTTAAATAAAAACAAGGAGATATCTTACCTTTAAAATCAACAATTTAGAACTAATGCATCGATAATTTTTATGGTTAGGATTACACTAAATCTCACAAATCACTTTCGTTGTAACATTCTAGAGTTTTCTAAAGATTACCATGTTATTGTATTTACTTGATATTTTTTTAGATATAGGAATATAATATATCCTTCATCACATAACCGAAAATATGAAGGATTTTTTTAAAAAATAAAAATTATAAATGGGTATTTTACTTGGATAAAGTAATTATTTTTAACTTTAAATTCGCAGTTTAGATTTACTGAATAAATATAACTGCCTAGTTTTTTTCCTAGATAATTTTTGTTGATAGAATTTTTTTTCCCTAGATAATTAAATGTTCATCTATCTTTTATTATGTATATCCGAAATCATAGGGGATTTTTTTAAATAAAAATAAATAGATATCTTAACTTTAAAATCGACTGCTTAGATGTAATGCATAAATATTTTTATCGTTGAGATTGGACTCATAATATTATAAATTATATAGATATAGATATAGATATAGATATAGATATAGGTTATATTATAGATATTATGGATATAGATAGATTATAGATAGATAGATTTTTTTAAATTAATTTGATTTTTTATAATCCAATGGTAATTATTAAAAATAATCTCAATCTAACGATTTAAAAAGTCTAATTTTTGAGAATTTAGATAAACAATAAGACTCATAAGATTGCTATTATATAGAGAGATAGATTATAGATATTATGGATATAGTTAGATTATAGATAGATAGATTTTTTAAAGTTAATTTGATTTTTGTATAAATCCAACGGTAATTATAAAAAACAATCTCAATCTAACGGTCGAAAAACTCTAATTTTTGAGAATTTAGATAAATAGTAGGACCCATAAGATTGCTATTATGTATTATATAGATATGATATTTGTAATTTTTTTTAATATGTTAACTAGGCATGTTTTTCTAAGATAAGAAGAAGAAAATTATTTATAATTGCAGCAGAAGAAAATTACTTTGCCATTAAAAGTAATAGCTATAGTCATTAGTTTAGATATACCGTTCTGCATGTGAAGTAATGTTTCGTAAAGTCTATTACCAAATATTCTCTCTTTCATCTCTCTCTCTCTCTCTCTCTCTCTCTCTCTCTCTCTCTCTCTCTCTCTCTCTCTCTCTCTCTCTCTATATATATATATATATATATATATATATATATATATATCAGTGTAAGTCCCATTATTTGCGCATATATGTTACACCAAGTATATTGACACAAAAATTTGCTTTGTTTGTAGAAACTTAATGACGAACTTGAAAATTGCACATGTGGATGCAAGAGTGACATGAACAATTGAGGGTTTTTGGTTTGTGGCTTCTATTGACAGTTTGATAACCTGAGTGATTGAAGATCGACCCAATACCCTTACAACAGTGACATATTTGATAAGATGTAATGCAATGCAATGCAATTGAACTTGTAGAACTTCTTGCAAATTTTCTTCTAATGAGCACATAACTTTGCATTGCATTGTGTCATACCAGAAAAACAGGTAATATAAGTGAAATGAGTTCTGTTTTATTTGTATATAGAAATGTGGCTTGAGCGTTCCTCACTAGGTAGCCAATCTTAGCTAGTCATAACTGTTGAGTATTTTGTTCTTCTTTCTTTTGTTAATTTTATTAGGGAGTTATTTCTTCTTTTTCTTCTCGGTGGGTTGTCTTTTTTCCTTTAGCCTTTGCTTTCAATACCATTATTCATGGATAATCAACATCATTTTGTCTGGATTCTATTACTTTAATAGGATTTCATTTCATCTTATTTGATCACAACATTAATGCTTAACACTTATGGTAACTCAAAATTCTACCCATGCTCTTTGTACGGTTTTTTTTTTTGTCTTTTTAAATCAACATATTAAGCCATATCCTTCAAGAAGCTTATGAGTTGTAGTTACGTTAAAATATGCTCCCTTAGAATTTTAGAAGTCATATCACTGTAAAAATAAACTAAGGAATGTGCGTTTTTCTTCGCATTGTTTTTAGGTTTTTTTTTCTTTAATTTCTACTTTTTTGACTTTAGTTGTGTAATTTCTTCGTTATCCCTTCTTGTAAACATTATTATAAAGGGTCTCTTGATATTCTTTTTTTGTATGGAACAACATATGTATAAGTTGAGCTATTTGTGCAGATAGAATAGTCTCATTTAAGACCTAATCTTTTTATTTTTGACGCCAATCATGAACTTTGCAAATCGCTTAACCCAAGTTGCTAACGTTCCATTTTTCTCTTTCTTTTTTCAAAATATGTGCTCTTTATATAGGTTGAAAATGTATGTTGAGCACATATTAAAAGTGTTATGATTTACATAAATATTGTTTCAAAAAAGTGAACGCAACACAGTCACGATTTGACCGATTTTTTGACATAAATTTGGGTCGCTTTTGATGGGAAGTGATTATTGAAATGGGTATTTTAACAGAATTTATTGCTGTCAAAATATCGTTGGTTAAAATTGACATTTCAACCGACCTGTCACTATTACTAATAGATTGATTTTGATGGACTGACAATTGATCAAAATTATAATGACAGAAAATTTTGACAGATTGACAGTCCATTAGTACACATTTTGATGGAAAACATTGCCCATTACATTGTGGATGATTTCTGGTTTGTGAAGATGTAAGAAATTTTGACGGAAACAGTGACAAACTCGATCGTAATTTATGACAGACAACATTTTTTCTGTCAAAATTGTGGTGGATGCTTGTCATAAATTCTATCAGATATTGCCTTAAATTTTGAAATGTTTTTTCATTTTTTGAATATGCTAGGTGGAATAAAATAATACTATTAGCAACATAATTTTGTTTAAAAATTAATAGCTACATTTGTTATTAAAAAAAATCTTCTCCCTTAGTATTAAAAATTACTTTACAATCAAATAATGTTGTCTTTTTTTTTTACCCCTTTTGGAGCAACAAATTAGAAAATACATGTGCTATTTGAACTCAAACTCTTTAGAATTAAATAGCATCAGTGTCGAATTAAATACGAAATTACAGCACATGTTTAATAACCCAAGCCTCTAAGGGAAAGAAAACAGAGCAGATCATAATAGAATAGAACAGAACACAAGAGTTGTATACTCTTTTCTCCTCCACGTCTCTAATATCAAAATTCTAATTACAAACTAGGAATTGCAGTTGCATTTATCTATTACGGTCATCAGTTCAGCTAGGCTTGGAATTGTCGAAGTAGTAATGGTAAGTAGATGCATGAGAAAGAACAACCAAAACAAGGGTCGAGCATGAAGTCAAGCATGAATCAGCTTCAGACTTGGCTTCATCAGTGCTATTGTTTTGATCCAAATGCAGAACTTGCACACATGGTGCACTACTATTGTTGCAACGCATAAAAATTTAACGTGCAACCCATAAAATTAAAGAAGATCTCGAATTGACTAATATGCACACTAATTGAACCATTTAACCAGATTAAGAGAACAATAGATGTGGCTGGCATTTTTTTTAAAGGCAAGTTAATAACAAATTGAAAAGCATATCTAGTGACTTCTCACATACCAAGTGATTTAGGCCACAATGAACCAACAAACTGAAATTAATCAAAATAATTACAATTACTTGGAACGGAATACACTAAAAAAATTACTAAAAGACAAATATCCATCTTACCCTTATCAAGAAAAAGCTATATTTGTGGTCTCAAAATACGCAGGTGACAATAGGGAACGGAAACTTAAAAGCAAACCTAGAAAAGAAAAGTGACCCATTTAAGAGGGGAAATGATTGGAATCATAAAAACCGAAGCAACAAGAATATGAAGGAGTGCTTTAAATATTTCACCCCTTAACTTTTAGTCAATTCTAAAAAATACCCCTAGACTTTAAACTTAATGAAGTTTACCCTTTGAGTAAAAAAAAAATAAATGTTTTGTTTCTTTATAGCTATTGATGATGTGGCATCTACAAAAGTGATGTGGCTTAATTGAATAGTATCTACTATGCTGGCGTGTATAAAAAAATTAAAAAATTTAAGAATTTATGATAGAACTTATAGATTATTGACGGGATAGAAACACGGGAAAAATATGTTGTTGTAATTAGAACAGAATAGCCCAAAATTAAATCCAAAGTAATATAATCCGGTTTTTATTTCAACTTCAGTTGATATGTTCTAAATTGAAGCAACACAAAACTTGTCAAGTCGTATTGATTATTGTACTTCATTATGGAAGTAATTAAACATAATTGTCATGACAAATTCAAATATAAAAATCTAAAATTTAAAATCTTACTTGTGCTCCTTTCAACCGAAATTAATATAACGTGGAATTGTTTTTGATTGAACCTAGTTTACTGAAATAAAATAAGGGTTTTCGGATTTAAATAATTCCTAATTTGATCGATTTGTTGCAAATAATATCTACTTCTGAAATACATGAGACTAGGCCCTACTTTCAACCTATTTAATTCTAGAATACAACCACCGAGTGCCGACCATATCGACTCAGTGGTGGAGTGGCGTGATAGTGGTGTAATCCTAGGTGTTGTGCAAATAGTAAATTAATGTTTCATTTTAACATGTCAGCATTATTTTGAGATGAAAATTTTAAAAATATTTCCATTTAACAATATTTACTTATATATTCATTTTATGCACTATGGATATACATAGCCATTATTTTAAATTTTAGTATTCAATTTTTATCAAAATCAAATTCGCATTTTGATATTGCTAAATTAATATTTATCTTTATTTTGGAAAATTTCTTTCAACTTTTTGTAATATTCACTTTTTTATAAAATAAATATTTCTTTGTTGCAATGATTACTTGAAATAAAATTATATTTAATTTTTTCAGCCTATCCGCTTTTTCCAAATCTTTTTATATATTAAATATGACAAGTATTTGTTTAAAGTTAATACTCATTAACATTAAAAAAATAAAATAAACAAAAAGGCACCCACCTCCACCACATCCTTAGCCTTAGTGCTGCGGTCATCAACCATCATCAAGGTCTTCTGTTGATGCCACACCCGAATTCACTCAGTGCAATAACCACGCTGGTCACTTCCACTATCCATGAGGATAATGGTGAATATGGCCTGCGGATGTATTCCATGGTAATGTGAGGAGAGTAAAAAAGAGATTTGTGATTGATGCAGGGATCTCACCGGCACTGATTCGAGAGGGGCAGCAACGTCAACATTGATAGAAGGTTAATCAACAAGCGGAGGTGGCGAGAATGCTGAAGGTGGCCGTTGGGGTTTGGCGAGAGAAAGATAAGGGGGTGACAATGTCATCGAGCTTTTGGGGCTGGTGATTCTAAGGGCTGCCTGAGCCTCATTGGCCAATTGCCACTTCAGTTGTTTGTTCGTTGGCAGTTTGGCAAGTGATAGTGGTGATAGTACAACAGTGGGTGGGGTTTTGAGAATGACTGTGGTAGAAGAATGAGGTTGAACACTTTTTTTCTTTTTTTGAAATTTTTAAATGGTGATACATAAATAAAAAGAAAATATCATCTGAGAATGAATCGCTAATTTCAAACAAATGAATGTTATGTTAAGAAAAGAATGGTTACCAAAACAAAGGAAAATACCTCTTCAAGGAAAAATAAATTGCCTTTTGTTTTTATGAACATATTCTTAAAAAAATCAATTAACTTTTTATTTATATATGTTTACTTAAATATTACAAAAAATGAATTTGAAATACCTATACACACACACACACACACACACACACATATACATTTATATATGTATATACATGTATATATACATATATACGTATATGCATACACGCACGCACATATGTGTGTGTGTGTGTGTGTGTGTGTGTGTGTGAGAGAGAGAGAGAGAGAGAGAGAGAGAGAGACATATACATGTACATATACACACACACACAGACACATACACACACACACACACACACATATATATGTATATGTATATATA
>JACYFF010031956.1:45738537-45761416 GCA_017589665.1 Selenicereus undatus
CCAAAATATGTCCATCTTCATGTTGAATACCAAAATATGTCCATCTTGAATTCCAAAAATCTGTATGCACCTTGAAAATATCCATGTACACCTGTGAAAGTATAATGTAAAATTTAGTTGTTTACACACGGTGCCCGTGTCATACAGAATACAGAGCATTAAAGGCAAACAAATAGTGATGAAAGCAATCCAATCTAACACAGTAACACCTGCCAAGATCTTGCCAAGCAGAAGGTTTTTGTCCTAATTCAATGATAATCAACTACTAGTTAACTAATTAGCTAATTGATTTGCTTATTACTTTTTCCCCCTCTTAATCAACTGTTGGTTTTCTGGGGGATGCAGAAAGTGCCCTTTATCTCTGATGATTTGGAGCTAGAGTGCCAAGGCAAGGACAAATACAAGTGTGGTTCCAATGTTTTCTGGAAATCAGAATCTCTGTTCTTATTGTTGAGTCATTGTTGAGTCATGTAGCCAAGTTGCAGTCGAATGTATCATGCAGACCTATTAACTGCATATTTTGTATATCAATGTATCTAAATTTGCATGATTTCAAATTTCAAATACAAAATATAATATATTACCTCTGAGAAGTTTCACTATCTTATTATTAGTCTGAAGGAACCTATAAAAGTATTGACTAGTGCATCAGTTAAGCGTGCAGTGCCATCCCATGCTAGCCAGAGCAGTAAGAAAGCTACTGAAGCTCTACAAAATGTAAATATATTTCCCTCTCCAGAATGTGGAACATATCTTACATCATCTTGTCAGCTATTATCATACAAGAATGCAAAGAATTGAGAGAATGACATGAAGAACACAACATAGTGCTCCCTCTCCAGAATGTGGAACATATCTTAAATCATCTTGTCAGCTATTGTCATACAAGAATGCAAAGAATTGAAAGAATGACATGAAGAACACAACACAATGCTCCATCTCCAGAATGTGGAACATATCTGAAATCATTTTATCAGCTATTATCATACAAGAATGCAAAGAATTGAAAAAATGACATGAAGAACACAACACAGTGCTGAAAGCCCACTCAACAGTCTGAGCAGCAGAAACTGGTGAATAAATTCAGAAAAATCCCACTTAAAACTTCTCAGAAGCTACTGAGATCCCACCTTGATACGGCCACCATGGCCGCATTCACTGAGCCCTCCAAGGAGGCTTATGAAACAATATTTGCAAGCTCTGCAAGTTCATCGTATACAATTCCCAACAACAACAACTCCAATAACAACTCCCAGTACAAGACAAATCATGAATTATGTCTTGCACTTATGCTATAGGCTGGGCCTAAAGCTTCCAGCATCCCATCCACACAAGGATGCATGTCATGATATCGAAACAGCACAAACACCCAACTACATAATGTACCACAATCACAAATGATCTAATCACAAATAAAGTGATAAGTAGACTTACTTTGTACCAAAAAATTCCCAAAAGCTCCAACTTTCTGACCTACACATTAGATTAGCATAGCAAAAACCTACGAAAATCATTAGCCAAAAAATGGAATAATTATTAGTAAAAGTTAAAAGTCCAACCACCCAAAAACAAAAAAGAAAGAAAGAAGGAAAGAATGTTTGGAAGAGTCAATACATACCTAAACATCATCATGATCAGAGGCAGTGTTAGCACCAGAAGTCTGCTGGTTAGCCATAACCAAGTTAGCTAGCATTCTCACTTGATCCTCTAGTTTATCCATATTATTTTTGTGGGCATTCTCCATGTCATCCATGCGCTTATGTAATGCATTATTCTCTTTCTCCTTCTCCCGAAGCATAGCTTGAAGTGCTGCTCTACTTGGGAGTGGCCCCCTTACATCCTTTGGCTTCATTCCATATCCAAAGCATGCCACATGATCACGGTCTTGTGGCCCAAAGCATTCTTCAACCAATTCAAACGCCGAAAAGTGAGGGTTATCTTTTGATGTTTGGATGATCTCCTCCTGCAGATAACATACAAAAAGATTGAAAATATAAGCGAGAATAACATATCTTAAAAAACATGCCACATGAAAAATAAGTGAGAATAACGCATCTAATGAAGAAGAAATATAGAATTCCCAAACAAGCCAGGGGAAACTTGGCAGTCAGTAGCACTCAAATTTTTAACAAAGAAAAATAGAACTAGTGAAATGTTCACATTCGAAAAATGCATGTATATTGCACAATAGAATACAGTTCTCATCTTATAATCAATATATGAGACTTCAAACATCTTAGTAGCCATTACTGGAAAAAAAGGGGGACAAAAAGAGCTCTTGCACAAGGATCCAGTCACACTCGGACTAAGTAACAACTCGGCAATTGGATAAAAGATAGAATACAAGATCTCATAGAAATAGTATCTCATCATACCAGCTTGCTCGCAGATTCGTCATCCAACGCTCCTGACTTTAGCTGTCGAGTTTCCTTGAAAATCTCAGCAACACTTGGCATATTCCCTTCTTTACCACCCTAAAAACACAATACTTTAGTACATTGCATAACATAAAAGAGAATAAACCTTACTAGTTGATGATATATTTACCATTTTTTCATAAATTATTTGTCTGAAGGGTGTGCTGCCAGTATGATGAAGCATCGTCAAATTGGCTCTATTTTCAGAGTTTCGATGACGTATCTTCTACAGGAGAATATCAATCATATAATTAACAGTTTGTAACATCAACTTACTAAAAACCAACTTACTAACAAAACGAACTAGAAATCAAATTACCCAAAAGGCGAAACAAATTTATTGCCCACTTACTACAAAGTCTTCATTGAAAAAATGTTCATCAAGCAACCATTTCCAATCCTCTCGCAACATATTTTTAGGAACCTTTTCCAATGCTTTTTCATAACTTCCTGCACGTTTTATATAATGTTGGACAAGGTTTCCCCTCCAATAATGCCACAATCTCTTCATATGACGGAGGGTACCCTCACGATCAAGTTCAAAGTCTTTACCCTTAAATTTATCCTATATATTAAAATAAAGACAAAACAAGTCAGAAATATGTATGAGGACACCAGTTCGTGAGCATATGCAATTACCTTATAAAGAGATTGTAGTTCATATGGTGAAGGCAATACCAGACAATAAATCCAAAAAATGATATGAATGAGGGGATTAGTTTGTGAGCATATGCAATTACCTTCACCGCAGCCCACATGTGTTCTTTTGCACTCTCATCAATATCATTCCAAGAACGTACACGAACAGGGCATACAGTACGATCTTTTACCAATATACCCATATGTCTTGTTATGAGATTGTGATTTTCACCAACTGGACCATTGTGAAAGTAAGTAAGTTCCAACTTCTCTCCATTCTTCAAGTTTGCCAGCCGCTTACACCTATTAGGACCACGTGGTTTGAAGTTGCGCCGCTTTTTCTTGTTATTCATACTTTTGGATCTGTCTATCTCTGCCTCTAAAATTTATAAACAAAACAGGCAATGAAAAAAGAGCGGGAGATACAACACTTTGAAGCTTTAAAATATATAAATGAAGTACAGGTGTGGCACTTTGAACCCGTACAGGCAAGCATGCAGGGTTTGAAGCACGATCTTTTACCAATGTTCTGAGAAAATAATCACACTTCACAAATCCAATTCAATCCCAATCCTTAAACCAAGAGTAGATACCAAACTAATTAAGCATAGAAATAAACAACATATACTCCAACATTCAACTTACCAGATTGCTCAATATTAGGATCCATAGTCCTTTCATCTTCTCTACCCTCCTCATCTGGTGATAGTGTACAAACACTCTTATCAGTGGAGCCTTGTGGTTCAAGTGGTGTAAGATGATCATCTTCATTAACTCCAGCGTTGAAGTCAGAGTCATTCTGCAGGTTCAGACTTGGTGTACCCTTTTCACCTACTGCACAAGAGACATTTTCTTCCTCGTGTACAGATCGAGTGCCATTGTGAGAATGCTTGTTTCTAGATAAGGAAGTTCGAAGTAATGATTGCTTGAAGCCTTGTGATCGATTCATGCCAAGTGTGCCTGGGGGTACAAAAGTGCGCTTTCTAATTTTTGTAGCCGAGGCCATTCATACCTGCATGCACCACACATTATAATGACAGGAGAAAGGTCAAATAAATTAGGTCAAAAGGATGACATGCGTTACATACAATAGCTGAACATTTATCAAACCTAGAAAAAAAAAATTAGACAAAACAGTAAGCAGATAGAGTAATAAGTACTGAACGCATCAGACGACAGGAAGCTAACACTTCATGAGTACAAAATTTTAAAATGTCATTACAAACAAGAAAAATCATAATAACCAGACACTTTCTTAGTCAAATACACATATCGCTCTTAGGATTGATATTATCTCTTCCTTTTTTTAATAGATTCTGATATATCCACAACATCTGATTCGACGCCATCCCTTCGCCAATTCAGCTCGGCATCAAACAAACTTGATTGACCCATATCAAACTGTGGATTAAATGACTCCCTCTCCTGATATACTTCATCCAATACATCAGCAATTAAGAGCGTATCAGTAGGATGATCCTCAACTTCAACATCATCTTCACTGGGCATTGAAATATCATATACATCACGGGGTTGCACTTTGACAGCAATAAGCCAACCTTTACTAGCAACATCATCGCAATAAAACACTTGTGATGCTTGACTTGCCAAAATGAAAGGGTCATTTCCCTTAAGAAGCCTTTTGCTATTGAGACTAACAAACCCAAATTTATCCACTTTTACTCCTCTACCAGTATCATGCACATCCCACCAATTACATCGAAACAGCACGACATGATTGCCTCCCATATATTCCAACCTGACAACCTCTGTCAAAACACCATAATAATCTATATTCTCCGTCCCTGCCCCCATATTACCAAGTACAAACACACCACTATTTTGAGTTTGAAGGTTCTTCTCGTGACTTTGAGTGTGGAATCTATATCCATTGATGATATAACCACTAAAACTAGTCCCATAATTAGTAGGACAGCGTGACAGTGATAATAGCTCATCTCCCATTGGACAATTTCCATCTTTGTGTAATTGCGCCACCTATAAAGCACAGTATACATTTAAATTGTCAGTGAGAGCATCCATCATATATCTAAGTAAACTTATAAGATAAAGAAAACCAAGTAAGCAAACACATTTACCTTCGCTTTAAACCATTGGACAAAGTGCTTATCTTCCTCTTCTGTTGTCAATACTAATCCACTGTGTGCTAACACCTCAGAATGTTCACTTTATACCAACAATGAAAAATTTAATCCACTTATCAGAATCATGTCAAATAAGATGGAATATTAAAAACAGACCATTATGTCAGAAAGTTTCACATTTACCTGAAAAAAGGTGAAACTTCCTTACAATTTTTCAATATATACAAATGAGCTCGCTCCTTGTCACAAGTGTTGAAATTACACACTTTACCCACTCCTAAAGGCCTTCCCGTATGAGAGAAAATTGAAAGCTTTTTCTTAGGTCCAACATCCCCCTCATCATTTCGATCAAGGCGATTAAATTTCGTCCCAATCTTGTGCAAATACCTTGAGCATAGGGTCATGCACTCTTCAGCAATGTAACCCTCTGCGATTGAACCTTCTGGTCGAGCCTTGTTGCGAACACATGACTTTAATTTATGTAGTCGTCTTTCTCCAAAATACATTGATCGAAAACTAACAGGCCCACAAATCAGAGCCTCATCGGCTAAATGAATCGGTAAATGCAACATAATATCAAAGCAAGACGGAGGAAGACACCTTTCTAACTTAGAAAGTGTCAGAGGAATTTGCTTTTTTATTTGCTCCAAGTCCTCTATTTTCAAAGATTTAGCATATAGCACATTAAAAAACATTGACAACTCAATGAGCGGCTCGCATATGTCTTTAGGAAGAAGGCCACGAAATGCCAATGGAAGAAGGCGTTGCAAAAGAATGTGGCAATCATGACTCTTAAGACCTAAGATCTTACACTCCTTTAGGTTCACACAATGAGAAATGTTAGATGAGAACCCATCTGGAACCTTTATGTCCTTTAGAAATTTACACAAGACTTCAATCTGATTTCGAGATAATGCGTAAGATGCTGGAGGCAGCTCCAATTTATTGCCTCTTTGGATAGGATGGAGTTCTGGCCTAATTTGCATAGCTTGTAAATCAAGGCGAGCTCTCATAGTGTCCTTTGTCTTCCCTTTCGTATTCATGACTGTTCCAAGGATAATATCACACACATTTTTTTCGATATGCATAACATCTAGATTATGCCTTAACAACAAAGACTTCCAATAAGGCAACTCAAAAAAAACACTCTTTTTGTTCCAATTATCTCCCCTAAGGTGGTGAGATATCTTCATCTTCTTGTGAGTGGCCTTAGTCAATGGAATATTTTCAAGATCTTGGACTTGAACAAGAACATCATCACCAGATAATGGTTTCGGTGGAGTTCCTCTCTCCCTATGTCCAAATATGTCTTTCTTCCTTCTCCATGGATGGTCAATTGGCAAAAAGCGTCGATGACCCATGTAAACTTGCTTGCAACAATGTTGTAGCCTAATTGACCGTGTTTCTCCATGGCAAGAAGGACAAGCAAGCTTGCCCTTTGTACTCCATCCAGATAACATCCCATATGCTGGAAAATCATTAATGGTCCAAAGAAGAGATGCATACAAAGTAAAGTTTTGGTGTTTAGAGGCATCATATGTTTCAACCCCTATTTCCCATAACTCTTTCAACTCCTCTATCAATGGCTGCAGATAAACATCAATAGCATCACCAGGACTATCTGGTCCTGGAATTATCATTGACAATATTATGTTCTCTTGTTTCATGCACAACCAAGGTGGCAAGTTATATGGGACTAACATCACGGGCCAAATGCTATAAGGAGTACACATATTAGCGAAGGGGTTGAAGCCATCAGATACAAGGCCAAGGCGAACATTACGAGGATCCGAAGCAAAATTTTCATTAAGTTCATCAAAATGCTTCCAAGCCTTAGAGTCTGCTGGATGCCTCATAACCCCATCCTTTTTCCGCTTATCATTATGCCAAGTCATGTCGGTCGCTATCTTCGATGACATAAACAAACGCTGAAGCCTTGGCTTAAGCGGGAAATAGCGTAGTACCTTTAATGGAATTCTCTTTCCATTAGATTTTGTCATGGGTTCACCACTACGCTTATCAAGCTTCCATCTAAAAGCATCACAAACCTTACACTTATCCAGTTCTTCATCTTCTTTCCAAAAGAGCATGCAATGATTAACACAAGCGTCAATTTTCTTATAATACAATCCAAGATCTCGTATCAGTTTCTTTGCCTCATAATAAGATTTCGGCAGTAGTGAACCAAATGGAAGTAGTTCATCCTTTAAGAATTGCAACAGCATACTAAAAGAATCATTACTCCATCTTCCAAGGGTTTTGATATGCAACAACTTCATAACAGCTGACAGTTTTGAGCACTTAGAGCCTTCATATAATGGTTGCTCTAAGTCCCTCAAAAGTGTGTAAAATTTGTTTACACTATCATTTGCTTCTTCAAGATGGTCGAAAGAACTCGTATCCACATTGCCTCCTTCAAAAGCATTCGCAAAACACTCTGTTATTAATTCTAATATCTCATCATCACTTTGCATGCCATCGTCCACAAATTCATCACCATCATTGGACTCTTCATTTGCCCCCTCAGACTCAGTGTCTGATTGAACTTCACCTACCCTCTCTCCGTGATGATACCAAAAATTGTACCCTTGCACAATCCCATATGCTATTAGGTGATCTCTAACCACCCTGTCACTTTGAAAGGATGAATTACAGCACCGTACACAAGGGCACTTGATTTCATCATTTTCACCCGTCCTCCTGAGGGCATATTTGATAAACTTATCCACACCTACTTCATATTCATCACTAAGACGTGCATCCTTACTCAAGTTCATCCAACTTTTACCGGGTGCCATTTTCTAACTGACAAGAATACAAATAGTTAGAAAAACATAGAAAGATTAATCGCGTAACTCAAAAATGAAGACATATAATAATGAAGTCCATAAAAGTATCTAACACATATCTAAAATAGGAGAGACACAGATTGGCCTACATGGCCCACTTACATGATAAAAAATAATATTTTTTAATCCTTACTTTGAGATAATAAGAAAGTACCACAATGATATGATTAATCAATAGAACCAAACAAAGTAAGCTAAATATGCGAGCATCAAGAAACTAACAGGACAAAAATAGCACAATGACAACAATAAGAGTAGCATAACATAGAAAGATTTAGTAATTTGGGGGAAGGGGGTTGAAGTATATTTGAATGCACATAAATATAGACTTCACCAATCCTTGGCGACATAACAATGGTAAAGCAGTACAATCAATTATAAACAACCCATTTGTGTTAAAGAAGAAAGCCATCAGGAAGAGAAGATAGCATAAAAGAGAAAAGCAGAGCATAAGAATAACTACTTTAACATATTGAAGAAGGGATCTACAGATAACCACCCAGATCAGAAAACCAAAGACTTTTGGGTTGAGACTAACTACAACCCATAAGGAAAACATTGTGTTTTTTGTGTGCATGGAGAGAGGGGTATAAAACTATCGTGTAAATTTATTAATAAAATCATAATCATGACTCAAACTATAACCCCAAATCGTAACCCTCACATTCAAGCTGATGCTTGCAAATAAATTGAATATCACAATTGAACCATTGAAATCACATATCAGACATAACTACCACGAATTAAACAAAAAGAAATAGCTTGACAATGTTCAAATTAACCTTATCATACGACACCGCGAGTAGAAGATGTCACAAGCTTTTGTTGCTGAGATGTTGGAAAAGAAGCAACACTAACAATGGCAAGAGAAGGAGTTGATATGTAAAAATACATAAACATGATTGCATAAACAAAAAATCTCCACCGATAAAAACTTAACATTTTCATTAAAACTTAACAAATCTCCACTAACAAATACTTTAAACTTTTTTGTATTGCTTGGATGTCTGAGCGACTAGTACTTTGTAATTTAGTATTTTGCCAAGAAACATGCCACCAATTACTACTTTCTGTTTGGGTTGTGACTTCAAAGTATATGGACAAGGGCATAAAGTGAGCTCATACCTTCTATAGATGTAAAGTCATTGAAATTTGAAATGTGAATAGTATTGTGTGATATGTTGTGATAATATTAAGTGGTAGGCTGTGTACACAGTGTACAACATAGATAGGATTAGGCATGATTACAATGAAATTATTAGCCAAAATAAAAAGAGATTTAAAATTCAGGTTATTGGGTAACTGAAAATCAGAACCAAAATTTGCGTATCGGATTCGAATATGGTTCACTATTCTACGGAGCTCAAACCATGAACTCCACTATCTGAGACTGCCAAAAAGATACATGTGAATATATGGTAAAAGATGGGCATATAAATATCTTACTCAGTACATTTTCACATATTTTAACATAAGTTTCAATCACATTAGTTGTGAAGAGAGAGAGGGTTCCAGTCCTGCATATAGCCTAATCCCTTCGTATACATTCCCTCATGAAATCTTATGAGACCCTCTTATAAAATTATAGGGCCGTTCTCCCCCCTTCTTTTCCTGCCTGGGTGCATGACAATCCAAAGAAACACAAGCAATTAGCTAATTAGTTTGAACCCAGATCTATAGACCCGAACCTTGATTTATACACATTAAAAGCAGAGAGCAAAGCATAAGAACCACTAAGTTGTAACCCTCAAATTATACTTTCATTATATGAATAAAATCAAAATCATGACTCAAATTATAACCACCAAACTATACCCCTCAAATTGAAACTAATGCTTGCAAATCAAATCAATTTCAAAATTGATCCATTAAATCACATAGCCGCTGAATGAGAGATTAAACCAAATCAATTTCAAAATTGATCCATTAAATCACATAGCCACTGAATGAGAGATTAAACCATTTTGATCAGGTAAAACATGTGTGCGCCTCAATAACCAACCTAAAACAGGTTAACACTTATGTACAACTAAGCAAGATAAGTTCTTTCAAGCTACAAATCCAATGATGGTTATGTGAATAGATCAAATGACTCCAAAATGGGAATTTACCCCTAGGTAACCGTAAGTGATAAATATGAAGGTTTTAAGAAGGCACCTCCACCAGCAGCTAGACGAAAAACAGGACGCCATATTCAGATTACATGCTAAACAAATGGTTTTCTGTTTCTTTTACTTTAGCGGCCAACTTTTGGTTATTTTACTGAGCACAATTGCAATATAGAACTTCAAATAAATTATCACTTTGCTTCTACTAGGACTAATGACAAGATATCAGGACCTGGATCATTGAACTCAAAGTATTGACATGAATAAGAAAGATCTTAAAATTTCACATAACAGAGGAACTTTGCAAGTAGGAACCCATCCATACAACTATACAAGGAAAGCAGAATGAACCAGAGAACATACCAATCACCAGGAAATCTTAGACAATGGGTGGTGTTTGTTTCTCCCCCTTGTCAGTTTGTCAACTAATAAACAGAACACAAACGAGATAACACATAACTAACTGAAACGGTAAAACCAGTAGCTGAATGTTGACTTCTTTCAATAATGTCTTGGACTTACAAAAGTTTCCACACGAAGAAGGTAGTCGCTGCCAATTCCCACAAGGACAGAAGATTGGCTGGGAAGCTTTGATGATATGACCTTGCTTATCCCGTAACCTCTAACATATCTTCACACAGACAGATTGACACAAGCGAAGCATATTATACAACTCTGGATTTTCAATTGAAGAAGACTAATTGGCAAAAAAAGCAGGGATGACTAACTGGCGAAGAAGCAGGAGCCTAAAGTTGCCCAACCCCAAAAAAAGTAGGACCCAAACTGGCGAAGAAGACTAATTGAAGAAGAATTTAAAGGCAAACATCAAACAACAATCAGATCTGAAGCACAACCCCAAATTACCCAGAACCAGAAATGCAAAACCTTAACCTAAAATCCAGCATAAATCCCCCAAATCTGCACTGATGAAAACCCTAAAGTTGCCCTAATTACAGAACTAATTCAAGTTCAGGAGAAACGAAAACCAAATATCCAACTAATAAAGGATATTTGTAGCAAAACAAGCCATACCGGTTCTGATTTGAACGGGGCCTCAATTTCTCTCTGAAACAGGGCTTCGTCGGTGTTGCATACCACTTCAAAACAGCAAGCAAACGAATTCAGTTATAGTTAAAACCAACATGCATATAGAAGGAGGGGAGAAGAGAGACAGAGAATAACCTCAATTTGCTTCAATGGAGTCACGAAGCTAGGAGAGAGAGAATCACCATGAGAGAGCAGGGAGTTCGAACTTTCTAGTTCCAGACAAAAGGGGAAGCAAGTGTGTTTTAATCTGAGTTTCATAAAAGCTATCCTAAACGGCGTCGTTTTGTATTGGGCGCTCGCAAAAATTACCCGGGAACTGTCCCGGTTCTTTTTCCCCCAAAATTCGGATATGACACGACGAGGGTTGACCAAATGGCAATGAGATAGTAGCCTCGCTGTTGTTTCCACTCATTTTTACAACCGGTTTTCCGCCTCATCGTTATTAATAAAGCTTTTACAACGACAACAGCGGATTGTTGTAATAGTTGGTCGTGATTATAGTCTTCTCTTGTAGTGTAACCTGTTAGATTTCTTCACCTTCATTACTTAATACTCCCTCTCAACTTCATAACATCGATCATTTACTTTACTATCATGACCATCATGAATAAACTGCATGTCTTGTATATGCAGGTCATTTCTATGCCTTCCCTATTTCATTTCGATTCTTCGTCTTTTCATTCATTCAGCTTACATGTCGGTCCTTTCTAACCAATAAAGAAATATCTTTGCAAGAGTTCATGTTGTGGTTACATCTCTTTACAATTTAGATTACCCCCCTGTCATCTCAATTTACTGAGACCAGTAGGCAGTTGAATGTTTATCTTTTATACACATGCCTCTAGTAGTATTGCTGGAACCATATTCACTGGACATTCAATCCAGTTTGATTGGCATATCTGGTAACGTTATGGGGGTGAACTGACTGTGTACTTGCAGGACTAAGATGATTGGTAAGGATCTTAAGGTTAGCTTGAGAGATGAGGATTGGCTAAACATGCATTTCTACGGGCCGAGGGAAGAAAAGCCCTATTTATCCCCCCCCCCCCAATTACATTGTGCAAGCAAGTGAATTATCATGTTAGTAATGCATTGAACATTAGTGATTTATCAACCACACTCGGTATATCCTATCCATATTTACAGTTGGTGGATTTAGAGATGTTTCATCGGAGGACTTTCAGGACTGTTTTCCCCCGTGAAACATTGATTTTCATATCAACCTAGTTCAAGGTGCTCAATTCATTTTCAACACCCCTATCGTATAACCCCCAACAGAGTTCAAAGAATTAAAGATTCAGTGGATGAGTTGTAAAGGATTTATTTGACCAAGTGTGTCCTCGTGGGGAACCTCAGGTTCATGCGAAGAAGAAAGACAGAATCTTATGGTTGTGTACTGTGTACAGAGAGTTGCACAAGATCACTATCAAAATAAGTGCCCTATACCTTGAACAAATTATTTATGGGATTAACTGTCAGTAACAGATGTTTTTTCCAAGAATGATTTAAGGTTCGGATATCACACCTAAACCATTCAACCACAGTTTATCTTTTGCAAGAATACCCATTTATAGTAATTCTTGTTTGCTTGTCTCATCTTCAAAACTTGATACTATCCAATATTGTTTCACCTCCCTTGCATTTCAACCCGATGTTTCCTATTAGCGTGATCTTCCATGTCTTTGCAAACCCATTGTTAAATGTGCAATACATTTTGTTCAACCTTATATGGTTGTCAACATTCTCGTGCTCTCGACCTTCACCATCTCTATTTCATGATCTTCAGCTGTAGTTCATTTCGTTGAGAGTTGATTCCCACATCTACCTTACATCTCATTATTCATAATAATACGCTCGTATAACTTGTTCTGAATTCATAAAGTGATTCAACTCTCATTGGTGTGGGTGATTGCAATTGTCATAATCCCCTTACTCTCCTTATTTTGAATTTCAACTCCCACACATATACCTTACATGCTCATAAGTAAACTCTAACTTTTATGTTCAATCTTATGACTGGACTTGAATTGGTTTTATGTGAGCAAAGGCACGTTTCTCATGTCACTTGTTCAATCTATTTACTTATCCATTGGTACTTTACTCGTTCAATCTATTGATCTATCCATTGTATTTTACCGATTTAATCTATTGATCTATTTATGGCACTTGTAATTCTCACACCTATATTTTATATCCTCATAAGTGAACTTCAGTCATCCTTATTTAATCTTATTGCCGTACTTAACTTGGCTTCATATGAGCAAATGCATGTTTCCACTGCAGCCTATTCAATCCATTTATCTATTCATTAGACCTTGCTTGTTTATCCAATTTATTTATCTATCCATTACACTTTGCTTGTCCAATCTAGTTGTCTATCTATTGCCCTTTGCTTATCCAATCTATGTATCTATTTATTGCACATTGCTTGTCCCATCTATCTATTGCACTTATCTTGTTCCTTGTGGCTATAAAGTCACCTAGTTGAAGCTCAGTTGCTTGTCATCTTGTTTCCAATTCATCAATTAAACCTGAGTATAACCATGCCATCTTTTTCCTTGGTTGATTATTTATTGAACCCTTTATGATCCATATTTATAAGCCACAATTTTTGAGCACTATATTTCAGAATTCATGATACACGTATGGTTATGTTTATTCTAACCACCCTATAATAATCTCTCCTTTATGTGCCTGTTCTAGTCTCATTGTTCATTTCTTTTGTATGCAATGATTCCCTTGGTTGAGAAATTCATCACTCTAATCCCTAACCATGGTCATTTCTTTGCCCGTTATCGACTAGGAGCAGATCCTTGAGTAGTCTGATGAGGGAAGATCATGTGATACATTAGGAATATTAGATGTTGACATTTTGATAAGGGCATAATCTCAAACACCGTCTAATTATATTGGAGTGAGCCAGAAGAAACATTGAGTATAAGGCCAGAGCTACCCCAAGCAAGCATTAAGAGGGAAAATTCAAGTACATGTCGAGGTGATAGAAGGTCGACAAAACAGTTGTGCCAGCAAAACAAAGAAATAACCAAAGTCTCAGATGCGACGTAAAGTATTTCGAATGGCTTATCTAGTCAAGGGTGTCAGGAGACTGGATATCAGCGATAATTAAGCCCTCGTTACTTTGGGCTTTATGAGTCAGTAGTGTAGAATACCTCATTTGCAGTAACAAGGTTCTTTTCTTTCGAAGAAAATATCACTTTTGAAGCAAAGTAATTGAGTTCATTGAGGCTATTATGTGAGAAGTATCCGGAGCTACTACTGAAACATGAGATTAAGAAGTTATACAATATGTGTACCCTTAGCCAGAGTACATTTGTTAAATTATACCTCTTCAGAGGGAAGCAATGGGAACCAATGGTCCATGTGTTTTAAAGCAACATTGTATATAGTTGACAAGTGTTATAAGTTTCAAGGACGAAACTCTTTAAGGGAGGAAGACTGTAATAACCCAACCTTAACCCATATTTATTTATTTAAATCACCTTTTTTATGTCATTAATCATGTTTATTCATTTACTTTATCATGTTTATTGACCTAATCACTCATGGTTATTTGTTTAACCAAATCATGTTTATCAAATTCAATTACTCTCAATTTATTTATTTAATGAATTTCATTATGTTATTTAAATTTTTCACCTTCATTTATCGTATTTAATCATCCCAGTTAGGAGATATTTCATTTTGGGTACCATTTTGCAACTCAAGTTTCATTGATTGTTAATTCGACTTTTGTTGATTGATTAAATGTCGGGTGAATCGATATTAGGCATCGGTGAGTATAAATTAGTGATTAATGATTTTCTTACCTTCGGTAAACTTTAATCCTGACCAATACAAAATATTATCTTTGCTCAACACTTCAAATATTTATTTTTTTCGAGCCAGAACTTAGCTTGTTGGGCCTAAAACAAAAGCACGAAACTTTGCTAACTTTGTTATTTCACTAATTGCTCATTTTAGCACCTAATTTTAATTAGCAAAAAGCTACTTTTTGGGTGGATAATTTTCAGCCACATGTAGCTATTAATTGACCATTTATAACCACAAAAATTCACAAACCCAACTTTCCATTTTCTATCTCCTCTCCATGGGCAGAAAACAGGGGCAGCAGCGCCAGTTTTGGTGGTTTCCGACCACCTCCCGGATGCCCCGACTTCCCCTTGTTGCCAACTATCTTGTCCAATCATCTAAATCACTCAAAACAGTCCCTTCCTCCTCTAATTCAAGCCTAAAGTAAGGTATATCCCAAAACCCTAACTTTTTTTACCTTGAGTTCTATGGTTGTTTTATTTATGGGCTATATTTGGATTATCAAATTGATAGTTATTGTGCAATTTTTATTGAGTTTGGAGATGTTTGGAGTTATGGGTATTTGATCAAGAGCATGATTTCATGATTTTGTATTTGTCGAATTGCCACTGTCGAAAATTCTGGAAATTATGGGATTGTCCCAAAATTCTGAAATTTTTACTGTAGATTATTATATTATTTGGGATTTATTGGAAAATTTTCATGATTTTTGGAGGTGTAATCAGTGAGTTATAGAATTTTGAAGGAAACTGTCCTGTTTTGGATACGAATTATGTAATTATGTATTAATGAAGTTGTTTAGAGTTTGGATGTGTATATGAGGCCTTAAATGATCTTTTTATATATTATTGTGGTGATTTGAAATGATTTCAAGTGAGTTTTATGTGAAAAAAAGAAGAGAAAGTTAAATTAGTGAAGGGCTGGAATTTCAAAAAATTAGGGCTGACTTTGGGATTAAACTGGTAATGAATGGTCCAGCCAAAAATTATGCTGCTTGGTGGGTACATATTTCAGTGTGTTAGCTTTAAAATGCCTCTTGAATCACCTCAATCCGAGGTATGTGGAAAAAGTTACAGCCGTTTTACCAAAGCTGTGCAGGATGGACCAAAAACTGACACACTTATGTTTTAGCCCCATTTTGGGAATTCTATTGTGGAAATCATGCTTTGTATCCTTAATAACAGTTTTATAAGACTTTGCAATCTTTACATATTGAGATTTTAGGTCTCCATGTGAGGTCTAGGGTGAAAGTTATGAATTGTTGAAGTGAACTAACCTACTTTGGTGCAAATTGGGATATTATTGTAATTTCTGTGCAGCGTATACTTAGAGGAAAATTCTAAAAATTGTACTGTAGATTGTTCATATTATTTTTGGATTTCCTTTAAGATTTCATGAATTTTGGTTGTGTAATTGGAACTTGGTGATTTTTTGAAGCATTTTGAATAAATGTGTAAAGAGCATGCACTTATTTCGATCACGCACTCATTTTGATCATTTTGGTGATTGATTGAGATTGATCATGCACTCATTTTGTGTATTTTGGGCCAAGCACGGTCATTTAAGGGAGAAATGAATATTCATGGACCTTCATGTAGCTTTTAGCTTGATTAATGAGAAAGAAGAAGACAAGTATTCAATTTGGGAGCTTGTTTATGAGCTTTGAATCATTTATGGATTTTACAAAGAAAATACCATATTTAGTGAGCTTAATAGCTTCTATTGAGTTCAATGATTCATTTGGGGTGGAATTCTATATCTAATGGATTTATGAATGAAATAGGAGAAGTGAGGAGAGTTGTGACTCAGAAACCATATTTATCAGACCAAGTTATTACAGTTTATGCTATTTTGAGCTAAGATATATATCTCTTGGCCTCAAACCTTTATTACTTACTCACTTCAGAATTTATCAATTGTATTTATCAAGCCAATCTAATGTATTCGTTGTTATCTTGAACCAAGTTATACATCAGCAAGCCTTAAACCCGTATCAGTAACCTATTTCAGAAAAGGCCACAACCACTCTATCAATTATCACCATCAAGGCCTTTTCCTTTGTAATCTCATTTATCTCATTGCGGACTATTTTACTTCTATTTACTTTATATCAAATTTAATTACTTTCATCAATTCAGTTTTGAAGTTATATTGAAATACCCAAGTTATGTATACCATATAAATTACTCAATTTCTGCTACACCTACTTTTACTTACTCAATTGTGTGAGTAAAGATTATTTACTAACTACACATACTTACAATGACATTTATGAAACATAGTTGAGGCCTAGTTATCGTTCCCTGTTATGCATAAGTGTTATCAAGTCAGAACATATCTATCACATCAGATGACATTTATGAAATAACTTACTTGTATCAAGTCAGATGACATTTTTAAAGACTCAAGGTATGTCCATTGCCTGTATCTTCAGAAAGCAGAACATGTTTATCAAATTACAACTCTTAATGAGTTTATCAATGAATCAGTTTATATAGTGATTTGTCATTTAACTTGTGACCCAGTCACTTATCATCCATAAGGAGTCAGCCCATCATTTACCCGCATGGCTTCAGGCCAACTCTTGATCGGATTAGCAGGTGTACACCTATGTATAGATCATATCATTGCAAGGGGTTCACATCCAGATAATAATGAGCAATTCAGTTTCAAATTACTTTCATTTTTATTGTTATTGCTAACTAAATGAATTGCAAAAACAGGTACCCCTCAACAGTGTTTATATGTTCATTTTACAATACAGGAATGCATTTACTGAGTTTTTGCTCACATTTTCGAATTGTTTTCATGTTTTCAATTTTAGGTGATGAAGTATCACCTATTTCGCCTTTTAGCAAACCCTTTTGGAAGTTATCAGATGCTCGCAATGGATTCAGCATAGCATGAATATTGGAATCGACCTTAGGGTCAACTTTGATCTATATTCAATATACTTGTATAGTGTGGAGTGCAAGTTAACACATGGTATGACTAAGTTGATGGTATTGAAGTTGAACCATTACGGACTTTGGTCTTGAAGTGTTTCAGTTAATAGATTTTGTGATTGTAAATATGAGTTGTAAGATTAAATGGTTTCAGTGAACCTTGTCCTTATCAGGATGGCGGTAGCACCTTCTATTATTAAGCCTTCCGCTATAGATTTTCGTAAATCATGTCATTAGCATTTTAGGGGCGTTATAGCCTATTTGTTTTGGCTACATAATTTGTTGTTACAAACTCTAACTTGCCTCTTTTGAACCCACTCATGATGACCCTAATTATATGGTTATCACTTATCCATTTTGCACGTTCTCAAATTAGGGGCATTCTTGACATTCATCATACAATGCTAAGGGTATTTGCCTACATTCTTCATCCATTCATCTAATAGCAGTTACATTCATCACAGATTTGTCTAGGGGTATCATCCCCCACCCTTTTCACCCTATTAGCCTAAAGCATCCCTAAGTTTATCATACCTTTGTCTAAAAATGTCTCCTTGTATGTATCACACATTTATCTATGGGTATATCCTTGTACTTGTCGATTTTCTAGGGGATTTCCCAGCATTAGGGTTCTTGAGTATACATTCCATCACACATTTGCTAGGGCATCTCCATGCATTCATCGTACATTTGTCAGTGTTATTTCAATGAAACCGTTAGCCATTTTATTCATCATACATTTGCTAGGGCAACTTTCTACATTCATCTTACATTTGTCTAGGAGAATGTCCCCCTATGTGTCACACATTTGTGTAGGGGCATCACCTACGGACTTCTCCACCCCATTGGTCTAGGTACCAATATATTTAACATAGATCGGCATAGAGATCTCTCCTTTTACTTATCACAAATTTATCTAAGGACATCTCTCTACATTGATCATACATTTACTAGGGTCATTTTCATTCGTTCATCAGTTATTTGCTATGGGTATCTCGTTTCATTCATCATAAATTGGCTAGAATCATATCCATTCATTCATTCATTAGACATTTCATAGGAGCATATGTCTATGTTTATCATACATTTGCTTAGGCCAACTGCCTGCATTCATCTTATGTTAGTATGGAAGTATCTTACCCCATGCATCATATTTGTTTAGGGACTTCACCTCTCTGGATTGATCAATACATTTACTAGGGTCATTTTTCATTCGTTCATCAGTTATTTGCTATAGGTATCTCCTTTCATTCAGCATAAATTGGCTAGAATCATATCCATTCATTCATTCATTATACATTTGATAGGAGCATATGTCTATGTTTATCATACATTTGCTAAGGCCAATGCCTGCATTCATCTTACGTTAGTCTGGAAGCATCTTACCCCATGCATTATATATTTGTTTAGGGGCTTCAACTCCCTTCTGTTTCCAATCCATTAATCCAACCACTTACTCTACTTATCCAAACCTTGACTGTCTGACCTTAAATCAACGAAACCTATACTACCTGACCCTGAGTCATTAGAACTCAACAAACTTATCCTTAGTCATCTTTAAACCAAAGCCATATGGTCTTCAGTCACCCAAACCTATCAGCTAATCCCATGTGATTCAAACTCTAAGGTAATAACCTCGAGCCATTTCAATCCTGCGTTAATTGACCCTGAGTCACTCAAACCAATCTTAGATTACTTAATCTAAGTTATCTAATCTCAATTTATTGTCAACATTAACATATATGGAGTTGAGTTTTAACCAAATTTGAGTCACCTAGCCTTGAGTCATTTCTAACACCAAATTATCTAACCGTCAGCATTACCTGACCTTAAGTCACACAAATTTACACTACTTGACCCTTAACGGCCCAACTCTTAATTTAGTTGACCTAGAGTTGTCTAAACTCAACTTGAAATATTTGACCCTAACTCATTTGAACATATCTTGAACTATTTGATCGTAAGGCTTTTGATTGTGAGTTGCCCAACCCCGAGTTGCCTGACCCTAAGTCGTTTGACCTCAAGTCTTTTACCTGACCTTGATTTACTACCAATGCTTAAGTTAGTTGACCCCGAGTTGTTTAAACTCATCTTAACTTGTTTGATTCAGAGTCATTGTAATCCTAAATATTTGGCCCTAAGACGCTCGAGTTAGACATAAGTTACTTGACCCTAAGTCAACCAAATCTAAGTTATTTAACCCTAAGTCGCCCAAACTTACCCTAAACTGTTTGACCTTGAGTCATCATATCTTTAGCTACTTGTCCCTAAGTCACTCAAACATCACATTGTTTGACCCGAGTCCCTCAAACTTGAGTTTGTTGACCCTGAGTTGCTTCAATGTTTAATTTGTTGACCCTATGCTGTTTCACTTGTCTTAAGTTACTTGACCATGATTTCATCCCAACCATGAGTTATTTGGCCCTAAGCCGGTATCATCTTAAGTTATTTGACCATAAGTTACCCAGCCTTTAAATTGTCCCTCAAGTCATTTGAACTTGGCTTGAGTACATATATGTGAGTCACTCCAAACTTGAGTTGTATTGACCCTGAGTCACTTAATCTTGAGTCACTCCAACTGTGTGTTACCTAACCTTGAGGCATGCTAATCCCCACTACTTGACCCCGAGTCACTTAACCCTAGTCATCCACACCTAGAGTCACCAAACCTTGGGTCGTTAGCCATCTAATGTTACCTGACCAACAATTGTGACAAAAATTGAGTCATTTGACCTTGAGTCACTTGGACGCAAATTTTCTAGTCCTGAGTCATCCAAATCCTAAGTGACACATACCTCAAGCCCTTCGAACCATGAATTGTTTGACCATGAGTTGCCTCTAAACCTGAGTTGTTTAACCCTAAGTTGTTTAAACTCTCATGAGTTCCCTAAAACAACTCTAAGTTATTGACAATGAGTTCTAATGCTAGGCTATTTAACAATAAGTTGTCCAATTTTCTCTTTGAGTTAGGCATATTTTTGTATGAATTCTGCAAATCACTAGCCATTGGACCCCGAATTGTGTAAACCATGAGTTATTTGATCATCAATCGTTCTATCTTTGAGTCACTAGGGCATGAGTCATTTGATGTCAATTGCCTTTTGGATGCATCTCATTAGCTCTTCACTACTTTTTGGTCCCCAATTGTATTTCATGTGTTTGTTTTTGCGTATGTTCGATTGTAATAGATAATTTAAGGCTCTTAAATATAAGGGAGATCACTCAAATGTAATGTTCAACTTATGATTATGAATGGAAACCAAATAAAGTTAATCCTGTCACCTAGCCCCTAGTTACATAAACTTGAGTAGTCTAGCTTAAGAGGTGCTTCTCTAGCTTTCTTTTTAGCTTTTCATAGTGATAATCTAATCCAAAAGTGTGAAAGCAATAGGCCAACCTATTAGGCTTATAATTGGGTTTGGAGTTGTTTAATCACTTTTGCTTCCTTCGATTTGCTTGCGTTGTTTTTAGTTCTCTTTGAGTTATATTCCTTGGATTTATGTTGTTTAAGGGTTAGTTTAGGACCATTTTAGATTAGGTTAGTTAAAATAAGTGAATAGTAAGGCTTAATCCACATGCCCCAACCCAACGGATCAGAACGTTATCAAGTCTACTGACCAACGAGCTAGCCTCTGGGTCTTCCAACCTAAAGAGTAGCCTTTAGCAACACGTTTTTCTTAGTTTTTAAAAGGAGAAGTGTTTGTTGTTATAGTAGGCCTTCAATATCACTATATAAATCATGTCATGTTTCCCTAATATCTCGATGTGGGACTAAGAATGTTACAAATTCACACCAAATCAACCTTTAACCTAATCTTCAGTTTAATGCTTTTTAAAAATTTTCTATCGTTACCTTCTTTCATTTAGTTCAAATTTGTTGTTGTTATGTTGAATTTTTGTATGACCATTTTAGCTTCATGTTTCGTTTACTTAGTTAATTGTGAGTTTAGTCTTATTAATTATTATTAAGTATGCTTGGAGTAGGATTAATCTATAATTGCTTGGTTAAGCATGATTAGCCTATCATTAGTGTTTGATTAGTTATCTTGACCTTTTTTTAGGAGCTTAATGCTTTTTGGTTTGGTTCAATATAGTTAGTTTAGTGTTTAATTCATGTGTTAAACTAAGATTAGTGTATGATTAGTTGCTTATTTGCATGTTTTAAACGTTTCTTGCTTTCTTTAGTTTAGATGTGCGCTAGATCAAATAATGGGTGATCTAGTTTTAATGTCATCTCAAAGGACAACAAATGTTTTCTACTCCCTAACAACACTCCAACACTAACACCTTACGGAGACTAGTCATCGTAGCAAAGAACCTTAAGGAGAGGTCATACCAAAGATTAGAGACCAAGCATAGAGAAAGAGAAGTGTTCAAGCCACAAAAATCAGAAAAAGGAAAACAAGCGACTCATGAAATTCAAGATGTATCAAGGATGAGGAAGTTTATGACCCTAGCATATGAACCTCACATAAAGGACAGATGGAAACTTTACTTTTATGAACTTTTTAATGGCAAAAAGAGTAAGGTTTCTCACCTAGGAGAACAAGAGTATCATGGGAGGCATCAAAACAACAACTTTGACAATATACAAATTCTCAGACGAAGCAAGACTTAACTGGTCAAGAAATGTATATATGTGAAAGTACGGAAAATACTAAGGTAACTAATGTCATTACCACGACCATTAAAATGCCACATCGATGGAGAGATAGCATAGCTATCCCATTATACAAACGTATGGATAACTTATGAATCAGTAACAACTATCAAGTTATCAAGGTACTAAACAAAGTAGTAGAAGAATATGATTAAAAAGGCGTTAACGAACAACGTAAAGGCTTTAAAAACCCTTTTAGTTATGCCAAGAAAATCAATTATAGTGATAATACATTTTATAAGAATACTAATACAAATTTATATATATATATATATATA
>JACYFF010031956.1:45821973-45848066 GCA_017589665.1 Selenicereus undatus
ATTCCACTGTACAAAAACAAAGGGGATATCCAAGACTGTAATAACTTTAGGGGCATCAAGCTGCTCAGCCATACTATGAAGCTGTGGGAGATGGTGATTGAGAGAAGGTTGCGAGAGGATGTAGAGATTTCAGAAAACCAATTTGGTTTCATGCCAGGCAGGGCAACCATTGAGGCAATCTACCTACTCAGAGGGCTCATGAGCGTGTTCAGGGATAGAAAGGTGGATCTCCATATGGTGTTCATTGACCTGGAGAAAGCGTATGACAGAGTCCCAAGGGAGGTATTGTGGAGGTGCTTGGAAGAGAAACGGGTGTCGCCCGCGTACATTCGTGCCATCAAGGATATGTACAAGGGAGGGCGGACGAGGGTTAGGACTCCGGCAGGGTTCTCCAGTTATTTTGATGTTAGTCTGGGCCTGCATCAGGGCTCTGCTTTAAGCCCGTTTCTTTTCACATTAGTTTTGGACGAACTCACTAGAGGTATCCAAGACGAAGTGCCTTGGTGCATGCTTTTCGCAGACGACATCATCCTTGTCGACGTGACCAGGCAGGGGGTGAATGACAGGCTGGAGAGTTGGAGACATACACTGGAGGCTAGGGGCTTCCGGTTGAGTAGATCGAAAACGGAATACCTTCACTGTTGTTTCAGCGGAAGGATAGAAGAGGGGGGGGGAATCGTACTGGATGGAAGGGCAATACCGAAGGTCGCCAAATTCAAGTATCTGGGCTCGATTATCCAACAGAATGGGGATATCGACGAGGATATTAGCCAGCGGATTAAAGTGGGCTGGCAAAAGTGGAAGTCAGCGTCAGGGGTACTGTGTGACAAGAGAGTGCCCATGGGTTTGAAAGGCATAGTCTATCGAATGGTAGTTAGACCGGCGGTTCTCTACAGATTGGAGTGTTGGCCTCTAAAAAAGGCGCAGGTCCAGAGGTTGATGGTAGCTGAGATAAGGATGATCAGGTGGATGTGCGGTTTTACAAGATTGGACAGGGTTACGAACCGGGTCATTCGGGGCCTCGCTGGAGTGGCCCCCATAGAGGAGAAGATGAGGGAATCGAGGCTCAGATGGTTCGGCCACGTGAAGAGGAGAAGCGTGGCCGCCCCGGTGCGAAGAGGCGAGACTATCAACCCACCCGGTGGTAAGAGAGGGAGAGGTAGACCGAAGAAGAGCCTAGAAGAGGTGGTTAGAGAGGACCTGAGAGTTGTCGGTCTCACGGAGGACATGGCTCAGGATAGGAGGTTGTGGCGGGACAGGATCAAGGTCCCTGATGGTGGGGGACCGGCATCGCAGGACGCAGTAGCCTAGGCGGTGGGGGGTGGGGTGGGGTGGGTTTTGGTTTGCTTGTTTGCAGGTCATGCTGTTCCGGATTGTCACGACACCAAGCGCTCACGATGTGTTGAGGTATGTCTCCACCTTCTCTTTATTCGCGTATCAGGAAACTTTCCCCCTCCCCTTTCTCTTACTTCGGTAATTGGCTTTTCAATCGTTTCCCCTTCAAACCTTTTCCCAAAACTGTTTTTGTGGGTCTTATGGAATCAACCTCTCTATGGGTAGGAATACCGGTAGAGGTAAGGTTGCCTACAGCTGGATCTCCCCAGACCCCGCGAAAGCGGGACCCACTTTGGGAGTTTGTTGTTGTTGTTGTTGTTGTTGTTGTTGTGTGTGTAGAATCATATATATATATATATATATATATATATATATATATATATATATATATGTATATATATATATATATATATAGATATATATGTATTTATGTATGTATGTATGTATGTATGTACATTGATACGTATGTATATATACATACATATACGTAGCCTGAATTCTTTATTTTTTTGACGAAAATGCCCCTCGCTCTCTTGATTTTTTGTACCATGCTGGTTCATGTTCGATGCCGGTAGTCTAATTCGTAACCTGAGTTCTAAACCCAAATTGATAAAATAATATTTCATCGATTACTTGTTTCCAAATACGGTCAGGTTCGATTTAATGACCATCGAACTACTTCTAAGGCTTACAACCTAATCGTATTCGGATTCCTAATCGATTTAATACTCGTTAATAACCGTTAATAGCGCTTGTTAGAAATCATTGAAGGATTTTCAAAACTAATAATAATAATGTTTTTTTTTGCTACAAAAATATTCTTTTTGGTAAAATCGTCGGTCACATGGGCACGCCAATAATTAATTTAACTCATGTCGTTAAATAAAATAGGATTTTATCACGTAAAAAGGTGTTACGAGCAACTTGACAAAAAATAAAGTACATGGGCCTCACTCTCCCCCCCTTAAAAGAATTTCTTTCTTGAAATTGCTTACTTGGAGGAATTAATGGGGGTACTTCTCCAGCATTCGTTTCATAATCCGAGTCACTTTACGCTTAGATATTCATTCCGTCTCCACAATAGCATCCCATCCTTGGATTTCTGGTCGCACCAAATCATCAGGGAGCATTTTCCCTTGTACTAAAACAACTGAATCTCTTCAGGTATGATCGATATGGCAGATAGTTCCTAAGGAAGAGGTCATGTAATGTTGCATACGCATCTCATGAGGCTTACTAACAAGTTTCCTCGGTTTCCATTGGGCGGCTTGCTTTCCTTTGTCCTGTTTCATCCCATGTTTAAACCTCCTGAAGTTTCTGTTTCCTTGAGAATTGGATCCTCCAAGGCCAAATTCCTCCTTTACTTAGTCCTTCTCTCTATTCTTAATCTCGGTTTCGCTTATGATGCGGGCTATTTTCACGGCCTTCTAGTACATTTCTTGGAAACTGTCATAAGTATATCCTGCTATTATCTGCTTCACTTCCCCTCTTAATCTCTATTCGAAGTGGTCCATCCTCATTTCTTCGGTGGCCGCTTGATTTGGCGCAAATCAGCTCAGCTCATTGAACTTCGCGGCACGTTATATTACGCTCATTTCTCCTTGCTTCAAGCATAAGAACTCCTACTCCTCAACTCTTCTTACGTCTTGAGGGTAATATTAAGCGTCCATTAAGGTTTTCAGTTGGTTCTAGGTTAACACATGTTCACGTACCCTAGGTTCCACTGTACCCCACCAGAAGTCAACTTCTTTTTCAAATTGATAGGTGGCCAGGTGCCCTTGAACCTCTCAGGGCACTCCATGATCTCAAATAAGTCTTCCATTCTCCGAAGCCACTCATCATATACCATAGGGTCAGCCCCACCTTCAAACTTGGGAGGCTTAAGCTTATTAAACTGACATATCATCTTCATGGCAGTTGGCTCTGGTATGAGTTCATGTCGAGGAGGCATTTGTTTCATAATTGCACAAAGGATCACTTAGTTCTAATTTCAACTAGGGGTTAACACGCAACTGCTTTAGGACTAATAGTGGTAGGCTTCCTTGGCCTTCCTCTATCCCACTTACAGGCTGTAAGGCCCGCATACCTTGTTTTCTGTCAAGTTGTTGCAACGCCTTCTTACGTTATAAAAACCTATTTTATTTAACGATATGAGTTAATTAATTATTGACGTGCTTATGTGAGCGATGATTTTACTAAAAAGTATTTTTGGTCGCCAGTAATAATAATAATAATAATAATAATAATAATAATAATAATAATAATAATAATAATAATAATATTATTATTATTATTATTATTATTAGTTTTGAAAAGCATTCAATGATTTTTAATAAGCACTATTAACGATTATTAGCGGGTACTAATTCAAGTAGGAACCCCAAATACGATTAGGTCGTCAACCTTAGAAGTAGTTCGATGTTATTAAATCGAACCTAGATAGATTTGGGAACGAATAGTTGATGAAGGATTATATTATCGATTTGGGTTTAGAATTCGATTTACGAATTAGACTAGCGGTGTTAAATATGAACTACCTTGGGTCGAATAAATGAAAGAGAGTAGGGAAGGGCAAACAAGTAATTTTGCGTGCCCCCCTTATTTCTCCTCTCCCTGCCCACGATACCCCCCTGACATTCTCTCTCCTCTTTTTTCTTCTTGCTTCTTCTTCTTCTTCTTCTTCTTCTTCTTCTTCTTCTTCTTCCCGTCTCCCCTGTTCCTCCTCCTCTTCTTCGCTTCTTCGCCATGCACGCTAGAGCAAGTCGCCGCCCTTGAGCCCCAGACAACCCGCTTCAGCTGCCGCCCATCACACCACGGTGTCATTGGCTGGAAATCAGTCGCGATTGGGCTAATTTCGACCGGAATAGAGCCAACTCCTAGTGGATTTGGCGCATGCGCGGTGAGATTCGAACACTCTTGCCTCTATAAATTGAATCCTTGCTTTAATTCCCTTCAATTCATGCTCATTGTGCTTGAATTCTTCAAAAATCACAAGTTAGGGCTTTGGGTTTAGTGGTGGTTGTGTGTCACGCAAAGAACAGAGGGGATTCGGAGCTTTGGAGTTCGAATTTAGCCTCAATACTAGCCAACTTGCGTGCATATAGCTTGGATTTGAGGTGGGTTTTCTGCTCTCCTAAATTACTATTAATTTCTAACTGTTTTTGACAATCACGTTGGATTAGGCAGTTTTACTGAGTTTGGGGATTAAATATTGATGTTTGGGGCAGAATTGAGTAATTTAGCTTTGAAATTGGGCAAGTTTGATGTTGGATAACTGTTGCACGTCATTGATTAGGCAAGCAGACCCATAAATTGACATGCTTAACGATTAGGTGATTTTGGAGTAACTAATTTGCTTGTACGATGTCGGAATATGCAATTAAATTGAGCCTAGTATTGTGTTGGTAACATATTGTTAGCTGAGGATTCAATCAAGGCATCTTGAATTTGTAGTATCAATCGTTGGTTTAATCGATTAGGTGACCTTTGAAGTTTTCGTTTATGCCGTATTATGATTGGTTAATTAAGTTAAACTGCTCTCTGAATCACATTGATGGATTAAATAATTGCGTACTAACCTTGTTGTTATGGATTTTACTATGTAATGATTGAATTTATTATCATTGTACTGAATTGGAAATAGTTGGATGGTTTGAGGTGGAACTATTGAGTGATTTGAGGTTCTTGTGGTCGGTGCTGTGTGAGGAGGGAGATAGGATTGTGAATTGCCGCAATCGTGTGGATTGGGAGGCCATGTGTGGCTTAATGAATAGTGGTATGAAGTGTATGAATGTGCTATGTGTAAACCCTTTTCCCCCAATATGCTATGTGACATTATGTGATTAATTCTTGAAACTTTACACGTCTTCAAAAAGAAAATGTCATTTAGAAAGCTTGTTTTACACTTTGAGAATGCTTTTAAGTTTATCAGTTGCCTATTCGTGTGTTAGGACGTCTAAAGTGTAAAAAGAGTCCTAAACCATCGAACTGCTCAGTTAGTGACTCGACTGAATAGTCGATAGGTTTAGGAATTTCAAAAGTGAACTAAAAGTGAGTTCGAAAAGCGTTTTTAAGGCATTGGTTTGGGTAATGACCCCTCCTCGTGTTTAAAAGAATTTATACGACCTGAAAAAGAGTACCTTAAGGTGCTAATTATGAAGCTTAGCTTATTTGCATGCTTTTTGGTTACTTAAGTCTCCATTGAGTTTCGATCTACGATTTAGCAAACGTTTTACGTTTAAAAGAAGCTTTTAAGCTAAAAACGGAAGTCGTTTTTATGAGTTAGCAATCATTTTACATTTATAAAAAGCTTTTTAGTTGGAAATGAAGTCGTTTTACGAACTATCAAACGTATTACGCCTATACGAAGCTTTCAAGTTAGAAACGAAGTCGTTTTATGATTAGACAACCTTATTATGTTTATATAAAAAGCCTTTTAGTTAAAAACGAAGTCCTTTTAAGATTTAGTAAACTTATTACGTTTATACAAAGCATTCGAGTTGGAAACTAAGTTGTTCTATGATTTGGTAAACGTGTTACGTCTATAAGAAACTTTTAAGTTTAATGTGAAATCGTTTTAAGTATTAACCAACTTATTGCCTTCACAAGAAGCTTTTAAGTCTAAAAGGAAGTTATTTTGCGAGTTAGTAGCCGTATTACATTTATACGAAGCTTTTAAGTTCGAAACGAAATCGTTTTACGATTTAACAAGCTCATTGCGTTTTTAAGAAGCTTTCAAATTTCAATGGAAGTCGATTTATGTGTTAATAAATTTATAATGTCTATAAGAAGCTTTTAAGCTATTTGCGAAGTCAATCTACGATTTAGCAAACGTATTAAGATTATAAGAAGGTTTTAAGTTGAAAACGAAGTGAACTATGAGCATTTGGAAAGATTATGGTCGTTTTGTTAAAAAGCTAGTTTTCAACCAAGTAAGCATTTGAAACAGAGAAATGAAATATGTCTTTAAAGACTAAAAATGTGCTGGGAAGTTGGCCAGATGACGAAAACTGGACGCAAAAGGGTGTGAGCTGTTTCCCCCTGAGATAAGTAAGTTAGGAACTGGACTCAAGATACGAGCTATCTTGGTGTGAGTTGTTCCTGAAAACTGGACGCAAAGATGGCGTGAGCTGTTTCCATCTAAAGAAAAGTTAGGAACTGGACTCAAGATATGAATTGTCTTGGTGTGAGCTGTTCCTGGGAACTAGACTCAAGATATGAATTATCTTGGTGTGAGCTGTTCCCTAGATAAGTTATAATGTGTAACGCGTAAGAAAACCTTGAGGGGGACTAGACTCAGGATATGATTATCCTGGTGTGAGTTGTTGCCCCATAGGGGACAGTATCGAGGTTAGAGTTGCTCTACTAAGATGTGTTTTGGCCAAAAGTTAAGTATGTATACCCCGGGGATAATGTAGATTAAGAGTGACGATCTCACTTAAGGGCGGTGTTGGCCTTCCTAGCCAGCACACAATAAGATGTTTATGTTGTAAGTAAGTTCTTGATTAAAAGGAAATTTGGCCTTTTGCCATTCTAAGCAGTTTAGAAAAGAAAAGAAGTTCCTTTAAAGTAATGTGAGCCTCAAGAGGTCAAGTAAAGTGTTTTTAAAGAAAAGAAAGGAAGCTTTCAAATGTGCACATCCTGTTCATCTTTTATGAAAGGATTTCCAAGAATAGTCAATTGAAGTTTCAAATATCGCATTATTCATTTCAATGCGTACATTCTATGAAAGTATGTTTCTTGGCAAGTCTTTCTTACCAGTTTAGATGTTTTGAGAACTTTTAGAAAGAAATATAAGCTTTAAAGGAGTTGATGTGGATTTTAAACCCTTCTTGGTATTTATCGAGAGTCACGATGTTTTCAAAGTGAGTTTGAAAGCCTTTGTATTCAGTCCTAGTTGCATACCTACTTATGTGTCTGAATGCTTACAAGTAGGGAAGTTTGGTCATTCAGGGCCTAGAATTGAGTTGAATGGTTGGAATGAAGTTTAAGAAGGGTAATCTTTCCTTGAGATCTATGATTGCCTAATATGATCGTAAAGTATGAATACACGATATGTGACTATTATTAGTATTATTGCCTGCAACTATTTTGGGTTTTAAGGAGTAGGGGAATTCTCACTAAGCGTGTGGTTGCTCACCCCAATACTCTTTCCCCTTTTTCCCCCAGGCTTTTGTTATGACATGTGGAAGTCAAGCTACCTACGCAAGCTGGAGTTTACGCCTACTTGAAAAAGAGTCATGTGTGCCTTATAGAAGTAGATTCGTGTGATGTAACGTATTCGTGGTTAGTAATTGCTGTAAACTAAGTTTCCTAGCTTATATAATTCATATTGTTTGTGAGTCGCTCTGTATGGCTGTGTGAGCCAACCATCTGAATAGTTAGATGTCTTCTTGGTTAAAGTTGGCTGTATTTTGGGATGTAAACCCCAGTACTCCGGTTGTGTAAACCGTTGAGTTGTATCTTTTACTTTTCATGCGTTAAAGAACTATTCTGTTTGGTGTACTCCGAGCGGGTGGCTCGTTGAGTTATGAACTCCGGCGTGTGGCCGTTTAGCTATTTTTAATGTTATGCGCTTCCGTTGATTTGCAGGGAATTTTTGTAAGGCTTTTAGCCTGGAAACGGTCAATTTTTAGGGGAAACTCTATCCGTTTCATCCTAGAAATTAAGTAAGAAATAAGAAAACGTAACACTTCCGACCCTAGGGGCTAGGGGTGTTACACATGCCCGAAGGGCAATGCTCTCACACCTTTGCAAGTGCAACTATATCCTTTCTCTTGATGTGACCAATTATCTAAGCCTTACTCCCCTCATCTTATGCTCTTTAGGTGTCACTCATACTTTTCCTTTAAAAACTTTATCACTAATCTCATCCAATCTTACATAACTACACATCAATCCAATTCTGCTCATCTCTCCTTGTTGAAGGTTTTTGAGGGGGATGGAAAAATAACTAAAGAAAAAGGAAAATGATGCCTCAAATACTCACGATTGTCAGTCGTAGTACTTAAGGGTCGGTCCACAGGGAAAACGTGAAATTATGGTCATTTTCAAACTAAATGATTAAATTTAACTAATTAAACTAAATGGAATTATTTAAGTCAATTTAACAATCTAATTCAACTAAACTCCTCTAATCCTAATTACTAAGTAATTAAACCTAAACTAACCAAATTAACCAAAATTAAGCTGAAATTAATCATGGTTTAAAAAACTAACAACCTAATTACTTTAATTATTTCAGAATTAACTCAGCCAAATTATGCCATGGAATTAAACCAAGGGGAGGGGGATTCAATTGAAGCAGAAGAACATCAGAAGAGCAGAACAACAAGAAGAAAACAGGGGAAAGGGAAATGATTCTGAAACAACGAAGAACAAAGCAGCATCATCATCCAACATTAATCGAACCAAAACAAACGAAATCAACACAAACGAACTCAACAATAATCCAATCAGCAAGCGAAAGCAGGGAAATCAGCAGAGGAGGAGAATTCGAACCTAAAAGCTGAGCAACAGGACGCAAACAGCAGATCGAAACAGGGGAGGAAGAGAATCAACTGAAATTGAGCAAAATCGCAACCAATCTTCGCAAAATTGAACTAAAAATTACGAACTACCACTCACATAGTCGAATTGAAATGTAATTACATAAAATCGAACCCAAAAGAAAACGATTGAAATCGAACCCTAATTGCTGAAATTCGAAGTAAAATTGAAAATGAAAACTCAATTAAACGAAACTAAAACGGAATTTAAACCTAATCCTAACCCTAAAACTAACTCTACTCTACTTGAAACTCGGACTTCCTCTTCAATGGCGTCACTGCTCCCTTTGATACTCGAACCTTCTTCAACCTTGGCCGTCGATCGCATGGGTGTCGTGGATGGAGGAGATGGAAGCCATCGAGATGGGTACGTGGTGGTAGCAACGTGGTTTCGGTAGTGGTTTTGGGTTACTGTGGGCGAGGGTGTGCTGGAAGAGAGAGAGAGTGATGACGAGGTAGAGAGAGAATGAAGCGAGCGAGCGAGATGGCATGGAGGAGGAAGGTTCTGGGTTCGGGGTCAAGGGAATGGGAGGAAGCAGGGTCTGGGTTCTAGGGTTATCCGGGTTTGGTATCGGGGAGAGAGAAAGAGCAGGGCTGAAAAGAGGAGAGAGAAAACGAAGGGGTGGGGGTTGTTTTAAGTGGAGAACCGGTTCAGCTGAACCGGCCGGTCCGGTTCACTGGACCGGTCTGGTTTTAATTTTCTTTTCTCTTCTTTCTTTGGCCGGTTTTTATCGATTTTTGGCCCGATTCTTCAACCTCCGATATTTCTTCTATTTTTCTCGCTTTTTCCGCCATTTAAGCCCATTTTTCGCATTTATTCAAAATCTGTAAAATAAAATAAAATCAATTAAAAATCGTAAAAATATTATTAAAACGAGCCTAAAATTGGTGGAAAAGTACCTTAAAAATATCACATTTTTGGCTCAAACAAATACTCGCACACCAAGATTTTGCTCGTCCTTAAGTAAAATAAACTAAGCTAACTAAAAGAAAATGAAAATAAAAGAAAAGAAAATCCTAACTCACTGTCGTAGGAATCACGATTGCATTTAGCGTATTCAACAAGCCCTTTAAACCCCTTGGACTCCCAAGTGGACGAGTGAGGTCTCGTGAGGGTTTCCAAGAAAATACCCACAGAATTATTCCAAAAATAAAAGAAAATCTTTTTGGGTTTTCTCAAAACTAATATGTACAAAACACGGGAAACATATGCACAATTCCTAATCAGCTAAATCACCCAGGTACTCAGTTATTGACCTGTATATACATAAAATGTACATCAAAACCCTTTACCTCTAAATGACATCAAAACACTGATTTTTCACCCCATTGATCATCAAGATTTGAATCCATCCCGGTGTTTGTGTGCAAGTGTATCATCATCCCCAGGACTCAGATTTACCAGAATAGACTCAATGCCACTTAGTTGACATAACTACATTATTCTTATCATGACTTTGGAAGCAAGTTTTCCCAGTAGCAATATCGCCTCAAAGGGTAACACCCAGTAGCACGTGCCTCAAAGGGTCCCAGTGGCGCATGCCTCAAAGGGATACTTGTCATTCCAAATTTTATTCTTTTTTTATTTATAATACAATTTTTTTTCAATTTTTTCCAAAGTAATCATGTCATAAGCTAGTGGGAGAATCATTCATGGAAACCTAAAACCTAAAGACAATGATGAAAGGATAACAGGGACTGGATAACACAACCTTTAATGAACAACTGGGGTTTAGCATCAGGGCTTAGAATATCACATTCGAAGTTGATGACTTATAATGCACATCCTACTTATATACAAACTAACAACTAAAGCACAGGGGATTCAAACTAATCAGAAAATAGTACAAATGTCCCCAAAAACAACAAAAATAATTATAAATTTTGAAAAAAATGGCACCTCACTCCCACACCAAAACTTCACAATATCCTCATTGGGAGAATCAAGGCGCTAAAAAGCAAGCACATAAACTATACAACCGAAAAACCTAAAATATATACAACTAGGACACCAACAAAATAAAACCAAAATGAAAAAGAAAAAGCAAAACTAAAATCAAAGAAACACACAAAAAGTGAAAATCAAACCACAACCCTAAAAACTAAAGAAAAGAAGACAAAAATCAAAACCAAACACACACATATATTTACAAAAGCAAAACTAAACAAAAATCAAAGACCTAATAAATTGCAAACTAAACAAAAAAAGAAATCTAAAACAAAATAAAGGAAAAGAAAAACAAAAATGAAACAAAAATGAAAATAAGATGAAAATAATAAAAAGGAAAATAAAAATGAAAGTAAAATGAAATAAACAAAAATGAAATAAACAAAAATAATGAAAATAAAATAAACAAAAATGAAATAAAAAGGAAAATCCTAATATATACAACTAAATACAAAAAGAAATAAAAGAAATAAAAGAAAAGAAAAGAAGAGTGGAACGATCATACCAAGTTGGATACAGGTTGTACCCAAACTATAGAGTGTATGGAGCATCAACCACTCCATATTAAGCTGAAAAGGTGCTATTCAAATCAAAACACATTAGAGCACGCAACAGCTTATCAAATTCAGAAGCCCAACTCTCAATAGCATAGGAACAATGGAAAACAGAGAGTTGGCACAAGATTGAGTACATCCATATAGTCAATAAAGCACAGGTAAGGGCCCGTTTCAACTTATCGAATAGTTGGGCCCACTCAGGAATGAAGTGAATATACTCACAAACAGCCAGTGGTGAGGTCATAGGCCTAGAAATTGGATCAGCATGAATGAACTGTCTAGGCAAAGCAAGGGGTTCAAAAGCCACAAGTCCTTTAAGTTCAATATGCATATGAGTCTGGTCTAAAGTAAAATCATCAGTGGTAATCATCTCAGACTCAACAAATTCAGACTTGCTAGGTTCAAAAAGGAAGTCACTCTGGATGGAATTAAAAGAAAATGTCTCATAATCAGCATGAAAACCATCATCCGAACTTCCATGGATACCAAACTCACCAGAAAAAGATTCATACTCTACAGGCAGAATATTATCATCGAAGTCACACATAGTGAGTTTAGGTATCTCATCATGCAACTCCTGTGAAGTATCTTTTAAATCACCCAGATCATGAAATTCTAGTGCAGGTATGGTGCTAATTTCTAACTCACTATCAAAATCAGATTGCTTACCCACTTCTAATTCATGAAAGTCATTCAAAGTGGTGGGTAAGTCAACAGAAACTAGGACATCGTCAGTGACGCCCTTAGGTGAGTTAGGGCAAGGTGCAAGATCTGTCGATAGAGATTGAGGGAGGTCACTTTCTTGTTCTAAACTAGGCAAACACATGTTTTCATTCAAATCAGGCCTAGTAGAATAAGAAGGTTCAAAATCATCAAAAAAACTAACTCTTGATTTAGGAGATCCTAAACAAAAGTCAGATTCATTACAATTCTCCCTACTTTGATTAAAACATTGAGAATGTTCAGTAATTCTCGCTTTCATAATCTCTACCATTTTGGTAGTCAATTCATCAATTTTCTTTTCAAGTCTTGCACAGGTAGCACGATAAGGACACGTAGAAACATCATGAGAAGGAGATTCACAATAATCACACAGTACAAGAGAATAAGATGGGTCATATGAGTTTAGAAAATGATATGGGGGGGAAGGATTAGCATAAAAAGCATACTCATCAGAAGTTGGGTATCCAGAAAATTGATTAGCTTGTTCAAACTCGTAAGTTTCCCAACCTAAATTTTCAAAGAAATCCCAAACTTCATCTTGAGTTTTAGATAACAATCCTAGCAAAACCCCTTGACACATGGACTCAACATGACCTTTAAATTCAGAATTTAAACCCAACACAATGACCTCACAGATTTTCCATTTTTCAAAGGTCTGAGGCAATTGAGCACGATAATCATTAAGGCGCGATAAATAGCTCCAAAAAGGTTCATGCTCATATTGTGGGAAACTGAAAACTGACATTTTGAAATTTTTTTAAAGTTTTTGAAGTTTTTTAATTTTTTTGGATTTTTGGTTTTTCACTTTTTTTTGGATTTTTGAAATTTCTAATTTTTTGGATTTTCAAGTTTTCAATTTTTTTGGGTTTTTTGAAAATTTTCTAATTTTTTTGTGGTTTTTGTAATTTTCTAATGTTTTGAATTTTTTTAGCATTTTTCATTTTTTTTTTGGATTTTTCAATTATTTTTTTTTCAAATGTTTTTGGATTTTTGGATTTTTTCAAAAACGAAAAACGATACCAAAATGAGAATTTGAAAATCGATTCGAAACTGAAAGTTACGAAATGACTAACAAGAACTCATTAAGTAAATAACAACTAAACTAAATATCAACGAAACTAAACAAATACGAAAGCAACTAAAAACATGACCAAATTTCACCGTCTTCTCCGGCAACGGCGCCAAAAATTGTTGAAGGTTTTTGAGGGGGATGGAAAAATAACTAAAGAAAAAGGAAAATGATGCCTCAAATACTCATGATTGTCAGTCGTAGTACTTAAGGGTCGATCCACAGGGAAAACGTAAAATTATGGTCATTTTAAAACTAAATGATTAAATTTAACTAATTAAACTAAATGGAATTATTTAAGTCAATTTAACAATCTAATTCAACTAAACTCCTCTAATCCTAATTACTAAGTAATTAAACCTAAACTAACCAAATTAACCAAAACTAAGCTGAAATTAATCATGGTTTAAAAAACTAACAGCCTAATTACTTTAATTATTTCATAATTAACTCAGCCAAATTATGCCATGGAATTAAACCAAGGGGAGGGGGATTGAATTGAAGCAGAAGAACATCATAAGAGCAGAACAACAAGAAGAAAACAGGGGAAAGGGAAACGATTCTGAAACAACGAAGAACAAAGCAGCAGCAGCATCCAACATTAATCGAACCAAAACAAACGAAATCAACACAAATGAACTCAACAATAATCCAATCAGCAAGCGAAAGCATGGAAATCAGTAGAGGAGGAGAATTCGAACCTAAAAGCTGAGCAACAGGACGCAAACAGCAGATCGAAACAGGGGAGGAAGAGAATCAACTGAAATTGAGCAAAATCGCAAACAATCTTCGCAAAATTGAACTAAAAATTATGAACTACCACTCAGATACTCGAATTGAAATGTAATTACATAAAATCGAACCCAAAAGAAAACGATTGAAATCGAACCCTAATTGCTGAAATTCGAAGTAAAATTGAAAATGAAAACTCAATTAAACGAAACTAAAACGGAATTTAAACCTAATCCTAATCCTAAAACTAACTCTACTCTACTTGAAACTCGGACTTCCTCTTCAATGGCGTCACTACTCCCTTTTATACTCGAACCTTCTTCAACCTTGGCCGTCGATCGCATGGGTGTCGTGGATGGAGGAGATGGAAGCCAGCGAGATGGGTATGTGGTGGTAGCAACGTGGTTTCGGTAGTGGTTTTGGGTTACTGTGGGCGAGGGTGTGCTGGAAGAGAGAGAGAGTGATGACGAGGTAGAGAGAGAATGAAGCGAGCGAGCGAGATGGCATGGAGGAGGAAGGTTCTGGGTTCGGGGTCAGGGGAATGGGAGGAAGCAGGGTCTGGGTTCTAGGGTTATCTGGGTTTGGTATCAGGGAGAGAGAAAGAGCAGGGCTGAAAAGAGGAGAGAGAAAACGAAGGGGTAGGGGTTGTTTTAAGTGGAGAACCGGTTCAGCTGAACCGGCCGGTCCGATTCACTGGACCGGTCTGGTTTTAATTTTTTTTCTCTTCTTTCTTTGGCCGGTTTTTATCGATTTTTGGCCCGATTCTTCAACCTCCGATATTTCTTCTATTTTTCTCGCTTTTTTCGCCATTTAAGCCCATTTTTCGCATTTATTCAAAATCTGCAAAATAAAATAAAATAAATTAAAAACCCTAAAAATATTATTAAAACGAGCCTAAAATTGGTGGAAAAGTACCTTAAAAATATCACATTTTTGGCTCAAACACTCCTATAACCTGAGATCTTCCTACAACACAACACTCTAAACGTATGCCTCTATTTTTGTCATCCCAGCCTCATATTGCGAAGCCAATGTCCTCATCGATATCTTCGTTGCCTTGTATGATCAATCTAAGTATTTAAACTTCTTAATCTTCGATATCATCATATCAACGGTGACTTCCTCCCGTGCCTCTTCATTCTTTTCACTTGACTTACATTTCAAGTATTCAATCTAAAACCTTTAGACTCCAAAATAAGTCTGTACTTTTCTAACACATTGCTTGGTTCCTTCGAGTTTCTCTTTATTAAGACAATATAGGTAGCAAACAACATTCACCACGGTAATTCATCCTACATGTCATTTGTGAACTCATCCGAGATGATTGAAAAACGGCTTAAAACCAATCCTTGATATAACCTAATATCAACAAGGAAGTCCTTTAGGTCTCTTTTTAGCATCCCAATCCTTAGTCTCCGCTTTCTCATGCATATCTTCAATAAACATAATAAAAAGGTAAATAATTCTTTCTTCACAATTCCAACGCACTTCTCAAGGCACCCTATCACAAGCCTTCTCAATATAAATGAACTCCAAATGCAAATCCTTTTCTTCTACCCCTCTAGAATTTCATAAGTCTTCTCATAAGATTCATCGCTTCTATAGTTGATCTTCTTGCAATGAAACCAAACCGCTTCACAAAAATTAAAGTCCCCCTCCTCAATCTTTTCCCCATCATCCATTGCATGCCAGAATACAACCGCATTCCATACAGCCAACCAAAGAGGTAGATAAACGCGGTCAATGATGTGGAAAACTATTCGACACTACCAATGAGATGGTAAGGGAAGAACCAGCATCTACATACGCATTATAAATTATACACTTGTTAATACAAGTAATACCAGGCAAGACACGACCACATAGGCACATAAGTAATGTATCTTCACATAGCACACGCCTATTATGCTATCTAAATGCATAATGCAAACCTATGGCTATGATACCACCTAATGTAACGCCCCAACCTGAGGAGGGGTCACACTACTAGGACTCCATAGAAGGAAATCCCTAAGGCTCTTGAAGATCAAGGGTTTGGATTAGCATTTAGATAGTCGTTCTAGAACAAAACTGCAAGAGTTTCCGATTTCTTAGCGACATTGAGGGGGTCTTAGCTCAGCTAAGGGTACCTGGTAATGGGATATAACATGTGCTAAAGTAACCCAAATTCAACCCCCCGAGCCATTCACCCAGGAATACTTACAATCAAACAACTAACACAAGGGTTAAAGCAATACATATACAGGTATAGATCCGACTACATGCTTTCACATACAAAAGTAAACTTAAATATTTACAATGTGGTAAATCGAACACTTGCAAAGCTAGCAAAAAATTATGATGGGTTGGCATTAAAACAACTTCAGAATACCTTCTCAAACTGAACCTGGAAAAGGGAATAAGTAAAGGGATGAGCAACCACACGCTCAGTGGGAATTCCCCTACCCCTTAAAACCAAAACCATTTGCAGGCATTAATACCAATAATAGTCACATATCACGTATGTGTGTACTACTATCATATTAGGGAATCAAGTCCCCAAGGAAAGATTACCACTCATATACTTCGTGCTAGCTCCTCAACTCATTCCTAGGTCCTTAATGACCAACCTTCCTTTATAACAAGCATTCAGGCATGTAATCAAGTAGCATAAGAACGAATATTGTAATAACTCAACCCTAACCCATATTTATTTATTTAAATCATATTTATTTATTTAATTAATCATGTTTATTCATTTATTTTATCATTTTTATGGATTTAATCACTCATGGTTATTTGCTTAACCAAATTATGTTTATTAATTCAGTTGCTATCAATTTATATATTTACTGAATTACCTTATGTCATTCAAACTTTCCACTTTCATTTATCGTATTTAATCATCCTGGTTGGAGGATATTTCATTTGGGTCCCATTTTGCAATTCAAGTTTCATTGATTGTTAATTCAACTTTTGTTGATTAATTAAATATCGGGTGAATCGATAGTAGGCCTCGATAATTATGGTTTAAGAAATTATTATTATTATTATCAGTATTATTATTATTGTTATTATTGTTATTATTATTTTTATAACATTACAAAAATATAATTTTGAGTTCCTGCAAAAACGTTGTCGTTACGAAGCGTTTTATTCCCGAATCCAATTTTTTTTTGGCCCAATTTGAAGCCCAACAAGTTTGCTTATTAACCAAACTAATTACCAAGATTAAGCTTAACCATGGTTAGCTAAATAGTCACTTTTCTAGATAAAATCTCAACCAAGAGTTAGATTAGTCAAAACAAACATAAATCAACCCAAAAACTCCATTTTCTCTCTCCTCTTTCTCTCACCCATGGCAGCAGCTACAACCACTGTTTTGGCTTATTTTCGGCCACTTTTTCATCCAGCTCCAGTGATCTCTGACCCCTCCCGGCATCCTAATACCTCAAGCTACCATCTTGCATGATCAAAACCACTGAACCTCATCTCCATCTCTACTTATTTTCAATCAAAGTGAGTAGCCTTGAAACTTGATCTTGTTGGTTTTGATGTTTATTTTAGTTTTGATTCTTGTTTTGATATTTGAGATCATTGATCATAATGTTTTGATAAGAAATAAGAGTTATTTTGGATTTGATCATGGTGAAGTTGAGCTTGAATCATGCTAGGGTTTAGGGATGATCATGTTCATGCAAGCTTAAGTTAAAACCACGTTTGTGGATCGATTTATATTTGATTTTATAATCTTTCATTTTATTGATAATTATGATGATGTTTTTGGTGATTTGGAATGATTTCAAGTGAGGATTTATGTGAAAAGAGAGGGAAAAACCAAAACAGTGAGGGCTGGAAAGTTTAGTGAAACAGGGCAGACTTCGAGATTAAACTGGTAATGATCGCCCCACAGAAAAATTATGATTTTTGGTGGGTAGATAGTTCAACATGTTAGCTTTCAAATGGTTCTTGAATTTCCTTAATCTGAGTTCTATGGAAAACGTTAAGGGAGTTTTACCAAAACTGTGCAGAATGGACCAAAAACTAACAGACTTGTGTTTTAGCCCCATTTTGGGAACCCTATTATGGGAATCATATTTTGGGTTGTAAATGAAAGTTTTTTGGAACTTCTTAATCTTTTCATATTGGGGGTTTAGGTCTCCATTTGAGGTCTAGGGTGAAAGTTATGAATTTTTAAAGTGAACTGACCTACTTTGGTGCAAATTGGGCTGTTATTATAATTTTTGTGCAGCGTATACTTGGAGGAAACTTCAGAAAATTTTACTGTAGATTTTCCATATTTCAAATTTCCTATAACATTTCATGAATTTTGGTTGAGTATTTTGAGTTTGGTGATTTTTGGAAGCATTTTGAGTAATTGTGTAAAGAGCAATAATAAAGATTGAGTGAGATTGATAATGCATTCATTTTGTGTATTTGGGCCAAGTAAGGTCATTTAAGGGGGAAATAAATATTCATGGGTATTCACAGAACTTTTAGCTTGATTAATGAGAAAAAACAAGACAAGTATAAAATTTGGGAGCTTGTTTATGAGCTTTGAATCATTTATGGATTTTACAAAGAAAATAGCAAGTTTGGTAAGCTTAATAGCTTCTATTGAGTTCAATGATTCATTTGGGGTGGAATTCTATATCAAATGGATTTATGAATGAAATATGAGAAGTGGGAAGAGCTATGACTCAGAAACCATATCTATCAGACGAAGTTAGTGCAGTTTATGCTATTTTGAACCCAGATATATCTCTGTTGACCTCAAACCTTTATTACTTACTCAGTTTAGAATGTATCAAATGTATTTATTAGGCCAATCTAGTGTACTCGTTGTTATCTTGAACCAAGCTATACATCAGCGAGCCTTAAACTCGTATCAGCAACTTATTTCAGAAAAGGTCACAACCATTCTCTCAATTGTCACCATCAAGGCCTTTACCTTTGTACTCTCATTTATCTCATTGTGGACTATTTTACTTTCATTTACTTTATATCAGATTTGGTTACTTTTATTAATTCAGTTTTGAAGTCATATTGAAATACCCGAGCTATGTATACCATTTAATTACTCAATTTCTATTATACATACTTTTATTTACTCGATTATGCGAGTGAGGATCATTTACTAACTACACATACCTATAATCACTTTTATGAAACAGAGTCGAGGCTTAGTCATCGTTCCATATTATGCATAAGTGTTATCAAGTCAGAACATATTTATCACGTCAGATGACATTTTTAAAGACTCAAGGTTCGTTCATTGCCTGTATCTTCAGAAAGCATAATATGTTTATCAAGTTACAACCCTTAATGAGTTTGTCAATGAATCAGTTTATACAGTGCTTTGCTATTTAACTTGTGATCCCATCAGTTATCATCTATAGGGTGTCAGCCCATCACTTACCCGCGCGGCTTCAGGCCAACTCTTGATCGGATTGGCAGGTGTACACCTATGTATTGATCATATCATTGCAAGAGGTTCACATCTAGATAATATTGAGCAATTCAGTTTCATATTACTTTCATTTTCATTGTTATTGCCAACTAAATGAATTGCGAAGACAGGTACCCACAACAATATTTTTATGCTCATTTTACAATATAGGAATGCATGTACTGAGTTTTTGTTCACATTTTCAAATTGTTTTCCTGTTTTCCATTTTAGGTAATGAAGTATCACATGTGTTCTCCATTTAGCAAGCCCTTTTTGAAGACATCAGATGCTCATAGTGGATTCAGCATAGCATGAATGTTGGGATCGACCTCAGGGTCAAGTTGGGTCTATATTCAATATACTTGTATAGTGTGGAGTGCGAGTTAGCACATGGTATGATTAAGTCAATGGTATTGAAGTTGAACTATTATGGACTTTGGTTTTGAAGTGTTTCAGTTTAATAGATTTTGTGACTGTGAACATGAGTTGCAAGATTATATGGTTTCAGTGAGCCTTGCCCTTATCAGGACGGTGGTAGCGCCTTCTGTTATTAAGTCTTCCGCTGCAATTTTCTGTAAATCATGTCATTAGCATTTTTGGGGCGTTACAAATATGTTGCTTTCAAACACACTTTTGAAAACATAGTGACTCTGGTTATATTCCAAGAACAGTTTATAAATCACGCTAACTTCTTAAAGCTTAAAATTCTTTCTAAAAGCTCCTGAAACATCCAAATTGGTAAGAAAGGCTTTGCAAGAAACATTCTTTCATAAGATATGTACCTTTAAAAGCTTAAATGTTCGATGCATTAATAGGATGTAACCAAACTTCATTTGAAATTTCATTTAAACTATACTTAGAACACGTTCATAAAATATATGCAGGTTACGTACATTTGAAAGTTTCCTTTCTTTTCTTAAAAACACTTTACTTGGCTTCTTAAGACTCATATTCTTTAAAAGAACTTATTTCGTAATGGTCATCGATTGGCCCATTAGAAATCTTTCTTTTCTAAACTGCTTTAAATGACCAAAATGCCAAATCTCCTACTTATTAGGAACTTGTATATAACGTAAAAACATCTTATTGTGCTGGCTAGGGAAGATCAACACCACCCTTATGTGAGATCGTCACTCTTAACCTACATTATCCCCGGGGTAAACGTACTTAACTTTTGGCCAAAACGCGTCTTAGCAGAGCAACTCTAACCTCGATACTGTCCTTTGTGGGGTAATAGCTCACACCAGGATAATCATATCCTAAGTCCAGTCCCCCTCAAGGTTTTCATACACGTCACACACCAGGGAACAGCTCACACTAAAATAATCATATCTTGAGTCCAGCTCCCGGGAACAGCTCACAACATCTTTGCATCCAACTCCCAACATTACCTTAGGGGGAAACAGCTCACGCCATCTTTGCATCTAGTTTCCAGGAACAGCTCACACCAAGATAATTCATATCTTGAGTCCAGTTCCTACCCTCAAGGTCTGGCCACTTGCCTAACACTTGCCTAACACTTTCTTAGCCTTTAAAATCGCATTCCTTTTCTTTTTTTTCAGTTGATTACTTTGCTGAAATCTTATTTTTAAACGGAACGACCATCACCTTTCGAAATTTTTATAACTCAATCATTTTTGGCTTAAAAACTTCTTATAAATGGAATAAGTCTACTAACCCGTAAGTCGACTTTGTTTTTAACTCGAAAGCTTCTAATAAACGTAATAAGTTTGCTAACACGTAAATCAACTTCATGAATAACTTAAAAGCTTCTTATAAACGTAATAAGTTTATTAACATGTAAATCGACTGCCTTTTAAAACTTAACAGCTTCTTAAAAGTGTAATAAGCTTGCTAATACATAAACCGACTTCGCTTTAAACTTGAAAGCTTCTTATAAACGAACTAAGCTTGTTAACACGTAAAACGACTTCGTTTTAGACTTAAAAGCTTCTTATAAACGCAATAAGTTGGTTAATACTTAAAACGACTTCACTTTAAACTTAAAAGCTTCTTATAAAAGCAATAAGTTGGTTAATATGTAAAACGACTTCATTTTTAAACTTACAAGCTTCTTATAAACGAAATAAGATTGTTAACATGTAAATCGACTTCGTTTTAAACTTAAAAGATTCTTATAGACGTAATAAGGTTACTAACACGTAAATACGCTTTGTTTTTAACTTAAAATTTCTTGTAAACATAATGCACTTACTAACTTGTAAATCAACTCCTCTTTTAACTTTTAAAGTTTCTTGTAAACGTGATAGGTTTGCTAGCACATAAATCAACTTTCTTTTAAACTTAAAATCTTCTTATAAAAGTAATATGTTTGCTAATTGGTAAAACGAAATCCATTTGGAACTTAAGGTACTTAGTAAGCGCTTAATTCAAACTAGGTTCGTAATAAAATCCTCAGTTATCATTTTATAACTCGTTCCAATCCCTTTTAAAACTCAATGGAGGGTGTATAAATAAACTGAAGTCTTAGAAAGTTCCAAACTTGTTACTATTTAAAAACTTAAAGCACTTGCCTCGTTTATAAGGCAAACAAGGTTCCTTCGCAAACTTTCAACATAAACGCTTCTTAAAACATAATGGGTTTACTAGCTCTTAACTCGAAACTCAATTGAGACTTAAATAAGCAAATAGCATACAAATCAGCTAAATTTCATAATTAGCACCTTAACACGCCCTTTTTCAGATCGTTTAAATTCTTTTAAACACATGGAGAAATCATACACAAACCAATGCCTTAAAACATTTTCAAACTCACTTTTAGTTCATTTTTGAACTTCCTAAATCTATGGACTATTCAGTTGAGTCACTCACTGAGTAGTTCGATGATTTAGGGTCTTTTTAGGCTACAAACATGTAAGGTCCGCGTACCTTATTTTATGCTAAGTTGTTCGTGACGCGTTTTTGCGTTATAAAAAACCTATTTTATTTAACGATGCAAGTTAATTTAATTATTGTCGTGCCTATGTGAGCGATATTTTTATTAAAAAAAGAATATTTTTGTCGCTAGTAATAATGTTATTATTATTAGTTTTGAAAATCCTTCGATGATTTTTAGAAGCGTTATTAACAATTATTGACGAGTACTAAATCGATTAGGAGCCTGAATGCGATTAGGTCGTCGACCTTAGAAGTAGTTCGATGATTATGAAATCGAACCTTGTTATGTTTGGGAACGAATAGCGATGAAGAATTATATTATCGATTTGGGTTTAGTTCGGGTTATGAAGTAGATTAGCGGTATCGAATATGACTAAACTTAGGACAAAAAGTAAAGTAAGGGTATTTTGGGAATTGCGCGTGACCCCCCCCCCCTTTTTTTCCTTCCCTGCTGCCGCGACCCCCCCCCACGACAGAACCGTCTCTCTCTCCTCCATTCTTCTTCTTCCTCCTCTCGTTCTTCACCATTAACGCATCAAAGAAGCTCGAATTCGAGCAGAATTTCGCCACCCACAGCTGCGAAACCCCATCCATTCGATCACCCTCCAAACCAGTATCAATTCGTGCGATTTTGGGGCGATTTTCAGAGGTTCTTGACACGTTCATGGAGGGTTTGGGGCGCCGAATCGGGGCTTGAACGCATGCTCAGGTATGGCCACTCAATTCCACTCTTAATTGCTCCAATTTCCTACGAATTTCGGTTGCTTTCAAACCCCGATTGAACCTCAGTTTAGGATTTGATTTTGGGTCGTTTTTAGGGTTCGAAATGGTGAAGCTTGGGCGTGAGTTTGGTGTTGCTGGCGTGACCAGTGGGCAAGGTCGGAAATTAGAGGTGTTCGGGTACTGAAAGTCGAGCCCAAAGCCTTCAAACGAAACCCTAGCTTGGGTTCAAGGTGAGGGTTCCTTTCCTCCTAAATTATTACTACTTTCAATGATTTTTAACTAAATTAGTAGTGCATGTTAATTATGAGATTGGAAATCAGTTTGGGTGAAATTGGAGTCGAAGTTGAGAACCCATGAACATGGTGTTAACCGTGGGTTAATTGGATGTTGAAACTGGTGTTGGATTATTCATAGCTAGACAGTTTGAAAGTTCATTGAATTATTAATAATCAGATTGTCACCTTAGTGTTGTCGTAATGTTAGTTTATTAGCCCTGAATCATGTTATGAAGTTTACTGAATCATGTTATGAAGTTTGGAAATGCTAATCGGGCGGATTGAGGCATTAGACAAGCATGTCGTTTTCATTTCTATATGGGGCTATTGTTGAGAATGTTATGCTTATATATGATGGTTTTATGAATTATTGGTTTATTTATGACAACATCAAACCGAGTTAGTAGTTGGATGACTTGAGGTGGAACTGTTAAGAAATTCGAGGATCTGGTAATCGGTGGTGTGTGAGGAGGGAGATAGGGTTGTGAATTGCCGCAATCGTGTGGATTGCGAGGCCGTGTGTGGCTTAATGAGTTGTGATATGAAGTGTATGAATGTGCTATGTGTAAACCCTCTTCCCCCGATGTGCTACGTGACATTATGTAATTAATCCTTGAAACTTTAGACGTTTTAAAAAAAGAAAAGGGCGTTTAGAAAGCTTGTTTACGTGTTGAGAATGCTTTTAAGTTTATCAGTTGCCTATTCGCGTGTTTGGACGTCCAAAGTGTAAAACAGGTCCTAAACCGTCGAACTGCTCAGTTAGTGACTCGACTGAATAGTCGATAGGTTTAGGAATTTCGAAAGTGAACTAAAAGTGAGTTCAAAAAGGTTTTTAAGGCATTGGTTTGGGTAATGACCGCTCCTCATGTTTAAAAGAATTTATACGACCCGAAAAAGAGTGCCTTAAGGTGCTAATTATGAAGCTTAGCTTATTTGCATGCCTTTTGGTTACTTAAGTCTTTATTGAGTTTCGATCTACGATTTAGCAAACGTTTTACGTTTAAAAGAAGCTTTCAAGTTAGAAACGAAGTCGTTTTTATGATTTAGCAGCTCTATTACGTTTATACGAAGCATTTGAGATGGAAACTAAGTGGTTTTATGATTTTTACGTTTATAAGAAACTTTTGAGTTTAAAGTGAAATCGTTTCAAGTATTAACCAACTTATTGCCTTTACAAGAAGCCTTTAAGTCTAAAAAGAAGTCGTTTTACGAGTTAATAAACGTATTACGTTTATATTAAGCTTTAAGTGAGAAATGAAGTCGTTTTATAAATTAGCAAACGTTTTGCGTCTATAAGAGCTTCTTAAGTTAAGAAACGAAGTCCTTTTGCAGGTTAGTAGCTATATTACTCTTATACGAAGCTTTTAAGTTCAAAACGAAATCGTTTTACGATTTAACCAGCTCATTGCGTTTTTAAGAAGTTTTCAAGTTTCAAAGAAAGTCGATTTATGTGATTAATAAACTTTTAACGTCTATAAGAAGCTTTTAAGCTATTTACGAAGACAATTTACGATTTAGCAAACGTATTGACATTGTAAGAAGGTTTTAAGTTGAAAAGGACGTGAATTATAAGCATTTCACAAGGTTATAGTCGTTTACTTTAAAAAGCGAGTTTTCAGCCAAGTAAGCATTTGAAACAGAGAAATGAAATATGTCTTTAAAGTCTAAGAATGTGCTGGAAAGTTGGCCAGAGGGCGGAAACTGGACGCAGTTTCCCCCTGAGATAAGTAAGTTAGGAACTGGACTCAAGATACGAGCTATCTTGGTGTGAGCTGTTCCTGGAAACTGGACGCAAAGATGGCGTGAGCTGTTTCCCTTAAGATAAGTTAGGAACTGGACTCAAGATATAAATTGTCTTGGTGTGAGCTGTTCCTGGGAACTGGACTCAAGATATGATATATCTTGGTGTGAGCTGTTCCCCAGATAAGTTATGATGTGTGACGCGTAAGAAAACCTTGAGGGGGACTGGACTCAGGATATGATTATCCTGGTGTGAGCTGTTGCCCCACAGAGGATAATATCGAAGTTTGAGTTTATCTACTGAGACGCGTTTTGGCCAAAAGATAAGTACGTACACCCCGGGGATAACGTAAAATAAGAGTGACGATCTCACTAAGGGCGGTGTTGATCCCCTAGCCAGCACAATAAGATGTTTTATGTTATAAATAAGTTGCTAAAGAGCAGATTTGGCAAATTGCCATTCTAAGCAGTTCAGAAAAGAAAAGAAGTTCCTTTAAAGTAACACGAGCCTCAAGAGGCCAAGTAAAGCGATTTTTGTTTAAAAGAAAAGAACGAAGCTTTTAAATGTACGGAACCTTCATATTTTTTATGAATATGTTCTTGAATGAAGTTTCAAGTGAAGTATAGCTAATTCCTAGTAACGCATTGTACATTTAAGCTTTTCAAGGTGCTTATCTTATGAAAGAATGTTCTTCCAAAGCCTTTTCTTACAAAATTGGGTGTTTCAAGAGCTTTTAGAAAAGTTATAAGCATTAAAGGAGTTAGCATGGTTTAAAAACTGTTCTTTGAATATAATGAGTCACTATGTTTTCACAGGAGTATTTGAAAGCATCATATTCATCCTTGTGCTATTTGATTAAGTGTATGAATACCTGATAGAAAGAAAGATTGGTCGTTAGGGACCTAGGTACGAGTTGAGGAGTTAGAATGAAGTTTTAAAGGTGGTGATCTTTCCTTGGGGATTTTGATTGCCTAATATGATAGTAAAATATGAATGCGTGATATGTGGCTATTATTAGTATTATTGTCTGCAACTGTTTTGGGTTTTAAGGAGTAGGGGAATTCTCACTGAGCGTGTGGTTGCTCACCCCAATACTCTTTCCCCTTTTTCCCCCAGG
>JACYFF010031956.1:45872770-45888071 GCA_017589665.1 Selenicereus undatus
CACTTCAACCTCAAATCAATAAGTGAGTTGGTTCGTTTCTAGGGTTCGAATTTTGGCAGTACGGGTGCGATATGGGTCTTGTTCAAGCATGGGTGAGCAAGAACCGAAAGTTTGCAGTTGTTTGAGCCCCTAAAGTCGAGCCCATAGCCGTGAATCAAACCTCTAGCTTGGGTTCAAGGTGAGGGTTCCTTTCTTCCTAAATTACTATTATTTTCAAAGAATTTAGCTAAAATTAGTTAGTGCATGTCAATTCTGATGTTAGAAATCAGTTTGGGTGAAATTGGAGTCAAAGTTGAGAAATTATGAACATGGTGTTAATTGTGGTTAATTGGATGTTGAAACTGATGTTGGATTATTTATAGCTAGACAGTTTGGAAGTTCATTGAAATATTAATAATTAGACTGTTGCCTTAGTGTTGTCGCCATGTTAGTTTATTAGCCCTGAATCATGTTATGAAGTTTGAAAATGCTAATCAGGCGAATTGAGGCATTAGACAAGCATGTTGGTTTCTGCTTAGAAGTTATCGCTAAATCAGTACAACTGCATTAGTTTCTATATTGGGCTATCGTTAAGAATGTTATGCTTATATATGATGGTTTTATGAATTATTGGTTTATTTATGACAACATTAAACCGAGTTACTAGTTGGATGGCTTGAGGTGGAACTGTTGAGAAATTTGAGGTTCTTGTGGTCGGTGTTGTGTGAGGAGGGAGTTTGATTTGTGAATTACTACAATCGTATGGATTGCGAGGCCATGTGTGGCTCATTGAATAGATTCTACCAAGTTGTGTTATGAAGTGTATGAATGTGCTATGTGCTAACCCCTTTTCCTTCAATGTGCTAAGTGACATTAAGTGAATAGTTTTCGAAATGCAGACATGTTTAAGAAAGATTGTTAAATGCATGCTTTCATGATTTCGAATGCTTCTAGGTACTTACCAATTGTTTGATAGTTTACGAAAATGTTTGTAGCCTATAAGAAATCTTAAATCGTCGAACTACTCAGTTAGTTACTCGATTGAATAGTCGATAAGTTTAGGAAGTTTAAAAGTGAACTAAAAGTTGATTTGAACATGCTTAAGGCTTTGGTTTGTATACGACTTCTCCTTAAGTTTAAAAGGATTCAAACGACCCGAAAAAGAGTACCTTAAGGTGCTAATTGTGAAGCTTAGCTTATTTGCATGTGTTTTGCTTACTTAAGTCTCTATTGAGTTTCGGTCTATGATTTAGCAAACGTTTTATGTTTAAAAGAAGCTTTCAAGCTAAAAAGCGAAGTCATTTTTATGAGTTAGCAGTCGTTTCACATTTGTAAGAAGCTTTTTAGTTGGAAATGAAGTCGTTTTGCTAACTATCAAACGTATTAAGTCTATACGAAACTTTCAAGTTAGAAACGAAGTCGTTTGATGATTAGGCAACCTTATTATGTTTATATAAAAAGCCTTTTAGTTAAAATCTAAGTCATTTTACGATTTAGTAAACATGTTACGTTTATAAGTAACTTTTAAGTTTAAAGTGAAATCGTTTTAAGTATTAACCAACTTATTGCCTTTATAAGAAGCCTTTAAGTCTAAAAGGAAGTCGTTTTACGAGTTAATAAACGTATTACGTTTATACTAAGCTTTTAAGTTAGAAAGGAATTCGTTTTATAAACTAGCAAACGTTTTATGTCTATAAGAGTTTCTTAAGTTAAAAACGAAGTCATTTTGCAAGTTAGTAGCCGTATTACGCTTATATGAAGCTTTTAAGTTCGAAACGAAGTTGTTTTACGATTTAATAAGCTCATTACGTTTTTAAGAAGCTTTCAAGTTTCAAAGGAGGTTAATAAATTTATAACGTCTATAAGAAGCTTTTAAGCTATTTACGAACTTGATTTACGATTTAGCAAACGTATTAACATTATAAGAAGGTTTTAAGTTGAAAATGAAGTGAACTATAAGCATTTCAAAAGGTTATGGTCATTTTGTTTAAAAAGCGAGTTTTCAACCAAGTAAGCATTTGAAATAGAGAAATGAAATATGTCTTTAAAGACTAAAAATGTGCTGGGAAGTTGGCCAGAGGGCGGAAACTGGACGCAAAAATGGCGTGAGCTGTTTCCCCCTAAAGAAATGTTAGGAACTGGACTCAGGATATGATTATCCTGGTGTGAGCTATTCCTGAAAACTGGACGCAAAGATGGCGCGAGCTGTTTCCCCTTAAGATAAGTTAGGAACTGGACTCAAGATCTGAATTGTCTTGCTGTGAGCTATTCCTGGAAACTGGACGCAAAGATGGCGTGAGCTGTTTTCCCTTAAGATAAGTTAGGAACTGGACTCAAGATCTGAATTGTCTTGGTGTGGGCTGTTCCTGGGAACTGGACTCAAGATATGAACTATCTTGGTGTGAGTTGTTCCCCAGATAAGTTATGATGTGTGACGCATAAGAAAACCTTGAGGGGGACTGGACTCAGCATATGATTATCCTGGTGTGAGCTGTTGCCCCACAGAGGACAGTATCGAGGTTAGAATTGCTCTACTAAGACGCGTTTTAGCCAAAAGTTAAGTACGTATACCCCGGGGATAACGTAGAATAAGAGTGACGATCTCACTTAAGGGCGGTGTTGACCTCCCTAGCCAGCACAATGAGACGTTTTTTGTTGTAAGTAAGTTCCTGATAAAAGGAGATATGGCCTTTTACCATTCTTAGCAGTTCAGAAAAGAAAAGAAGTTGTTTAAAGTAAACGAGCCTTAAGAGGCCAGGTGAAGTGTTTTTAAGAAAAGAAAGAAAGCTTTCAAATGTGCACCCCTTGTTCACATTTTACAAAAGGATTTCCAAGTATAGTCAAATGAATTTTCAAATGTTGCATTATTCGTTTCAATGTGCATATTCTATGAAAGTATGTTTCCTGACAAGTCTTTCTTACCAGTTTAGATGTTTGAGAACTTTTAGAACGAAATGTAAGCTTTAAAGGAGTTGATGTGGATTATAAACCCTTCTTGGTATTTATCGAGAGTCACTATGTTTTCAAAAGTGAGTTTGGAAGCCTTTGTATTCAGTCCTAGTTGCATACTTATTTATGTGCCTGAATGCCTGCAAGTACGGAAGTTTGGTCATTGAGGGCCTAGAATTGAGTTGAATGGTTGGAATGAAGTTTAAGAAGGGTAATCTTTCCTTGGGATCTATGATTTCCTAATATGACAGTAAAGTATGAATGCGTGATATATGACTATTATTAGTATTATTGCCTGCAACTGATTTGGGTTTTAAGGAGTAGGGGAATTCTCACTGAGCATGTGGTTGCTCATCCCAGTACTCTTTCCCCTTTTTTCCCCAAATTTTTGTTATGACAGGTGGAAGTCAAGCTATTTATGCGAGCTGGAGTCTACCCCTACTTGAAAAAGAGTCATGTGTTCCATATCGAAGTAGATTCATGTGATGTAACGTATTCCTGGTTTGTAAATGCTGTAAACTAAGTTTTCTAGATTATATAATTCATGTTGTTTGTGAGTCGCTCTGTATGGCCGTGTGATCCAACCATCTGAATAGTTAGATGTCTTTATTCGAAATTAGTTGTGTTTTGGGATGTAAACCCCAGTACTCCGGTTGTATAGGCCGTTGAGTTGTATCTTTTAGTTTTCATGTGTTAAGAACTATTCTGTTTGGTGTACTCCGACCGGGTGACTCGTTGAGTTATGAACTCCGACGTGTGGCCGTTGAGTTTCTTTTAAATGTTATGCGCTTCCACTGATTTGCAGGAAATTTTTTGTAAGGCTTTTAGCCTGGAACGGTCAGTTTTTAGGGGAAACTCTGTCCGTTTCACCCTAGAAATTAAGAAGTAAGAAAACGTAAAGCTCCTAACCCTAGGGGATGGGGGTGTTACAACATCATATGAATAAGGTTTCATGTATAGTTTAAATGGAATGCTAAGAAGTTATGTTTATGAAAAAGAAAGATTCCTATGCTTAGCCCTCGATGCTTGCTTAGGTGCCTAACTGCTTGTTAGTAAAGGAATTTAGTCATTTGGGGACCTAGAAGTATGTTTGAGTGGTTAAAATGAAGTTTATGGTTAGCAATCCTTCCATAGGGATTTTATAAATGCCTAATATGCCAGTAAAGTATGAATACGTGATATGTGACTAATATGAATATTATTGCCTGCAACGGTTTTGGTTTTAAGGGGGTCAGGGGACACTCACTGAGCGTGTGGTTGCTCATCCCACCACTCTTTCCCCCCTATCCCCAGGTTTTCCTTGACACAGGAAGAAGTTGAGTAAGCTATGTCAAGATGAAGTCTATTCTTGCTTGCAAGGTGTCATGTGTGCCTACTTACGTCTTAAATAAAGTCTTGTAAAGTTTGTAAATGTTTGTAAACAAGTATTCTATTTCATGTAATGCATATTGTTTATGAGTCGCTCTGTATGGCCATATGAGCCGACCATCTAATTAGTTAGATGTCTTGTTGGTTAAAGTTAGTTATGTTTTGGGATGTAAACCCCATACTCCGGTTGTGTGAACCGTTGAGTTGTATCCTTCGTTTCTTCTTTGTTCATGAACTATTCTGCTTGGTGTACTCCGAGCGAGTGGCTTGTTGAGTTATTAACTTCGACGTGCAGCCGTTGAGCTTCTTTTAAATGTTTTACACTTCCGTTGATTTGCAGAGATTTATTGTAAGGCTTTTAGCCTAGAAACGGTCAGTTTTTAGGGAAAACTCTGTCCGTTTCCTCCCTGAATTTAAGTAAAAAGTTAAGAAAACGTAATGCTTTCGGTCCTAAGGCCTGGGGGTGTTACATTGATGGTATTAGAGCATGGTCCTGCGACCATAGGTCGTGACCTGAGTCTTGCATCTCATATAGTTGCCTAGGAACGTGTTCACAATGATGTGGTACATGCCTGCCTTGTGTGCAAATGTGAGCTTTATGTGAATGTTAGCGCGTCTCCCTAGTTAGATGCGGCTTGAGTGAGCTGAATGGTTGGATGAGTGAACCATTTGCTAAGGTATAGGCCGAGTGGCCCGTATTATCGTGGTTAAGATAAGTGTTAGCTCAATCGAAAGTCGTTACGTTTATATGCCTTGGTGATTTTAATTCAATGTTTAAAGAACATATGATTCGAATCGAATGATTGGAAAGCCTTAATTTTACGCTCGACTTTGCCCCTAAAGTACGATTTGCTCCTCGGGCCCCATAATGGAGTGAGCAGACGTACTCGAAGGTTGGTAGAGAGACCTAGAAGCAATTAACCATCCTTTTATTAAAAACAAAGAGATTCGAAATAGATAAGCTATTTTTCATGCTTTGAAACTTAAGATTTTGAGATGTTAATGTCGTTTTGACTATCGACCCAAGGTTATCTTACACCGAAGGATTTACTTTCCGTTACTGATGTTGAGGTAGTTTAGATTCACTCATGCGCGCCCTTATGTTTATCAAATGTTGCTTGTAAATGTGTATGTGCTAAGATGTGTACGTCGATAGAATCTTTCGTAATGAGCTAGAAAATGAATGATTGGAAATTAGTTGATATGATTGATAATCCTACTAAATGGTATCTTGCTGTTGTAAATTTTGAATTGCTTGAGTGAAATTAGGAGATACTTTCGTATGCATGCTTGAAAAACTATGTGCTAGCAGTTGGATGTGGATAAACATTGTGTAAGTGTACCTACTGTTCTCCTTCTTTACCATTGTTGCCTAATCTATGTATTACTTGCTTTCTATTATATGGATTGTTATTCGTGAATGGGGTGACGATGTTTTGTCTCGAACGAACCCGAATTCACCTAGAAAGCTCAAGGGAGAAAGAACCTAGCAGACTTTGGAATTGTACATAGTAAACGATCTCTACTAAGGTAAGCGAACTATAGTGAGACTCATATGATCACCTATGGGATAGATGTACCTCGTAAGACCTCAACGTGTGCCTATAAGGCCATTGATGTCACCATACTCGCACAATTCTAGCTGCTCAACACCAATCTTTCCTAAATTGGATGAGGTTTAAGGCATGCCGTTGACCATAGGCCGCAAAAGGGGGGATTACACGCATACTTACACGTCTAGGTGTTCTTTCTATGTGACAACATGTGGGTTCGCATGTCTTAAAAATTTATTATGATGTCATGTGTTGTGTTAGGCCATAAGAATACATATAGATAGTATTATTGTATGTAACCATTGACGTGTTTGTGATCAAATGCCAACGAAGTGAGTTTTTGTAATTGCTTGGCTTGAGTTTGCTTGAACATGTGACTATCTTAGTTAGAGCAATTTGATTTATGTAGTTAGTTTCACACCATGACTCTTAGATCATCATTTACAGCCCATCAATACTGTTCTCTCGTATTATAGTTGGATTGGTTGAACTCGATATATGCAATGTGTTATTAGATGACAATAGCATTGCACTTACATCAATCACGTGCATAGACATATGTATACCATGTGTAAGAAAGTAGCATAGTAGAGCACCCAGGGTCGTGTCATCATAGATATTGACACTCACGTCCATTATGCACGATTATTCAAGTGTCTTTTGAATGATTGGCTTAGTAAATGCGTATCTTGGTATTTGCTTGACTTAAGATGGCTTGGCATGTGGCTTGATTAACCAATGATTTATGTTTTGTAAATAAGGGCATGACATGACCTCTGACACATTATCTGTATTCTGTGAATTCTATGATTGCATGTTATAGTTGAATCACTGCATACACATATATCTAGAGCATGATGAGACGACCCTAGAAGCCTCCACTCACATATTCTCGCAATGATGCAAGCATTAAAGCTATTGGATGAGCATAGCCCTTCATTTGTATGAATCTATGACTTAAGAGACAATCATCCCCAAGTAATGTTATAGTTGAATCACTGCATACACATATATCTAGAGCATGATGAGACGACCCTAGAAGCCTCCACTCACATATTCTCGCAATGACGCAAGCATTAAAGCTATTGGATGAGCATAGCCCTTCATTTGTATGAATCTATGACTTAAGAGACAATCATCCCCAAGTAAGAACCTTAGGGGAAGCCTTCCCACCATCAAAGTCATCAACTTGCATTTCTACATTAACACCTTTTCTCCAAGTTATTCTTATCGGCATGATTATGCTAGTTCGTGTTATCCGTGATTCTTGATCTTTAATGCTTTGATGTTAACCCTACGTGATGTCAATGTGATCTTGAATGGTACTTGAAGTTCTTCCATTGCCAATATGGCGTAATTGGTATCTCTGCTATCTTAGTGTGATATGGTAACTTTCTAGTAAATGATTTAATCTTAGATCGACATAAAAGCATAGGAATGTCAATCATACATGCTCTCATTTTGTGATTGCTTGCCAGATGTACCTTAGCTGGTTCCATGTTATAACCAACTCTTAGGCTTAAGAACGCTGAATTACTGATACTATGCCATACTATGCGATGCTATTATGCTTAACCGATACCATGTGGTTCTATGTGACGCTTTTTATTATTCTAAATGTGTTATAGGAGTCTTCATGTTAACCACTCTGATTCCAAAGGTGACTTGAATTCATGTTTAGAATGAGACTGCTAGTCTACGACCTTAAGATGTCATTGTCTCGATCGTTATGCCCTTAGATACCCACTTATAGACGCATATGCATAGAATTATTGCTTGCCGTGCGAACTGAGTCTAGAATATCGGAAATCTTTGTGCAGTTTTCAAAACAAACTCGATATGGTTTTTCATGCCAACTCAGTTGCCCCTCTTTGATGCGATTTGCCCTCGGCGCCTAAATAGAGTGAGTAGACGCTTGAAGAGGATTGGCGAGGAGGAGACTGGAAACCATAAGCCATTTTCTTTCAATTTAAAAGTAGTGTTTCCAAAATGAACCTTTTGAAAACCTATCGCGTAGATCCTAGTTGTGTGCATGCATTCTAGGAAAAACCAAACTTAGGTTTAGAATTTCGAGGACAAAATTCTTTTAAGGGAGGAAGATTGTAAGACCCGCATTTTTGTTTTCCGTTAAGTTAACTGTATTACCTTGTTACGTTATAAAATCATAGTTTTAGTAACTGTATTAGTTAAATGATTATCGATGTGCTTTTGGGAGCTGTAATTTTACTTAAAAGGGATTATTATTGCTATTACTAATTTTAAAGTTAATTCGTGCTATTTGTGCTTTTAAATTATATCGATAGTTTAATTTAGTCGTTATTCGATTTATTCAGTCGTTTCCCAAATACGATTAGGTTGTTTAGCTTAGAAGCAGTTTCGAGGCTTATTAAATTGAACCTTTATATATATTTGGGAACGAATAGTCGATAGAAGGTTGTATTAACGATTTGGGTTTAGAGTTCGGGATACGAAATAGACTCGCGGTACCAATTACTGATCAGCTTGGGACAAAAAAGAAAGAAGGAAAGAGTAAAAAGGGGCTAAGCCCCTTTCACGGTAGAGAACACGAAAAGGGGAGGGGGCTTACTTTGAGCTCCTCACGACCCCCCCGAGCACCACACTACACCAGAGAGAGAGAGAGAGAGACAAAGAGAGGAGAGGAGGGGTGACGGTCTGGCGCCGCCATGCCGGCGACTACTCGGCCGCTATCACAGCCAGCCGACCCCGTTCCACGCCGCAGTCACGCGAGGGGAGAGAGAGAGAGAGGCCAAGCGAACGAGATGTGGAGCCAAACCCTGTCCACCACCATCGATGGCTGATGTTGAGTGCGACAGTGGTGACTGGGGCTCGAATCGGGTAGCCTTAAGGAAGCAGTAGCAGCAACGACAACAGTAAAAGGGGGTTGATTTGTGTCTGGGTTTGGGGTTGAATTGAGTCCGTTTTTACGTGGGTCAAGCGAAGGTTAGGAAATCGATCTTTTCCAGCACTCAAAGTCGAGCCTAAAGCCCTTCGAACGAACCCTTAGCTTGGATTGAGGTGGGTGTTCCTTGCCTCCTAAATTAGTATTAATTTCGAAACGTTTTAACCTAAACGATGATTTATGTCAGCTTAGGTTTAGTTAATTTCATGAATTATGTGATGAAAAACTATGCATGTTTAGAATCGATTCAAATATGTTAAGTTTATACATGCCTGTAGGTTTAATCCGAAGAGAATTATGCATGTTTAGTTTTGATTCGAATCTATTCTGTTAATTCATGCTTGAAGATTTAATTCGAAGTGAATTATACATGTTTAGTTTTGATTCGAATCTATTCAGTTAATTGATGCCTGAAGATTTAATTCGAAGTGAATTATGCATGTTTAGCTTTGATTCGAATCAATTCAGTTAATGCATGCCTAAAAAGTTGACTTGAATCGTAATTTCGATATAATAAATGAATGCCTAAAGTCGTGTTATGTTTAAATGGCATAAATAGGTTCGAATAGTAACTTTGATATAATAAACGAATATCTTGAACGCATTATGTTTAAAGGGGCCTAAATAGGTTCAAATAGTAACTTCGACGCAATAAACGAATCCCTTGTATCGTATTATGTTTAAGTGGTTTATTTAGATTCGAATAATGACTACGATGTAAGAAATGAATGTTTGGAATCGTATTATGTTTAAATGACCAAAATAGCCTAAATAGTGAATAATTTTTCATTTAAATAGATACTTGACTTATGATAAGCTTGAATGGCATGAATAGGCTTGCTTAGTAACCATGGTGTGATAGACGAATGTCATGAAGCGTAATATGCTTAAATGACCTAATAGGCTTAAATGTAACTTCGAATCGATACTTGATTGCTTGGCTAAAATGTGCCTACGAAGTAGCTTTTGAAATAATTCTTGAATGACGAAATGAGCTTGTTTGCCCTTAATTGCAATACATCGATGTAAGCGTGTTTCATGCTTAGCTAGTTCGATTCGGTTGCTAAATGTCCTTTTCAAGTCAATGGCGTATGATTATGTCTATGTATAAATAAATATGTGGTTGCGATTATATAAATATATGCATTTATGCTTGCTATAACACACCGCTGAATGGTGCTGCTTGCCCAGGTGAGTACCTAACCCCTATCTCTTTATAAGCTAGCATGATAATATGTTATAATTATTGAAATTGAAAACCCGAGGTGATAGTTGGATGGTTCAAGGAAGAACTGTGAGTGGTTTGAGGTTTGTATGGTATGGTGCTTGTGAGGAGGAAGTTCGGATTGTGAATTGACCGCAATCGTGTGGATTGCGAGGCCATGTGTGGCTCATTGTGTTGAATTGATTATGAAGTGCTTGAATGTGATATATGTGGACCCCATTCCCTTCGATGTCCTCAAATTGCATTATGTGCGTAAGGGTGAGTTTTTCAAAGAAGGATTTCATGTTTTGAAATGATAGTAGCCATAACTATTAGTGAATGATGCCCTATTTTAATTAAATGAAAACAGTTTTGGGAGTGAACTCGCTCGAACTTGGGAATCCCTAAAGAGTTTTATAAAGGCGTGAGTTGTATGAAAAAAGATTTCGCTGCGAGAGGCAGCAAAATTATTAGCCGTTATGGCCGATACGCTTTAAAGTGGCTAAGATAATGTGCTGCGGACAATATGATATGAATGATGTTAACCTACGGGAAAGTCCGGAAACCCTAGAGGCCCTGACGAGGGTTAATGTAATGGTCCGATATGTTATATGTAGTCATCCCGGGAGTAAGAGCTTAAGCATGAGCGTTAGGTCTCACTATTAGTTTGAAAATAGATCTCACCCAATCAACACCCTGTAATGATCTTATGCCAGATGTATTTTTCTAATAAGCAAAGAAAAGCAGTGGGCATTGCGCCATTTCAAGTATTTCAAGAAGAATGTTTTTATGGGCCGATAAGAGGCCAGATGAATGAATTGTGAAAAGTTTATAAGGGTCCAAATGTGATCGATATGAAATAAATTTCTTCTAAAGAATATGAGCCTCAAGAGGCTAAATGAAGTTTTTTCAAGAAAAGAAATAAAGCTTTTTGTACATGTTCTATGCTTTTCTTATAAATGAAATGTGCATGAGATCTAAGTAAAGTATGCTCAAGAAAATAAAAGTGTTATGTGCATGTTCCAAGTATAACTTATGAATGAGATGCTAAGTAAGATACATTTATGAAAAAGGAAAGCCTTATGAGCATGCTTCATGCATATCCTATGAATGAGATTCGAATGAGACCTGACATGTGTGTGTGCCATATGCATATCATATGAATGAAACGCCAACGAAAGTATGATTATGAAAAGAAATAACCTTATGTGCACGTCTGTAAGGCCCGCGTACTTTGTTTTTCTGTTAAGTTGTTTGTGACGCGTTTTTGCATTGTAAAAATTTAATTTATTTAACGATACGAGTTAATAAAATTATTGACGTGCTTATGTGAGCGATGATCTTACTAAAAAGTATTTTTGTCGCCAATAATAATAATATTATTATTAGTTTTAAAAATCTTTCAATGATTTTTAATAAGCGTTATTAACGGTTATTAACGAGTACTAAACCGACTAGGAACCCAACTACGATTAGGTTGTCAACCTTAGAAGTAGTTCGATGTTATTAAATCGAACCTAGATAGAGTTGGGAACGAATTGTTGATGAAGGAGTATATTATCGATTTGAGTTTAGAATTCAGTTACGAATTAGACTAGCGATATCGTATATGATTCAGCTTGGGACAAAAAGAAAGAGATAGGGAGGGGTATTTTAGTAATTTATGCGCGACTTATTCTCTTCTTCCTTCTCCACTCTTCGCGTGACCCCCCCCCCCGACATCTCTCTCTCACCTTTCACGCTGCTGCCCATCTTCTTCCTCCTCCTCTCCTCCTCCATTGACGCGACTCCAGAGCTCAAAATGGGAGCTGCTTTTCGCCATTTTTCGTTACAAATCGTCCCACTCGACCTCCCCTCTAAACTGGTGACCCATTTGGTGTGAATTTGGGTCGAAACCCGAACGAACCAACGACGTTCTGGCGCCAAATTGAAGCTTCAACGCATGCCCCAGGTGTGGCCATGAACTTCACCTCTTAATTGCTTCAATTTCCTACAAATTTCGATTGCTTTCGAACTGCACTTCAACCTCAAATCAATAAGTGAGTTGGTTCGTTTCTAGGGTTCGAATTTTGGCAGTACGGGTGCGATATGGGTCTTGTTCAAGCATGGGTGAGCAAGAACCGAAAGTTTGCAGTTGTTTGAGCCCCTAAAGTCGAGCCCATAGCCGTGAATCAAACCTCTAGCTTGGGTTCAAGGTGAGGGTTCCTTTCTTCCTAAATTACTATTATTTTCAAAGAATTTAGCTAAAATTAGTTAGTGCATGTCAATTCTGATGTTAGAAATCAGTTTGGGTGAAATTGGAGTCAAAGTTGAGAAATTATGAACATGGTGTTAATTGTGGTTAATTGGATGTTGAAACTGATGTTGGATTATTTATAGCTAGACAGTTTGGAAGTTCATTGAAATATTAATAATTAGACTGTTGCCTTAGTGTTGTCGCCATGTTAGTTTATTAGCCCTGAATCATGTTATGAAGTTTGAAAATGCTAATCAGGCGAATTGAGGCATTAGACAAGCATGTTGGTTTCTGCTTAGAAGTTATCGCTAAATCAGTACAACTGCATTAGTTTCTATATTGGGCTATCGTTAAGAATGTTATGCTTATATATGATGGTTTTATGAATTATTGGTTTATTTATGACAACATTAAACCGAGTTACTAGTTGGATGGCTTGAGGTGGAACTGTTGAGAAATTTGAGGTTCTTGTGGTCGGTGTTGTGTGAGGAGGGAGTTTGATTTGTGAATTACTACAATCGTATGGATTGCGAGGCCATGTGTGGCTCATTGAATAGATTCTACCAAGTTGTGTTATGAAGTGTATGAATGTGCTATGTGCTAACCCCTTTTCCTTCAATGTGCTAAGTGACATTAAGTGAATAGTTTTCGAAATGCAGACATGTTTAAGAAAGATTGTTAAATGCATGCTTTCATGATTTCGAATGCTTCTAGGTACTTACCAATTGTTTGATAGTTTACGAAAATGTTTGTAGCCTATAAGAAATCTTAAATCGTCGAACTACTCAGTTAGTTACTCGATTGAATAGTCGATAAGTTTAGGAAGTTTAAAAGTGAACTAAAAGTTGATTTGAACATGCTTAAGGCTTTGGTTTGTATACGACTTCTCCTTAAGTTTAAAAGGATTCAAACGACCCGAAAAAGAGTACCTTAAGGTGCTAATTGTGAAGCTTAGCTTATTTGCATGTGTTTTGCTTACTTAAGTCTCTATTGAGTTTCGGTCTATGATTTAGCAAACGTTTTATGTTTAAAAGAAGCTTTCAAGCTAAAAAGCGAAGTCATTTTTATGAGTTAGCAGTCGTTTCACATTTGTAAGAAGCTTTTTAGTTGGAAATGAAGTCGTTTTGCTAACTATCAAACGTATTAAGTCTATACGAAACTTTCAAGTTAGAAACGAAGTCGTTTGATGATTAGGCAACCTTATTATGTTTATATAAAAAGCCTTTTAGTTAAAATCTAAGTCATTTTACGATTTAGTAAACATGTTACGTTTATAAGTAACTTTTAAGTTTAAAGTGAAATCGTTTTAAGTATTAACCAACTTATTGCCTTTATAAGAAGCCTTTAAGTCTAAAAGGAAGTCGTTTTACGAGTTAATAAACGTATTACGTTTATACTAAGCTTTTAAGTTAGAAAGGAATTCGTTTTATAAACTAGCAAACGTTTTATGTCTATAAGAGTTTCTTAAGTTAAAAACGAAGTCATTTTGCAAGTTAGTAGCCGTATTACGCTTATATGAAGCTTTTAAGTTCGAAACGAAGTTGTTTTACGATTTAATAAGCTCATTACGTTTTTAAGAAGCTTTCAAGTTTCAAAGGAGGTTAATAAATTTATAACGTCTATAAGAAGCTTTTAAGCTATTTACGAACTTGATTTACGATTTAGCAAACGTATTAACATTATAAGAAGGTTTTAAGTTGAAAATGAAGTGAACTATAAGCATTTCAAAAGGTTATGGTCATTTTGTTTAAAAAGCGAGTTTTCAACCAAGTAAGCATTTGAAATAGAGAAATGAAATATGTCTTTAAAGACTAAAAATGTGCTGGGAAGTTGGCCAGAGGGCGGAAACTGGACGCAAAAATGGCGTGAGCTGTTTCCCCCTAAAGAAATGTTAGGAACTGGACTCAGGATATGATTATCCTGGTGTGAGCTATTCCTGAAAACTGGACGCAAAGATGGCGCGAGCTGTTTCCCCTTAAGATAAGTTAGGAACTGGACTCAAGATCTGAATTGTCTTGCTGTGAGCTATTCCTGGAAACTGGACGCAAAGATGGCGTGAGCTGTTTTCCCTTAAGATAAGTTAGGAACTGGACTCAAGATCTGAATTGTCTTGGTGTGGGCTGTTCCTGGGAACTGGACTCAAGATATGAACTATCTTGGTGTGAGTTGTTCCCCAGATAAGTTATGATGTGTGACGCATAAGAAAACCTTGAGGGGGACTGGACTCAGCATATGATTATCCTGGTGTGAGCTGTTGCCCCACAGAGGACAGTATCGAGGTTAGAATTGCTCTACTAAGACGCGTTTTAGCCAAAAGTTAAGTACGTATACCCCGGGGATAACGTAGAATAAGAGTGACGATCTCACTTAAGGGCGGTGTTGACCTCCCTAGCCAGCACAATGAGACGTTTTTTGTTGTAAGTAAGTTCCTGATAAAAGGAGATATGGCCTTTTACCATTCTTAGCAGTTCAGAAAAGAAAAGAAGTTGTTTAAAGTAAACGAGCCTTAAGAGGCCAGGTGAAGTGTTTTTAAGAAAAGAAAGAAAGCTTTCAAATGTGCACCCCTTGTTCACATTTTACAAAAGGATTTCCAAGTATAGTCAAATGAATTTTCAAATGTTGCATTATTCGTTTCAATGTGCATATTCTATGAAAGTATGTTTCCTGACAAGTCTTTCTTACCAGTTTAGATGTTTGAGAACTTTTAGAACGAAATGTAAGCTTTAAAGGAGTTGATGTGGATTATAAACCCTTCTTGGTATTTATCGAGAGTCACTATGTTTTCAAAAGTGAGTTTGGAAGCCTTTGTATTCAGTCCTAGTTGCATACTTATTTATGTGCCTGAATGCCTGCAAGTACGGAAGTTTGGTCATTGAGGGCCTAGAATTGAGTTGAATGGTTGGAATGAAGTTTAAGAAGGGTAATCTTTCCTTGGGATCTATGATTTCCTAATATGACAGTAAAGTATGAATGCGTGATATATGACTATTATTAGTATTATTGCCTGCAACTGATTTGGGTTTTAAGGAGTAGGGGAATTCTCACTGAGCATGTGGTTGCTCATCCCAGTACTCTTTCCCCTTTTTTCCCCA